>OZ007498.1:65154794-65478821 GCA_963931805.1 Microdon myrmicae
TCCTAAGTGGCCGCAATTAAGGGGATGGCTCGTTTCCTTGACGACCATGGAGTGGATCTTATGGGCTTGTGTTGTGATCAAATTTCAATATTGGACAGCAAGTGTGAATACACACGCACCGGAATGGACATTGTTGAATGCATTTATGCTACGTTTCGGTCGATTTAAGGACTTTTCCGGTTTTACAATGTTGAAAGGTGGATCGTAATTTTTTTCGTCTTTGATTCCGTTTGACAATTTATGATGCTCGATATTGCCGCCGGTATGTACTTGAGATAGAAATAAGTATCTGACTCCTTCCGGTTGTGTCATTATGCTACTCATTCATTGATGTGTCCTTTGAAATTTCAATAAGATTCTACCATTAATGTTTTTTGATGTTTAGTCTACATAAACTTGCGTTTAAGACTTGTTTTACTCCCTAGATAAACTTGTTCATCCGAAACATCCTCGATGTGATTCCTATGGGAACGTACCACGTGTGTATCGGACTGCTGCAACCACATGTTTTCTTTTGCCCCGCAGAATATAATTTCATATCATTTCCCTTTTCGGTGGAATAAATTATAGTCCAACCACGGCAGGATAGGGCTTCATATATTTCATATTCCTACATTCGTGTGTGTTTTTCCAAAAGATTTTCCGGATTTTCTTCATTTCGAAAACAAAATCACAACAAGCCAATGGTATGATAACCAAAAAGGACACTGGAAGGGAATACATATCCCTGATGAGGAGACAGCGACCAAAAATAATTGGTTGATGCTGGGCAGAGTGGACCAGAATGCTAAGCCTGCGGTAACGATGGGATCCACTCCTTTGCACTCGCTCACTTTCGAGTGCATCGGATGTCCAAGACAGTGATGGTGGCTTGTGCGAAATGAGTTTTTTCAGTTCGCCACCCTCGATTTGGTGTAATTTTTAGCTGCGGGCTAATTTTCGATTGAACAGTGTTTTCAATCAAAATATTAATAGACTGTCAATACATTGTAACACTCAGAGACGGGTGTCACACAGGGAAGCAGTTTCGATGGTAAAGAATGCCTGCGGCTGCTCCGCAATTAAACGATGAGTTATTGAATGTGGGAATTGGGTGACGATCGGAAAATTTGATGAACAAATTAAACAAGAGCATTGTACGTCTCATGAAATGGGATTTACCATTAAGAGTTCTCGAAATTAATTATCCTTATTTTTTTTCAAGAGATCCTGCAGATATTTGGGTTATATTTTAATAGTGTATTCTCATTTAATCATTTCCGTGGCGCAGTTGGTTAGAAAAATAAGGTGAACATACCTATACCCGTCAACTGACGACACTGTTATATTGTTGCGATTGGACAATAAATTACATCTTCAATAAAATCATTTACTTAGTCGGTTATGTAATAACTTACTTATTCATATCGGTTTAGGCTTTTCAATTTATACATCAAATATCCTTCCACCCGCCCAAACTGGATTCACTTCTCTAAAAGTCAAAACACATTTGTCAGTCCAATCGGAACACTCCATAGTGATGTAGGTTTAAAATTCAATATTCTTCGACGGAATGTTTTTTATGAAACTCCATCCCACAACGGAATGATTTAAAAGTTTAAAAAAATTGGTGTGTGACACAAGTCGTTGTGATTCCGAAGCCGAGTCGGTGAAATATACGTTCGCATATGTATTTAGCGCTATAGGGATTGTCCGAAAACCATGTAACGCTTCCAAGTGGGTCGGTGCGTGGTTATATAGTGTAACGCGAAAAATAGGGGCGGGGGAATGGTCCAAAAAGTTAAATGGTTTATGAAACGACGCAAAACAACCAGCGAAATGAGTGCTTTATTGCCTCTTGTGATAAATTCGACTAAAACGAACATTCCAAACAGTATATTCTTCGCTCATACGCACTCAATGTGCCATCTTTCCGAATCTAATATTATTAATACTTTACCAATGTCAAAGTACCCAAGTACGTTTTGCCTTTATATCGCCTTCACATCCGTTGTCTCTGACATATTGAGTCACCAATTCTGCCTGGGGCTTTCCTGTATTTCGATGAGTTTTTCCGTATTCTTTTGTTCAGTCCCGACAAAGGCCGTTTCCCCACTATATTCCTTGAAAAATATTCCCCCTGCCTTTTTTTGTACTACACTTCTCTCGGGAGAGGCGAATCTATAGCGCCGATACGGCGCCTCGAGATGCCATGAAATAACTGTTGTAGTTCTTTTTGAACAGTTGCATGTTGTAACGCTCCGTAAACACTCACGCGGGAAGGAAATTCCACAGCGTTACCGCTCTGTAACGGAACGAGTTTTGATGCAGGGATGTTCGCGCCGTTCGGAGATGGACTGCAAATTGGTGCGATTCGTCGGATTGTCGTGTGGAGGGCATATAAGCCGAATTGCGCGGAACAATACCACGATTCTCCGAAGAATAGTACCCGTGATAATATCTGTAAAACAGACAAAGGTCGGCTACGCGCCTTCGATGTGATAACGACTGTAGTCCCGCTGTCAGCGCCGTGTCCCCGATCAGGCGGATCGCTCGTCTCTGTATCTACTCAAATAGGTCGAGGGTATTGTGGTGTTAGGTTGGGGGGTGCCGGCGTACGACACTAGGTTAACTAACACCGCGACGTTATTCCGACGAATATACGTGCACAAAAAATCCAAGCACCAAGGAAAATGAAAGATAAAAACACACTGGATTGTTTGGTGTTAAGTGTTCTTTTTATTTTGTTACTTCTCGATCTCTTTCACAAATGATGATCTTTTATTAATCAAACCACAAAAATTCCTGTGCACTTAAACTACTCCGATCTCTTTCACAAATGATGATCTTTTATTAATCGAACCACAAAAGTTCCTGTGCACTTAAACTACTCCTTTTGTCCTAGTGGTTTGTTACAACATATTTCACAGCTACAGTTTAATTAAGGGAGTAAGTTTCACATTGAGCTCTATTTACTTAATTATTCAACTAGCTCGGGTTTCATATTGAACTTTTTACTTAATTGTTTAACTAGTTTGTAACATGCACTATATCCTCCTTTGCGTACTGTTCTATGATGCGCGATAGTTATAGAAAGCGATAGCGAAACCACGCCAAATTGATTATGTGGAATTTCGAATTGATGTTAGATAAGCGACGATTTCTTTCACAACTTAGAACCGAACTCGACAAGTGTGTTTTTTTGGAACTTCCTCTAGCAACGTCCGTACTCCGCGGGAGATGAAATCTGACTGGTTTTCGTTCGCCACCATCAGAACGATATCGCCAGAATCGCCTCAAAAGGGGGGGAGCTACACGATCAACTCGAGGCAGTCAATCGTGATTGGATTGGACAATATGGCGTACATTTCGCATGTATGTGTATGCGTCACATACGATCATCCGGTGAACATAGATAGTATGCGGGCGTCGTTATTGCATCTCCTCGTAATGATCATTAAGCAAGGGATAGGTCTCTGCGATCTTATGTCAACAGAGACGCTATTTCCATGATCGGGTAATGGGTATGCATTGTTTGCGTTCGCCAACATTGCATGGGTCTGCGGCTGTGTACACAATTGATTGTGTAATGCTTGCCGGAAACAGACCCTTCTGGTGTGAAAAACATACCGAAGATCTGCTCGCCCGAGGAGAGGCCATAAATCAACATTCGGTTGATGGACATGCAGTTTTCCAGGTCCGCGGACGGTTGGCGGCCGTTAAATAGAAAATTCGGATGTACCATAAACAATCCGGAAGATATGGATGCGACGTTTAGGTATTGCAAACGAATATAGGGTGCGGCCGTTGCCAGTTGTTAAAAGTAAACACTTGATGGCCACATCCAATTCGTTGCTTGTTTGCGGTCCATGATCAGTGGAAGCCGATAATGGAAAACCAGCTATTGCTGAAAATGCGGGAAATGTTTGCTTTGCGTCTGCCGAAACCTTGTCGACGGTGGCAAACTGGTGAGACTTGGTGGCCGCACGCTTAGGGGTGACATGGACAAACAAAACAAGCACATTAGGAACTCTGTGTTGATTTTGTTTTCATGGCATGACGTGGGTAGCATACGGTAATAGAGACGTGATGCACTGGGTGCAATGCATGTCCGAGGGTGAAATTTTTGATGCCACGGCTAGGTGATAATCCTTGCCGTGGACTTAATGTTTTCATGAATGATCGTGGAGAAGGGGTTTGGAAAAACCCCCAAAGAAAGGTAAGCTGCCTATAAGGTATTTATGTCGGTTATCCTTTGGGATAACCGAATTAATTCCAGCGAATTCGTTGGCGGTTAAGGCCGTAGCAAGGTTGTATAATCTTGCTGAAGATTCGACTTCAAGGTAAGTCGCATTGCTGGAAATGGTGGGGATCGAGCGATGCATGGCTCTTCGGGCCCTGAAAAGCCCCACAGTATGTTGAAACATTAGGTTGGCGCTGGGCTAATAACCTTGCCCGGAAAAACAAATTAGTATGGAAAATTTAACAAGGCGAGGATATGGACCGGAAACACGACGACGACGACGGAAACGAAAATGGCTAAACGATTAGAGAATTTTCTCATGGAACGTCCGCTCACTATACAGAGCTCGAGCTACACAGCAGCTAGTCGATGAACCGTCCGAATATATGGCTGACATAACAGCATTACAAGAAATAACACGGACGGGGAGTGGTGTTATTCAAAGAAACGAGTATGACATTTATTACAGTTGTCGTGCAAAACACCATGTGCTCGGGGTAGGCTTTCTTGTCAGCCAAAAACCGAAGCCTGCCTTTATCGGCTTTAATGCAATAAACGAAAAGCTGTTTAAGAACATAAGCCTTATAAACGTTCACGGACCTACAGATGAGTCCCCTGACGACGAAAAGGAAGAATACTACGAGAACATCAAACAGGCTCTCAATGCCTGCCCCAGATACGATGTGAAAATCGTTCTTGGTGATTTGAATGCAAAAATATGTCGGGAGCCGGTTTTCAGTCACTACGCAGGTTCCCATAATTTGCATGAGAACACTAATGACAATAGACTACAAGTCATTGAGCTGGCAACATCAAAAAATTTGGTCGTTGCAAGTACCAGGTTTCCACGTAAAGATATCCACAAAGCCACCTCGGTATCACCTGATGGAGCCACTCGTAACCAAATTGACCACATGTTGATAGATCGCCGCCACTCCTCGAGCCTGATGACGGTACGTCGACTCGGATTGCCTTACGGAGACGTATTGCAACCGTGGATCAGGTTCGAATCAACACGGTTACCTTATGCAATGAGAATCGGTCATGCGCTAAGACTCGGCCTCGAAGAGCTCGATGAAGGAAGGGTAAGTCCTGGGGCCAGAATGCCGGGCGTAGAAGAGAAATGGCCACGCCTTTAGAATACTGTCTTAGTACTGCCAACTCCATCTTAGGCAGTAGTCATAGAGATCGGAGCGACTGGTTTGATGATGAGTGCAAACTAGCGACTGAACGTAAGAATGCTTCATACCGGGCAATGCAACAGTCTCATAGGACGCGGGTGCGCGAAGAGAAATACAAAGAGCTCAGAAGATCTGAAAAAAGACATCACAGACAAAAGATAAGTGCCTGGGGAAAAACCTTGTCTGTGAAAAAGAGAAAAGTAGAGAGTGAGGTCCGCACCAAGCGCGGAAGTTCTACCAAATAATCCGCAGTATGACGCGGTACACACTCCGCTGCACTTACTGCAACGATAAAGAGGGTAATCTGATCACCGATCATGAAGGCATTCTGGAGCGATGGGAAGTGCACTTCAATGAATTGTATGAGTCTCCACAAATGCAAGATCAAGACCAAATGCTGCCGTCACTAAGCATATTAAAAGCCACAAGACAGCTCAAACCAAATAAAGCATACCAAACCAAATGGCATACCAGCTAAGCTGATCAAATAAGGAATACGGAAGGAAGAGGAGATGCCGGAAGATTGGCGACGTGATATAATTTGCCCCATACACAAGAAGCGAGATAGCGCACTGTGCAGCAACTATAGGGGTATAACATTGCTGAGTACCGCCGATATGATACTCTCCACTATCCTACAAGATCGGATAGCCCCATACCCTAAAGTCATCATTGGTCAATATCAGTGTGGCTTCATCCCAGGCAAATCAGCGATTGACCAGATATTCACCCTTAGGCAGGCGATGGAAAAATGTTTAAGATTCCATTATATCATCTATTTATAGACTTTAAGGCCGCCTACGACAGCATAGCCAGGGTAGAACTATATAATGCCATAAGTGAGTTCGGCATTCCAAACAAATTGATACGACTGTGTAGATTGACCATGACCAACGTAACTAGTCAACTAAAAATAGCGGGATTGCTGTCCAGACCAATAAACATATTTAATGGACTCCGATAAGGGGACGGTGTGGCCTGCCTCCTCTTCAACCTGGCGTTGGAGAAAGCAATCCATGACTCCGGCGTTACAACTAGAGAGACTATTGTCACCAAGTCCAGCCAGATTCTTGCCTACGCAGATGACATCGACATCATCAGTAGAACCGAATCGGCTGTACAGGAATCCTTCACCCAGACCGAGCAGGCGGCACAAAAACTGGGACTGCACATTAATGAGGGAAAAACTAGCTACATTGTGGCAACTTCTGCGAAGAGAAGACCTAACGTTGGTCAAACTATCAGGGTAGTAGAGCACGAATTTGAAATAGTGCAATCCTTTAACTACCTTGGGTCAATAGTATCAGCCGATAACAATAAGGAACAAGAAATACGCGAACGGCTGATCAAATCCAACAAAACCTACTATGGTCTATCAAGGCTCCTTAAATCCTGAAATTTATCCAGAACATCCAAGCTACTACTGTACAAGACCATGGTCTTACCAGTACTCATGTATGGATCCGAGACCAGGGTGCTCAATAAAAGGCACTCTGAATTCTTAGCCACGTTCGGGAGGACAGTCTTAAGGAGAATTGTTGGTCCCGTATGTGAGGGAGAACGATTCCGGAGACGGTACAACCATGAGTTGTGCGCGATCTACCTTGAAGGTAATGTTGTAAGAAAAATCAAGCTCGGTAGACTTCGCTCGGTGGAACACCTAGCTCGAATAAGCGAAGAGGAACCTGCCCGGAAAGTCCTTTGTGGCAGGATGTATGGAAGAAGACAGCGTCGTAGACCTTATCTGCGATGGAGGGATGGCGTAGACCAGGACGCCCAGAGCCCGGGAGTGCCAAACTGAATGACATAGGCTCGAAATCGCGACCGATGGAGAGATTTGTTAAATAAGTTGTGGTTGTGTTGCCGACGATGATGATGACGACAAACATTGTTGCGGATTCACAACTATATGTTTCGGATAATTCGGGTACATACCCATTTGTTAGCTGTCACTTGCTGACAACGCGTCGGTGACAGCAAAAATAAACGCTACCTAATCGTCCAAATTTCAAAATGTGGACGCCCGTTGCTTGGATCGACCCTCTCCTTGCGGACTTCCCGCTTCCATTATCTTGGGCGTCATATCGTTTCTTAGGCCACGTTCCTATCGCTTCGCGTCTTCTTCTCGACTCCCTGTTTCCATCATCTTGGGGGTCACATCGTCTCTTTGGTTACGTTTGATCGCTTGGCGCGTTCTTCCCGACTTCCTGCTTCCATCATCTTGAGCGTCAGATCGTCTCTTTTACTGCTGCTCCATCTACCTCTATCATCCCGGACGTTGCTCGTGGACGGGCCGCCGCCACCCCATCGGCTAGTCTCTCGGAGACGCAGACCAATCCATCGGATCCTCGGCCCTATGAGCCGGATTGTTATCGCCTACGTCGCACGATAAACTAAATCGCGATACAGTAGCTAAAGTGCGAGTACACCATTGACAAAGACTCGGGGAACGTTCACTGACGGTTCACACGCCTTCAAATGGCCACAATGTCCCAGATTGAGGAACTTATCGCCGCTCAGTTCCCGGCACAAAACCTGTTGTCTCGAAAAGGTGGCCACCGACGTTGGGCACAGTGGAGACTCGCCAGCAGAACCTCCGGCTAAAATAGGAGGATATCCGGAAGCGGCACGAAGAGATCGCACGGCTGGCAACTCCAGAAATTAAAGATCACCGTTACCTCGCGGAGGGTTTCATTGGGACGGGGAAACCTACTTAGATGAGCAGGAGAAGCTCGTCGATGCTCACCACGCCCTCGCCTCGGACTCCCCAGTACCAACAAAGGCCTCCATCGTAATTCCCCACAGCATCGAGCCCAACCCCGAAAACTGCCTCCAGTGCAGTTACAAACGTTCTCGAGCAGGTATTTAAAATGAAAGACATTCAAAGACTTGTTCCACGTAGTACTGGCGGACCATCCAGGCCTCGCGGATGTGGAACGCCTCTAGTACTTAGAGGCTAGCCTTCTTGACAACGCTGCTAAGACCACCAAGAACATCCCTGTCACGGAGGAAAACCACAAACGGGCTTGGGATCAACTGGTAGAGCACTATGATAATACTTGGTCCATTCCGCCTTGAGCACCCACCTTCAGGTGCCTGCTGTCCTAAAGAAATCTGCCACAGGCCTACGTCAATTCCGCTACGTTACCAATGAGGCTGTCGAGACCCTGTATGCGCTCGGCCGCCACGTAAATGCCTGGGCCGACATACTGGTCTACCTGACCACCCAGCGCCTGGGTACATGAACGGGACAAGCCCGGCTTAACGCCTTCCTAAAAACTAGGATCGAGGCTTTGGAATTCGTTGAGCTGCCTAGAGTCACCGCCGATTACTCCAAAAGGGCTCTTCCCCCGCTCCAAACCCCCATCTTCCCTGCTCGGTTTGTGGATCATCGCATTCCATCAGCTCCTGCGAGGGATTAAAAGCGCTCATCCCAGATCAATGAAAATCTCATGCAGATCAACGAAAACTGTGCTTCAACTGCCTGGGACGACTGCTCCTCTATCAAGACTTGTATACAGTGTCAGGGACGACACCACACCCAACTCCACGCCGGTACAACGCCAACCCCAACGCCTCACTCAACGCCACTCCCGAAAGCGGGTGCCAGTCCCAAAGGCCAAGGCGGACAGACCTCCGGAGTATCCGCGCACACCCTAAACGCCCCTCCTCCGCGGGCGACACTCCTAGGTATACCAGGCATCCGCGTCCAATCGGAGCCCCAAAGTGGGGTCGAGGTTCGTGCCCTAGTGGACCCCTGCTCAGAGGCCACCTTCATCTCGGAAACCCTGGCCAATGGCTGCGCCTCCGCCGTCAGTGGACGCTCATTCCAGTTTATGGGGTCGGAGGTGCTCGCTGCTAGGCGAAGAGCGGGCAATCCTAGATCACTATATTGCCTCGCCAGGACAGCTCGCGAAGTTGGACCATCAACGCACTCATCCGGCCCTACCTCCCAGACTACGTGCAATCGCCACGATTTCTGCCGAGAGTCCTCTCTATCGCGGCCGATTTAGATCTTGCAGGCCTAAACATCCTATCGACGGATAGGGTGGAACTCATCATCGGGGCTGATCTGAACCCTCCCCTCATCATGGAAGAGGTAAAGAGGTCTCATCACGCAGGTTACTCACTTGGGATGGCTGCTAACAGTCGCAGCACCCACCACGTCATCCAGTCCCGGTATGACGAGATCCTTTACTAGCCATCACATGGCCATTGATCGTGGGTTGCGAAAATACAGCTCCAACCTAGATCAATAGGCTGGCTCTAGGACCGCAGATCGCGATTGATCTCAGTCGATGGAGGGAAGGTTTCGTCACCATCGATTCCATGGGCCATACAAGAGGCTCATGGAACAAACGAAACCATCGAACATATGCGACAAGTAATCATAAGGGCGAAGGGCGATCCCAGGGTACTGACAAGCTCATGACATCGTCGGAATCAACCACCTTCACGTGGAAAAATAACAAGAAAAACAGGAGCCTTCAGCGCTCCTCGTGGCGGGCGGTTTCCCCCAGTAACTACTCATCATCGACTTCCAAAAGCTACATCGGTTAAAAGCAACTGTGGCAAAATGATAACCCATCACAATAGCGAACTCTAGAGACGTATCCTCTGCCCTATTCAGCTACCCAAAGCGCAACACTTAATCAAGAAAATAGAATTAACAACCTAACCACCAATCAAGTAACACGTGCCAACAACCAATAGTGTTAATAGAACAGAACAATTACAGCAGCGTCTTAACTAACTTGAAGGATGATGTCCCTTCCAGTGACTCGAAATCATTACAAACCAACCCACGGGTCGAGGACTTCAATGAAGAATAACTGAAACTTCTCTCCATCTCATGGAAACGTCCCCGTCCCACCTAAGGGGACGACATCTACGCCGTCACCGAGCGCCAACAGTCCTCTTCTCTGCCATCAATCAGGACCTCGACCACAGGGCCCTCCGCCATCATGGAAAATGATGGAACGTTGGGGATTCAAAACTAAATGTATTGGAGAATTCTAATACCTTTCCACTTCCTTACTGTCACTTGTCAACCGTCAGCTAGCAGCTAATATCGCGTCGGTGACAGCAAAACCTCCTTCCATTCGCCTGGCGTCTTCTTTTGGACTCCCTGTTTCCATCATCTTGGGCGTCATCGGATCCCCGCACAAACATCTATGGGCAAAAATATTATTCATATGCTCAGTCAGCAGTCAGAAGTGTGAGCATTTTTTTTACTTGCTTTATAGTTCACAGTTGGCTGATCCAAAATGTATGACTCATCAAATGAAATGTCTCATTGAAGCCTTGCACCAAGTGTCCCGTAGATTACAGAATTTTTTGTTGGGCGGGGAAAATGTTATTATAGAATGGATATATTTATTTACTTACTTATTTATTTATTTTTTTTTATTATTATTATTTTTTTTTTGGAAACGAAAAAGAAACTTAAAAATATATTTAAAAAACGAATCTTAATTAGTTAGAAACATAAGCAGAAAACTATGCACCTCATCACAAGGTTAAAAACAGTGTCCTTAGATTAATTTGGACTTTTCAGAAACGCATCCTAAGCACTACAATCTGCTGAACAAGCTGCAAATATAATGTGCAGCTGAATTCCAATGAAATGATATTTTCCTACTAAAGGACATATTGTCTTGCTCCAAAACGTATAATGCAATTCAAGTCCTCACATATTATGAAACAAATATTTTTATCTTGCATATAAATTGAGATATTTCTAAAAGGTCCGTCTGACGACTTAAATGCTATCTCCACAACCGCAGGCCAGTATAACAAAGCACCCGTCCTTAGGCAAGTCACACTTAGGAAGATAACTATACTGGCAAGCACAATCAACAAACCGATGGTGTCCTTATCACACAACGGCTTCTATGCAACAAACATAAGGCAGCTGATAATCCCACCCAGTATCCGTATCCATATTTGCATTACAAAGCGTTCAAGGGTTGGACAGCCACCTGATTGAAATTCAATTGCTAGACACTTCCGCTTTGTAAGAAGTAATTAATTCTCCCATCCGAAATTTCAATTTAAGCACCCAAACTCGTAAACAATGTCAGTTTATGAATGAACTAAAAACGGATCCACTGAGAGCGGATAATTTAATCGAAACTGCCTTCGATTATGAGTGCGTCAAGGTGATTGCTTGTAAATAATAAACGTGGACTCCGTTGCTTGTGATCCCAATGGTGTTCCAAGAACGTATTCGAAAGGCGCTGGATGCATAAACAACAGCCTTAAGTTGTGCCTGCTAGCGATAGTGTCAAAAACTAGAGAGATCGGCGTCCTTTGATCGCCACTGAAAAAAACAGATGGAGATAGGTGTGCTGCGGATGCGGTTGTTGAGCATAGTGTGCTCCTCTTGCTTTGGCGTTTGCAAACGATAAGGGGAAGAATGGTGATGAGTCAAGTGATTACACCGAGCTCAGCAACTGAATGCCTTAATGGTTGAATGAATGAACGGATGGATGGATGGTGTGAATGAGGTGCTAGAATAATTTGCAGATTCGGCATCTTTTGATCTTTCGAATCAACATTTGTTGGGGAGATTATTCGTCAAGCTTAAAAATGCATGATCAAAAAATCAGCGCCACCCGAGAGAACTGCGATTTGGAAGGATACTGGAAGGGGACTATTTGATCAGACATTCCTACTCGGTTGGATATTAAGATTTTAGTTCTTTTAAGATCAGAATTTACCCAGTTTTTATAAATTCGTTAATATTGATCATCAAATTCATTTGAGTTGTAGGAGTAATACGTATCCTTTCTGCATACTTACAAGAGCCTTTCTCGATTTATTTATGAAGTAATTAAAAAGGAAGCATGCGTTCTTTATACTGTCTGCAACTCATTATATGCCGTGGTATACGAGGGAAGTCTCAGAATGAATCGGCCTATCACATAGATGGCGGTAGTTATTAAAATATAATTACCATGGTAGATAGTACCAACCTTAGAAATATTAAGTTTCAAGTTTGAAGACGCTACGTTGTTTATCACTTGTTTGACAGCCATCAATAGTGAACGCTGTTATGTTTATTTGTATAACAATTTGATAATATATTTGTATTATCTTTATTTTTAATATTTATTAATATGTGTATTGTTAAGTTCAAATGGACTTACTTGTACGTTTATTGTTGAGCGGTCGCTGCAGCTGTTGTTTGTCCGCGTCAGGATGCAGGGGGCGTTGAACGTCGTGTTCCCCTGTTCAGCTTGCTGTTCCGTCGATATTTGGTTTTTAGTTTTGATTCTTAATTATATAAATTTTATTTAGATTTCAATTGTTTAGAACAATATGGTATGATTCTCCTCCCTAAATATTTATGTGATTTATGTGTATTTCTTACTCAGCCTCTATTACGCTTTGTTCAGAATAAAACAGCGTGGTTGTTGTCCAATGTAAGGCTTGTTGCGATTCCTCTTGTTTTCCAAGGTAAGGCCTGTTGCGATTCCTCTTGTTTTCCAAGGTAAGGCCTGTCGCTGTATTGAATATTTTATTTTATATCCAGAAATATTCGTTCACAAGTTCCTTTTTAAAAATCTCCTTTTTATTTTCCGTTATTATATCCTTTTTGTTTTTTAGTTTACGGCGAATTGTCATTTTTGCGAATTTATTTCCGGTGTGTTATGTTTTATTTTATTATTTTAATTTCTCCGCCAAGTAGAATTTGCATAAAGTAGTTTATGCAAATTAGCTACTTGGCGCGTTATTTTCCTTTTGCAGGTAAAGAGGGGAATCAAAGGGGGATTAGTGGATTCTGGGGGGACCTGGACTCAATGTCGGTCCGTAACAACGCCCTCTGTGAATTTTTAAACATAGACAAAATTCGGGATGTTCCCACATCCGTTGTTGATTAAGTTGAAACTTAATCTTTCTAAGGTTGGTACTATCTACCACAGTCACTATATTTTAAACTATGTGTCAGGCCAATTAATTCTGTGACCACCTTCGTAAGGTCAGAATGTATTTTTGGTTATCACACATTGAAAGGGTGATCGTTTTGAACTTCTATCGATAATCGTTTTGAACATTTATCTATTATGGGGTTATCATTTTTACATTTGTTAACAATCGGATTTTGGGCTATTTTAGGTGTAATACATGGGTGGTCTGAAATGTTTCCGAATGCTAGTGAATGTAGTTGTGCATATTTTGACAGTTGCCACAATTTCAGCCATTTTGGATGTGTAATTTTTATTTGACAGTTATTTTAATGAGCCGATGGGTGTTTTTGTGAAAATGGAAAAAATTGAGTATCGAGTTGTCATTACATTTTCGTTTTTGAAAGGCAATACGCCTACGCAAATCAAAGATGAGTTGGACTCTGTGTATGGGGACTCTGCACCATCATTTACCACAGTGAATTTTTGGGCAGCTAAATTTAAACGTGGCCGTGAGAGCTTGGAAGCTGATGAACGTTCGGGACGTCCAAAAACTGCAACAACTTACGATAACATCGCTAAAGTTCACTAAATTGTGCTAAACGACCGCCGAATTTAAGTAAGAGAGATGCTAGAGTCTATGAAAACGTCCAAAGGACGTGTTTGTCACATATTAAATCAGGATTTAGGCATGAGAAAGCTGTCCGCGCGTTCGGGGCCGCGTTTACTCATGTTAAACCAAAAACGTGATCGAATGAACATTTCCAACGCTCTGTTGGCGCAGTTTAGGCTCATTAAATCCGAGATTTGGCGCCGATTAATTACTGTCGATAAAATTTGGATACACCATTATACACCCGAAACAAACATACAGTCAAAACAGTGGACTACAAAGCGGGAATCGGCTCCAAAAAAAAAAAAATGTTTTTTTCGGCTGGGAAGTGATGACGACTGTTTTTTTGAGATAGTCATGGAGTTACCTTGGGGGGATGGGAGCGAACATACAGGGCAAAATCTCTGATTGGTTTCAACAAAGGTTGGTGCAAGGCTGTGGGGGTTTCTCTAACCACATAGAGAACCAACCCACAATGCCAACCAATCTTGACCGCTAACAGCGAGTCACCTCAATCCAACTCCCCGTGCAAAATCTGCATTTGCATACATCCCATACTTACCAGGAACCCATTTCCCAAGCTGAAATAAATGCATATTCCAATTTACAACGGAATATTAATCATTTCCCTCAATTACATCACCCCACATACGTTTTCCCAAAATTGCTTCGGTCAACTTCCTACTTAAATTATATTTTCTCTTTGTGACCAAGCAATCTTAATTTCCCCGAAATTCATATGCCATAACAAACGCATATCCAAATCCTCAACGGAACATTACCAAGCAACTAAACCGCGCACATTTCCCCGAAATTATTTCGGTTAACATTTCTATCTAAACGATATCCCTTGCTTGCACCCAAGCCATTCCAATTTCCTCCGAAAATGCATGCCCATACTCGCTCGCGTCCCCAAACCAATTTCCCGGTACACCCAACCAACGAAGTCAACCCAGCCTGTACGGCCAGAATTCGCTGGAACTGAGTTCTTATGCGAGCGTAGCAACGCCTCCAAAATTCTTCGTAATTGGCAGCGAGCCTAATTTCGGTATGACGCACCGCCACGACGCATTGAATTAATTATTTTCATTCATAAGTCAGTCGTCCTCCAACTACCACAACGCGCGTATCGGTAGTCCCCTGTAACCGCCGCGGCGGTTAAACGATTTAAGCATTTTCTCATGGAACGTCCGCTCACTATACAGAGCTCGAGCTGCACAGCAGCTGGCCAATGCCCTGTCCGAATATAAGGCTGACATAACAGCATTACAAGAAATAAGATGGGCGGGGAGTGGTGTTATTCAAAGAAAAGAGTATGACATTTATTACAGCTGTCATGCAAAACACCATGTGCTCGGGATAGGCTTTCTAGTCAGCCAATAACTGAAGCCTGCCATCATCGGCTTTAATGCAATAAACGAAAGGCTATGCACTCTTTGCATAAACGTTCTCTTTAAGAACGTAAGCCTCATAAACGTTCACGGACCTACAGAGGAGACCCCTGACGACGAAAAAGAAGAATACTACGAGTACGTCGAACGGACCCTCAATGCCTGCCCAAGATACGATGTGAAAATCGTTCTTGGTGATTTGAATGGGAAAATATGTCAGGAGCCGGTTTTCAGGCACTACGCAGGTTTTCATAATTTGCATGAGAACACAAATGACAATGGACTACAGGTCATCGAACTGACAGCATCGAAAAACTTGGTCGTTGCCAGTACCAGGTTTCCGCGTAAAGATATCCACAAAGCCACCTGGGTATCACCTGATGGAGCCACTCGTAACCAAATTGACCACGTGTTGATAGATCGCCGCCACTCCTCGAGCCTGATGACGGTACGAACGTACCGAGGTGCCAATGTCGACTCGGATCACTATCTTGTTGGTACAGTTTTCCGAGCGCGGATTGCCTTACGCAGACGTATTTCATCCGCGGATCAGGTTCGAATCAACAAGGCTGCCTTACGCAATGAGAATACCAGTAACACCTTTGATCATGCGTTAAGACTCGCCCTCGCCGAGTTCGACGGAGGGAGAGTAAGTCCTGGACCCAGAATGCCGGGCGTAGAAGAGAAATAGACACGCCTTAAGAATACTGTCATTGGTACTGCCAACTCCATCTTACACAGTACTCGTAGAGAACGGAGCGACTGGTTTGATGATGAGTGCAAATTAGCAACTGAACGTAAGAACGCCGTATACCGGTCAATGTAGCACTGTCATAGGATACGGGTATGCGAGTGGGAAATACAAAGAGCTCAGAAGATCTGAAAAAAGGCTTCACAGACAAAAGAAAAGTGCCTGGGAAAAAACCTTGTCTGTGATATAGAGAAAAGTAGAGAGCGAGGTCCGCGCGGAAGTTCTACCAAATAATCCGCAGTATGACGCGGTACACACCACGCTGCACTTACTGCAAAGATAAAGAGGATAATCTGATCACCGATCCTGAAGGCATTCTGGAGCGATGGAAAGTGCACTTCAATGAATTGCTAAATGGTCAGCTCACGGAAGAATTGGAGGCTCCACCAATGCAAAATCGAGACCAAATGCTGCCGTCACCAGGCATTGAGGAAACATTAAAAGCCATAAGATAGCGCAAATCGAATAAAGCCCCCGGAGCTGATGGAATACCAGCTGAGCTGATCAAACAAGGAAGGATAACGTTACATCACGCAATTCATGAGATCGTGGTGCACGTATGGGAGCAAGAGGAGATGCCGGAAGATTGGTATAATTTGCCCTTGAACTTGAGTTAAGAAATCGAATTCATGCACGCGGGAGTGGTCTGATGTGTTGAGCATTGTCTTTTAGTGATTCTAACTGTCATAGCAGTTCGGATCACAAGTTCTTCACTATCGTCGCAATACGCGATAACCTTCTAGGCCGACGTCTTCAAGAATACAACTCTTGATGATAAGAGAACCAACGCAACAGATCCACGGTGCTGTCATCGAAAAAATGTACATGAAGAGTGCGGGCCACAGATCAAAACGCTCGTAGCTGTTTCGAAGTGTCGAAATCATGCGACCAGTTGACGAGGATCGCATTCGGGTGTCATGATTCGTTGTGAGCTTTGTTCGTGTTAGTTTACTGACGCACGTGTTGAATTAATACTGAGGAAAACCGGAAAATATTTAAGAGAGCTAGAAATTACTGCAGTGCGTATATTCAACGCGCGAAGTTCTTGCATGACCAGAGAGTGAGACAAAAAATACTACACTCTCCCACGGGTAGTAGAAACTCCTGGACATTTGTGAAGAACATTTAAAACTCGGTCTCCTCAGCCATTCCTTCGCTAATAGACGATGACAGACCAAGTCACCAGTGCAATAGAGAAGGCGAATCCACTTGCTTCACATTTTGCAGCCAACTCAACGCTCCCTAATACCACATCAGTTCCACCTCAACTTGAGTATAAGCAGCACACCATGAGCCAGATTCACTTCCGAACGCGTACTCACGGAGATAAACGCAAACAAATCCGCAGCTCCACATGGCATTCCCCCCATTCTCTTAAAGATATGTCCTTCTTCACTCTCTAAACCACTGCGGAAACTCTTCCATTTGTCTCATTCTACTGGCCGTTAGCCAGATGGAAGTCAGAGAACATTCAGCAAATTCCTAAAAAGGGTGACAAATCATCCCTCTCTTCTTATCGACCCATAGCACTAACTTCGATTCTCTCGAAGGTAATGGAATCACTGACTAACCGTCAACTTTCGAAATATCTGGAATCACATGACCACTAAAATGACCGCCACTATAGCTGTTGCTGAAACGAAAAGAAACCGAAACCAACAAACGGCGCTTCTCTAGCACTGCCTCAGTCTCCCTTCGAGTGGACCGTATTTTCCGGCACTGGCCAGCCAACGATGCTTTTGTCAATTCGTGGGATTGTACCTCCAGAGCCGGACTCTTCTCTGGATGAAACGGGCGTTTTAGTCTTGCCCAGTACAAATCCCTATTTAACGAAAGTGAAAAAACGACCCGATTAGACTAGACTAGCAAAACGCGGTAAACTCGCTTATTTTACTATTTATTATTCTATTATTTGGATATTTTATTATTTTGTTATTGTTTGATCTCTTTATTTTTAGTCTTGAACGAGACTGATTCCGTAGGAGTTCCTTCGACGACTCCCGCTGCTCCATCGAATGTGCCCGCCTTATATAGGGCCGCAGTCGTCCCCCCCTTCGCTCGTTTCCTGGGATCTGCTTTTCTTAGTGGCTTCCTGGAATCGGTGCGCCGCTGATCGTCGTTTCCCTGGAAATGGTATGTTAGCGCTTGCCTTGCCTTTCCTGGGAACTCGTGATCCATCTCCAACAATGGCTTTCGTAGCAACAGGTCGACAGGAGATTGATGACGCATCTTACCGAAAAGTGTGGCCATTCCATCCACTTCTTCGGAAAAAGTAAGGTTGTTGCACTGCATATCTCGAAAGCCTTCGACACAGTTTGGCATCCAGCTCTTTTATCAAAACAAAATTCATATGGAGTGGACAATTCCCTGATCCAGTGGATAGAGACTTCTGGCCGTTCAACCCAAGTGGTTCTTGATGGTATCAAATCTGCTTCCCATCAAATTAATGCAGATGTTCCCCAAGGTTTTGTACTCACACCCACCCTCTTCATCTTTATAAATGATCTCTTGTACATTACCCAGAACCCAATCCACTCGTTTGCTGATGATAGTGTGGCGGTTCTTTAATACATTCCCAAAGAACCGCCCATCCTCTGTAAATTAACCACTTCCTCTTACCATACAAAGCCATGGTACTTACCTGCAATTAGGGGCAGCGTAAGCTCCCCTGCAGCATCATACCTGAAAGGAAAACCTACCCGACGGCATCCATACATTTGAACTTTCCTGGTTCATACTCCATGAACCAATTCATCTCCTATCGGCTCAGCTTGTCTTCAATTACCGATATACAAACGCTGGCCAGCGTATTGTTGACACAGCTGGAGCCGATATTCTTTCCATAGTTCACAATCGTATATCGCGCCTATACCCTTAGGTCCGCGACAGTTGCGACAATTCCCCGTTATCGGCTATCAAGCGGCCATGAAATTTGGGCATGGATAAGATCATTGTTTAGGCAATCTTACCCATCCATGTCTATGATGACCGGTCTGAAAACTAAATTAAACATATAGTATCTCACAGTGTTGTTTACTTACCCGCACATTAACCTAAACATATAGCCATCCAGCCGGACCCTTTGCCGCCGTCGACGAGGTTTCTGTGACTTATTTCAACAAAGTAATTTTTCTTCTAGTACACCGGAGCCATACGGCTAGATTAGATATTGCCTACATCGGTATTTCCAAGGAATCTTAGGCAAATACAATGACGACCCCTTGGTAACATAGGCACATCATGTACATCATGCATGCCACTATTTGACCTGTTTTTGTTTACTTTGAAACAAAAATCTATTTCGATCCCTGGGATACATCATCAACGATGTATGCGTACATCGCCGCAGCGCCCGATGATCGTACGTTTGTTTAATCAGCTGTCCACCGATCATCGTTTTCATCGCAGGGCATCGTACTTGTCCTATACGGACACATATAGAATCCTCACATACCGATGTAATCCACCACCGTTGAATATGACGGATATGGATTGCATCGGGGAGTCAGATTTCAACAGCCTTAGGGAGCGCACGCGATCTAGGGAGTCAAATTTCAACCGTCCAACGGGGCAGACATAAAAAGGTCGTCGCGATCCGGAGTCAGATTATTACACGCGAGGAGGATAGTCGGGAACCTTAAGTTACATCTTTTTAACGTTTGATAAGAATTGTTTCATCAAGTAAAGTGGTTTGGTCGAGTCGTGATAAGTCGTCGCCAGTAAATTAATGTCCCATTGTCGGAAATCGTGGCCGCATGCGCAAGTAAATATAGTACGGTTAAAAGCTTAGAGTTAAGGTTATACAATTAAAAGACTGATTCGATTTCACTGTGTACCGCCTCAGTACAATGATTAATAAAGTGTAACAAACATATACGATTAAACAACTGTGTGTCGTTGTTTTGAATTGCATCGATGGACCAATTTTTCTGCGTTTACCTGGAGAATTAATTTAGTGCTTCCAATAGAGTTGTGAGGTGTTACACTGAACCTACGTCTATGTCGACGCCTAGTCTAAATACCCACGATAGCACATTGAGTTTCTCATACTCATACGTACATTCCCGACCAAACTCTTCGAACGTCAATACCAATCAGCAGGTTATGCTTAATACACTGAATTCCGACCTTAACAAGGTAGATTATCTAACCGAGTAGAGTTCAATGGCCTAAAAACTCAGTGCTGTCTCCTGCCGTCAAAGGCCAACCCCAAAGTAAATACACTGTCGATGAACGGCACTTGTATCGACGAAGCCAAGGAACTATTAATCTTCGGCAGTCGAATTAATTCGACTCTTAATTGGAGCGACTACAATTTTGAAGCTGCGAAAAGAGCACCCAAATGCATGGGGTTCCTTAAGAGATGCAAAAAATACTTCACTCCATCCAACCTGGCCACTATTTACAAGGCGTATATTCGTCCCAAAATGGAGTTTAACTCTTATATTTGGTCAGGCGAATTCAAAACTGCACTACACGTGCTCGACAGGATGCAAAAACGAGCACTGAAACTTATTGGGGACTCATATCATGCCTATATCTTTTCTATAGACATTATCACGATCGTTGCTCAACTGAACTTGCTCAATGTGTTCTGCCTCCTCAGACAATTTCCCGCAATATTCGTCAATCTGAGAGTGCGCACCAATTGAGTCAACTTTAGGCGCACAAATAAATATAGTCATTCTTTACCCGCACCACACGAATGTAAAATGTTCTGCCGGATCATGTTTCTTGGCCGTTGTGATGTCCAGACATTCAAGACCAATATACATCGACACCTCCTTTCCTTATTCACTTCCTCTCCTTCCGACCGCACCGTGCTGACATTTAAGGGTACTCCAAAATACACTTTTTGCGCGCGTTTGTGTAAAAAAAAATCGATTACGTAAATATCTACGTACTGGTGACTAAATTTTGTTCTTCTTCTGCTGCTGTGCCGGATCGTCAGTCGTGGATGGGATGGGATCGTCTGGGGGAGCAAAGGAACCACTTTTGTCAGTTGGTTGGATAGTGGTGCTAAACTCCATTGACCGGAATGGTATTGAACACTGAGATTTACTGCTAGAAGGTAAAGACGTTGGCGAGGCCTACTTTCGGTAGGAAGAAAAATGTGTTCAATGACCGGCATTTGGGATTCACGGTTGCCCTTGAAATGACTGGTGACGCTGTAGTTTTAGTGCCCACGGTACGAGTTGTTTGATGTTTCCTAGTGTATAAGTTGTTCGCTGTTGACTATTGATATTACTGGTGAAGATTCGTTTGATTTCTTTGCGTTGGCAATCGAGTTGGCAAACCACAACACCGTCTTCTACTGTTATGTCCCACTTGGTGATTTTGCTGTTATGCAGCAACTTGAACGAATTTGATGCTCTGTCTGATTCTATCGATATGATCTTGACCCTATATCCGCACACTGTAATCGTTATTGCGGGTGATTTTAATGTGCATTACTCTCAGTGGCTTCGTCACTCCGGGGACATACAACAACACCTGAAGGTGAATATGTCCAGCTTTTTGCTGATTCAAATAGTTTAACTCAACTCTCTGGTGTTGCAAGAACTTGGCGCGTTGAATATACGCATTGCAGTCATTTCTAGCTCTCTTAAATCTTTTCCGGTTTTCGTCAGTATTATTTGATTTATACAACCGGAAGCTCAACTCTTTAGCCTTAATGGCTTCCTCCACCACATACTTCTCTTGGGTTTGATACTCTTTATTCTGTGTGGAATAAAGGTCCGCATGCCAAGTAGAATCGTGTCTGTTCATGTGTCCGTTATAGAGTCGACATCGTTATTAAGGAAAAATAACGACCAATTTAACCTTCCAAAAAAGTCGTTCAGACCAGGGAGTGAGACAAAAAATACTACACTCTCCCACAGGTAGTAGAGACTTCTGGGCATTCGTGAAAAACATTCAAAACTCAGTCTCTTCATCCATTCCATCGTTTATAGTCGATGACAAACCAGTCACCACTGCAATAGAGAAGGCGAATCTACTTGCTGCACATTTTACAGCCAACTCAACGCTGCCTGATACATCAGTTCCACCTCAACTTGAGTATAAGCAGCACACCATGAGCCAGAATCGCTTCCGAACGCGTACTGTTGCCCGCGCACTCAAAAAGATAAACTCACACAAATCCGCTGGTCCGGGTGGCATTCCTCCAATCCTCTTGAAGAGATGTTCCTCTTCACTCGCTAAACCACTGCGGAAACCCTTCCATTCGTCTTATTCTACTGGCTGTTTCCCAAATAGATGGAAGTCTGCGAACATTCAGCCAATTCCCAAAAAGGTGACAAATTATCCTTTTCTTCTTATCGACCCTAATAATTCTAACTTCTTTTCTCTCCAAAGTAATGGAATCTCTTATCAACCGTCAACTTTTAAAATATCTGGAATCAAATGACCTCCTCAATGACCGCCAATATGGATTTCGTAGCAACAGGTGCACAGATCTGATGGCGTACCTTACCGAAAAGTAGAGGCATTCCATCCACTACCTCGGTGAAAGCAAGGTAGTCGCATTGGGTATTTCAAAAGCCTTCGACAGAGTTTGGCATCCAGTCCTTTTGTCAAAATTGCATTCATATGGAGTGGACAATTCCCTGATCCAATGTATAAGAGACTAACTTTCTGGCCGTTCAATCCAAGTGGTTTTGATGGTGTCAAATCTGTCTCCCATCAAATTAATGCAGGTGTTCCCCAGGGTTCGGTACTCTCACCCACTCTCATCCTCATCTTTATAAATGATTTCTTGTCAATTACTCACAACCCAACTCACTCGTTTGCTGATGATAGCACGTAGAGTTTCTCATACTCATACCAACACTGCCGTCCAAACTCTTCGAACGTCACTACCAACCAGCAACTTATGCTTGATACATTGAATTCAGACCTCAACAAGATATATCAGTGGGGATTATCTAACCGAGTAGAATTCAATGCCCTAAAAACCCAGTGCTGCCGCTTGTCGTCAAAGGTGAGCCCCAAAGTAAATATACTGTCTATGAACGGCACTTGCATCGACGAAGCCAAGGAACTCGGCACTCGAATTAATTCGACTCTTAATTGAGCGACTACATTTTTGAAGCTGCGAAAAGTGCACCCAAATCTATGGGGTTCCTTAAGAGATGCAAAAGATACTTCACTTCATCCAATCTGGCCACTATTTACAAGGCGTATATTCGTCCCAAAATGGAGTTCAACTTCGATATTTGGTTAGGCGCATCCAAAACTGCACTACAGGTGCTCGGCAGGATGCAAAAGCGACCAGTGAAACTTATTGGGGACTCACCCGTAAGTCGATCAATTCCGTCGTTAGAACACAGGCGCAACGTATCATGCCTATCTCTCTTCTTTAGGTATTACCACGGTCGTTGCTCAACTGAACTTGCTGAATGTGTTCCGCCCCTTCAGACATTTTCTCGCGATACCCGTCAATCTGTGAATGCGCATCAGTTCACGTTGAAAGTGAACTTCAGGCGCACAAATAAACATAGTCATTCTTTAGCCGAACCACACGAATGTGGGATGTTCTGCTTGATCATGTGTTTCCTGGCCGTTGTGATGTCCAAACATTCAAAACCAATATACATCGACACCTTCTTTCCTTATCCACTTCCTCTCCATCCTCTCGCACTGTGCTCTGATATTTAAGGGTACTTCAAAATCCCCTTTTCTGCGGGCGTTAGTGTAAAAAAAGAGCTATAGATGCACTTCTGTGTCACCTATGACGCGCTGTTGTTGGCGGGCACCGATGTTTTCTCTAGTCACTCGGGTTTGGGGTGGAACCTGGCATAATTCCTAACTACCTATACTCCATAATTCCTAACTTCCTGAGGAAGTAACCATCGCCTGGATTTTCAACACACAAGCTTCACACTACGGCGCATGTGGGGAGATCCCTTTGTATTCTTCGGATTCCACAGAAGATTTGCGAACTGATAGTGTCGTACGATCATTTTTATTTTATTGTATTTTACTTCTCACAGGAAAGGTGACACTATAATGCCGGGTCGGTGCCTTAAGACGTTATTTTTTCCGGCCAATACATCAATTAAGCTCTGAAATATGGCCAAGGATTTCTCCCAATTACGTCACAGAGTCTATAGCGTGATAAAATGATATTTCAACGAGCAGCTGGGAATTGAGATTCAACCTACCACTCAGTCAAATCTAAACTTGGTAAATGCATTCCACGTCTCCAAAAATGTTCCATCGACACTTATCAACCAGACCGCATTGGTTCGCTTTGAAATTAATTTCAGGCACATGGATAAAAGCAAAGAATGGCTTCTTAGACGAATACACAAAAGTGGAGTGATCTGCCTGATCATGTATTTCCTCATCAGTGTCCAGACATTCAGGAACAATGCACATGGATACTTGTTTTCCTTATCCTCTTCTTCTTCTTCTACGCGCACGAATTACCATCTTACTTATTTGATTTCACAACGGATTTTGAAAAAATACATCAGAAATGCCTGTAAACATTTCGTGTTATTCTGATTTTTTTCGGCATCCGGTGGCAATAAGGATGTATGTTCCGATGGGTATTTATGTTCTATAGAGATCCGGCCAACACAATCTATTTGTTTCCGTAATCCTTTTTGTGCGCACATATTATGTGTAAAAAAAAAAAGAAAAGATTACTCAATATTACTCCTTAGAGACCACATCCGTGATGATTAGTTAATGTAACCCTACGACTGTCGACTGCTCAGCAGGTAGCACGGTGGACTATAGCAATTCTCTTCATTAGGCAACTTAACTAATTCACTACTTACTCACACAGTTAATTCGTGGCCACATCTGAGGGAATTCCTTATGGACTGCTGACCCCTTTGTACAATACTCAACATTTTCACAAAATCAGAAAAAGGAACCAAGAACGTGGGTAACCTGCGTTTGTCCCTACCACACACCATCGTCACATCAACTTTACGTGCCTTGCCAACCCCCAGGGATTTGGTTACCAATAGCGGCACGATTGCGGTGGAATGTTTTTCTGATGTTCAATTTGTATGGTGACAATCGAGGATTATTTTGATCGATCTGTACCAGTGGAATATCTCATGAGGTTAATGGAAATTCATCCCACTGTGTCCGTATGCACATAAACACTTACCTTGTTTACTATCGAGTTACATAAATTTCCCAATTAAATTGTTCTCTTTCGTGGCACAGTATCTTGCAGTCCTACCATCCCCGTGCAGCGTTGTAAACAAAAGTCGATCTCACTTCCAAATGTGCACATCATTAAACAGTGTTTAGTCAGCCACCGGATGTGATCCCATTGTGCTTCATATGCAAATTATTGCGCCGCACCAATTTTAATTCGAGCGCCCACACCGGCAGCCCGGTGGAGTAATGACCGACATGGATGTTTTCAAGTGTTACTTTTTTATTTCGTTTTCAGTTACTGAATAAACAATCAATCGTTTAGTGGTTTCCTTTAGTTTGTTCTTTTATGCTTTTAAATAATAATCATAACGTTCCCTTTATATTCTTCGACTAATTAGCTTCTAAATGTCCTGATTGTAACAAATGAATTTGTTTATATATAAAGGATTCGTTTGTCATGTTTCTAGTGGGAGCAAGCCGATAAACTTCTTTGCGGAATGATGGAGACAAACTTTTATTTAGGGAATACAACGAAAGGTAAATTAAATGCAGAAACTCTTACGAGACCTGTGTTCAATGTTTTTGTAAAAAGGGAGGAATGAAATGCACGACAATTATGTCATCGTTCCAAATACTGGATTGTGGCGGCATATGCCTGGACCGTACTCTTCATAGGCAGCCTTCGTGTGACACACTTGATAGAATTCGGGCTAGAAAAGAGAGAGCAAGAAACATGGTTTCAATTAAAAAGAGGGAGTTCCTTTGCTGGCTGATATGTTACCGTGGAAGCGAGCATACTGCCACCGAACCAAACGGCGTATCGCTGCATGTGGTGTGTGATGACAGTTACATCAATGGGTTTTGGCTGCAAATAGAAAAAGGAAAATCAAACAAAAAGAAAAGAAAAGGAAACTCGAAGACTTTACCTTGATTCGTCCTTCACTCAAGTTTTCGCTGATTCTTAGACGTGTGTCAACGGACCTTTTGATATCTCGTTGTAATCGCCTGCCGAAGTCCTTGAACATTGTCGATCCACCACTGAGTACTATATTATTATACAACGGTCGCCTTACATCAATTGGACAATTCTGAATTACATTGTCGACAATCTCAGAGAGGGGAATTGTAAAATCAGGGTTTGAAAATTCCGGATGGAAGAAAATCTCAGGTCCTGCAAGTTAATAGAATTTTATTAGAACACAGCTTTGTTGCTTCGAAGACGGCGCATTAAAAACATTCACGAAACGACATGGTGACGGTAAATCATCAAAACATATATATTCGAAGAGCTTTGTCGAGAATCAATCGATCTGGGTTGTTGTGGAGGGCGAGCCTTCGGATCCGTATCCTGTTAATTTCGGGGTGCCTCAAGGTTCTATTTTGGCTCCAACCTTGTTTTTGCTTCATATAAATGATTTGTTGTAGTCAATGGATAACAGTGTGTTCAGTTTCGCGGATGATAGTACGCTTGTTTCCTCTTTTACGAATGAAGTGCATCAACGTCGCACCAGCTGCGTTGTGGTCAGATCAACTCTCTAAATCGGGATCTGGATAAAGTCCTGCAGTGAGGAAAGACCAATCTCGTCAACTTCAATGCAATGAAGACACAGTATAAAACATTCACAAAGAAAAGTAGATCATCGCTTCCACAGATGATGATGAATGACCAGGCCCTCGAATCTGGGGAAAACATGAAATTGTTCGGCGTCGCAGTCTCTGGGAATGTATCGTGACATAAGTACGTGTTGAACATCGTCAGGTCCGCCTCTGGAAAACTGAGTTATCTTTTTACAGCCAAGAAATATTTTAGTCCGGCTCAACTTCTCTTATATAAATCCCAAATTAAACCCGTGCTCGAATATTGCTCTCATGTTTGGAGCTCTGCTCTGTCTGTCTTACAGATACTATCACGGGTACTGTTCTTCGAAGATTTGTGGTATTGTTCCACGCAATTCGGTTTATTTTTGATTGATTGATTGAAGGCGGAACCCCCATTTTTATTTAGCTTAATGCAAGCTTAAAATTAACTTAACATAAAACCTTACAGGCTATCTTAAAATCTAGAGTAATGGTTAAGACCTTAATCAAGTATTCAATCGAAAAAAGGAGAAGAAAACCAGGAAGTTGATGATTACTGGGCGATAGTGGGGGTAGGAGACCAGGGAAGAGCGAGTGTATGTGGGGGTGGTAAACGCGGCCTTTGTGCGACAGTGGAGGGCATGTGTACGGACTGATACAGGGCCGGGGGGGATTGTGGGTGGGGTTGGAAAGGTGTAGGGGGGAAATAGTTTGAGGGAGAGAGGGGAGAGGATTGCAAGGTAGAGGGGTTATTGAAGGGAGGGGGCGGATTTAGGACGGGTTTATTCTGAGACGTCGTTTAAGAGCGGGAGTGGAGATGTTGAAATCGAAGGAGGTGGAGAAAGAGTTAGCCTGTCGTAGCATACGCGAGATGGGTTTGTTAGCCCCGTAAGAAGTGTGATGAGCGGGCACGTAAAACAGTCGGGGGTTACGTACGTTACGGGGGTTTGTATGTAATGCTAAATTAGAGAGCAAGTTTGGACAATTGATTGAGCCAGGCAGAAGGCGATAGACAAAGATGATGTTGCATGGATTCTGCGCTCTTCAAGTGTGTTTAGATTGATTAGAGGGAGCCGGCTTGTGTATGGTGGTAGAATCAGCGGATTTTCCCAGTTTAATCCGCGGAGACTAAAGCGCAAGAAACGACGTTGAACACCCTCAATCCTGCGAATGAGTCACTTGATACGGGGACCAGACCTGACTAGCGTATTCGTGTGGTGGCCGGACAAAAGTTGTGTAGAGTGGTCGGGTGACATAGGGGTTAAGGAATTCCTTCGACCAGCGTATGACAAACCCCAGGGCGGCGTTGGCCTTGAGGATTGTGTATTCAATATGTGCGGTAAATTTGAGCTCCTTGTCGCATAGGCCGCCCAGATCGCGAATCAATTCAACCGATGTTATCGGTTGGTTCAGTAAGATATAGGAGCGCGGCTGAGTGGGGGAACTCTTCCGAGAGAAAATGATTGTGTAACATTTGGCGATATTCATTTCTAAGCAATTATTTTGGCACCAAGTCGAGAAGCTATCAAGATGCGATTGAGGAAGTGGGGAGTCCAGGGGAGAGCGGATTGTCTTGAAAATTTTGGAATAATCCGCGTAAAGCGACATAAAGGAGTGATTGATGCAAGACCCTATGTTGTCGTTTATGGTTAGGATAAATAGGAGGGCCGAGATGACTGCCCTGGGGGACACCTGAGGTTGAGAAAAAAGGATCGGAGAGGGTGGATCTAAATCGCACGCGACAGGTTCGATAACAGAGATAGGATGAGACCCACTTAATCAGCAGGGGTTCGAAACCGAGGGAAGATAGCTTGAAGAGAATGACGTTATGGGAGATTTTGTCGAAGGCCTTGCTAAAGTCGGTAGCGCCTACATCGACCTCATCGCCGTTTTCTAGGGCAAGGAGTGTGTGGGATGTGAATTCGACAAGGTTAGTAGTAATGGACCTGCCTTAGAGGAAGCCGTGCTGGTTCGGAGAGATGATGGGTGCGCAGCGAAAATATATCGCCTCATATAGAAGGCCTTCGAACAGTTTGGGAATGTGCGAAAGCTTGGCAATGGGACCATAATTGGATATGTCGTTTTTTCCCCTTTTTATGTATGGGGGTTATGTAAGAGGATTTCCAAAAGTCAGGGAATAGACCTTGTGCAAGGGATAGATTGAAGATTGACGCGAGTGGGAGAGAGAAGAGGAACATTTTTTAAGAGGATAGCAGGGAGTCCGCCTGGGCCGGGACTGAAATCGTCTTTCAGTTCTTCAAGTTTTTTTATGACTTGGTGTTGTTGAATGTGTAGAGGGATGAGAGGGCCGAGGGAGAATTCGGACATGCCAGTAATGTAGGAGGGGTTAGGCTCGAACGAGTGGTCCGTGAAAGATAGTTTACATGCGCTCCACAAGACAATCCGACGGATCGCACCCGTTTGCGGTTCATTTCCCGACGGCGCGAACATCCCTGCATCAGAACTCGTTCCGTTACAGAGCGGGGAAGCTGTGGAACTCCCTTCCTACGCGAGTGTTCCCGGAGCGTTACGACCTGCAACTGTTCAAAAAGAACTACAACAGTTATTTGGTGTCATCTTGAGGCGCCCACTCGGCGCTATAGGTTCGCCTCTCCCGAGAGAAGTCTAATAAAAAATAAAAAATAAAAAAAAATCGATGTATATTGGTCTTAAATGCATGGACATTACAACGACGAGGAACACATGATCAGGTAGAACATTCCACATTCGCGTGGTTCGAGCAAGCGCATCTAGGGTCTCGATAGCATTGTTCGTAGCGTTGGGGAACTGACATAAGCCCACGACATACTCTTTTATTAGCGCTGGAATTTAAAAGAGAGCGCTCAGTGCAGAATGAACAAGTGCATGTTTATTGTAACTTCCGAATAATTAAATAAGAAGAGAAGAGCTGCAATGCCATTTCTATTTTCCATTTACTAAAGAAAAAAACAATCTCCAGGGAACGAGGTTTGTCTTTAATAATGAAGTCATCGCTGCAACTGAAGGTTATTTCTAAACCAAAGACAAACCGTTCTATACACAAAGAAAAGATTGAAAATCAGAGTTGAAGAAAATTATGACGAATAAAGAAGAATTTTACCGGTGTTATTGTAGTAATTAGCCTCTGCACTTATTGAACCATGTGATTTTACATGTACGTGCACACCGATTCTACATTCTGAATTGGTCGGCTCTTGGAGTGTTCCCATTCTTTTAAACATTTAGGCTGAGTTCAGCACTTCCCGTTGTACTTTCATTTTATCCTTTCAATTCATATTTACTTACTTATTGCAGATATATTTCGTAGATCTATAAAAAGAAGCGGACCTAAGTGGCTGCCTTGACGGACACTAAAGGAAGCCAAAAAAAAAAAAAAGGATTAGATGAGATGAGATGAGATAGTGACATGTACACTATAAAATAAATTTCTCAGATAAGAAATCCACTTCAACAAGACAGGTTCAAAGCGGAGGGTGCATAATTTGAAGAGTATATGTAGCGTTAAGCAAGGATAGTGAAGAAGGTGAATTGAACACACGATGAAACGGTTGAAAAGCGAAGCAGTGAAGCATCAGACTACTGACCGTGTTTAGAATTTGATTTCCAAACTCGACTATATTCCCACTGATGTGAATTATTTTTATTTTATCGCTTGGTATACGGTTCTGATGTATTTTTCTTATTCGATTTTTCGTTCGGTGTTCTTCACTATTTTTGCTTGTGAATTCTGTGTGTATCTGTTAGAATCGCTACATATACATTTATGGAAAATTATATCAAAGGCTTTACTGAATTGTGACAACGTCGGCCTCGTTACTTTTCTTTAAGATTAATTTTGTAAAGGATATGAATTCTACGAGGTTATATACCTACCTGTTCCTTACAGGTAGGCACGTCATCTAGAAGAAACGAGGAGTTCGAACAGAGAGCTCAACACAACTTACCAGAATACTTTAGAAAGGTTTGGTTAAGTCGTAGTTTATGACATGGCAATTTTGTCCTTTTATATATGAAAAGGTTTTCTAAATATTACAGAGTTTTCTTTGCGAAAAGAATAGACAGAAGGTATTCAAAAAGGAGAATGAAAGAAAGGAGGAACATTACTCAAACGACCACCACAGCTACACAGTTCGTCATACCCCAGAAAGCACCGATTCCTTCCTGTGAGTATATATATGGAACTAATTAACGAACCTCTATTAAATGTTGCATATTGCGGATATCATCATTTTAATCGCCGATAGCAGCTCCCACAACAAGCGATGCTAATAACAAGATCGAAGTGAACAAATGGCTCCTCGAAAGATGTGGCTCCAATGCAAGTCTCACAACCAACCAACAAATCCGCGCACTAATAGTCTCCGACACAAACCTGCAACGCGGGAGGTGTTAGTAAGGAGCCGGAGTTTGAGAGTTAGAGAATTGAGGTTGAAGTCAAAGGAGTTGGCCCTCCGTAACATTCATGAAATGGATTCGTTAGAATCATCAGAGGTGTGATGGGCGGCCAAGTAGAAGAGGCGAGTATTCCGGGTATAAGTGTATATGGAGGGAGAATCAGAGGCTTGTTCCAATTCAATCCCCGGAGGGAAAACCCGAAGAAACGACTTTGAAAGCTTTCGATCCTATGAATGTGGGTCATATGATAAGGGGACCGGACCTGTCTAGCATATTCAAGAAGAGAGCGGACGAAGGTTACGTAGACCAAGCGGGTAACGTGGAGTTAAGGGAATTCCTTCGACGGTTCACCAACTGTTCATTGACTTCAAAAAAGCCTACGACTCAGTCGCAAGGCAAAGACTTTACCATATTGTAGATATGGATGGAGTCCCAAAAAATATGCCGCCCTCATTCAAATCTGCATGAATGGCAATAAAGGAAGAGTTAGAATAGAAAACCACTTCTCAGAACCATTTGAAATCCCCGACGGACTGAAAACAAAGGGATGACCCCTCACCTTGTCTTTTTAACCTTGTGCTCGAGTATGTCATCAGAAAGGTACAAGACGACAACATGGCCGGATCATCCCTGAATGGGATCCCATAAGTGCTCGCATCTGCGGATGACATCGCCATTTTGCAAGCGGCAGAGGAGGTGGGCCTAGAAATTAATGAAGATAAAACAAAATATATGATTACGGCGCGAGCAGGTGGACCCCAATGAACACACATAAACATCAGGGGCAAGATATTGGGAAAAGTTAAAGTATTTAAATATCTGGAAACAATACTGACGGCCAATAACGAAATGTCGAAGGAAATTAACAAAAGACTGCATTCCGGCAACACCAGTTGGCACGCAGTCGGTAAACTGCTGAAATCCAAACTGCTATCACGTAATATAAAGCTCCGTGTTTATAGAACTATAATCTTGCTGATTGTACCATAAGGATGCGAAAGATGGTCGTTCACAAAGCGGGATGAAAACAAATTCCGCGTATTCGAGAACAAAGTTTTAAGGAGAATCTTTGGCGGTAAATATGATGAAGAGGCATGACAATGGAAGAAACACCACAACCACGAATTGGACGAGCTATACCGCAAACCTACAATAGTGAGAGTAATCAGGTCGCGAAGATTAAGATGGACGGGGTATGTGGCGAGCATGGGTAACGATAGGACTGTGGCGAACGTACAAATTCCCCACAGGAAAAAGTCCAGACCAACTTGAGGTAACGCACTTACCTGGACAACATCACGTCCACAGACGCCATCCCAAGCCCAGCGGGGGCCGCCAGTAACCCAACGTTGAGTCGACACCAGAAGGCAAGGAACTTAACGTCCCCAAAGCCTCTAATACCGAGCTAAACGCTCCAAAACTACGACCTGAAACAAGGAGAAACATTCATGCATCCTTCGACGTGTGCAATCGCAAGCTAAGTGAATGCCAGCACCTCAAGTCGGCAACCCTGAACATCTGCACGAGATGCAGGGATTTACAATTAAAACAATTAACCGACCAACGGACGCGGTGCGGTTGATCTAAACATTAGATCACCCAAATATTCACCGCAAACAAAGGAGCGCATTCCTTAGCCTCGTAAAAACCCAGATGGCGCGAAAAACCAAGCACCACGTAACTCCAAACAATACTTTGTTTGGAGTTTTACGAAGCCCAGCTGCAATAAATAAATACGGCACAGCATTGCGCCGTTGCCACTGTCCGCCAAGCAGAAATGCATCAGCGGAATGTTTGTTTTTCACACCATGTGAAAAATTCTCTTGGATCTCAAATCCAATAGATACCAGCGGACTAGACGTCCAGGCGATCGTCAACACCAGATGGTTGATCTAAACAAGCAGCGTGGGAATAGAATCCACCGTCAACAACGACGGTGAAGCGTCCTTATGTATGAGTGAGAATTTTCTCCTTACAGTAAAATGTGTCTGCACAACTGCAGATACAAAAAACACAGATACTGGGAAAACAGTATCCGATAGGTTGCAAGAGGGGATTCGGTGATATACAGACAATCCGTCTGGCAGAGAGTTTTGAATCGTCAACGAGACGAAAAGGAGTCTTTATCAGGTAGACTGACGAATAACGCCGAACTAAGAGGTCGAAAGATAACATCCAGCGGAAGTAGAGCCTGAGAAACCCCGTCGCGGAGATAAACGCAAAGTGAAGAAAGCCAATAAATCAAGGTAGCGGGAGTAAGTGAGGTTTGTGAGTTAACGTAGTAGAAACTAACTCGTGCTGTCGAGTAACAAAATTGTCGTGCGCGTAAACAGCAACTTGTAATATCGAACCGTGGTGATTAAGAAAGTCGTACGTGCGCTAACTGTAATAGTGTAAGGAAAAACTTGTAATATCGTCAGCGTTATCTGTATTATATGGACATAGTGAACGTGTAATGTCTAGTGTAAGGAAAGAATCTAAAAGCTTAAATATAAAATCAGATATATACACAGAAGTCTTGCGTGTTTCAATTTTTGTACTGTATGCGCTCCGGTGTGTTTGAATTTCATCTGCGATAAACAGTGTTCGGCGGAACACTTGGACAAATACGAATCACGACTAAGTTATTCAACGAAAACCGCCAAACTTGTGACAGCCCGACGCGGGTAAAAAGAACACGTGAAACACAATTTACCGTGAACTCTCGAGATTTAGACGCAAAAGAACACGCTCGGAGTAAAAGTGAAGAATAAAAGAGCAGAACAAATCCGCGAAAATTCCCCAAGACAAACGGTGACATTAACAATAACAGACAGTACCAGTGAAGTGAAGTGACCAAACCACCTGACTGAACCCACCTGCGCCATCACGACGCCCAAGGACACAAGGACAGACAAACACTACGAGCAGTGAGTTTTTAGAAACAAACATTTTTTTAAATATACCTTTTTTTTTTTTTTCTTTGTGTAAGCTCCTTCCGAGCTAAAATTTTGATACGGTGGTTTCCTTTAATTATAGTTAGTAAATAAATCGAATAGAGTAAAAGCTACTATGATACAATGTATGTTTTTTTTTAAGTAAGAAATATATAATAATTTTTTTTGCGCTAATTTCCTTTTCTTGTGACTTGTGAAAAATTTGTAAAGCTCCTTCCGAGCCCAAAAGTGAGACTGTATTCGTAAAATTTGTAAAGCTCTTTCCGAGCAAGAAGATTTTAAACAATTTAATAGTGAAAAACGATAGAACCACTGTAATTTTTATGTTATATCAAACGAATAATTCAAAATAATTCTTCCGCCGAAAACGGTGAAGAAGTCATAGAATATAAATAATTTCGTGGCTAGGAAGGAAAAATCCTAAAGAATACCTATTGAAATTTGAACACAATGACCCTAAATAAAGTGAGTAACAATACAGCTAGATGTAAGCAAACAGCATTCTAAATAAATTAAAAAGTAGTACCTTCACGAAAATCCCGCGACATTCTTAATAGAATATTTCTAAGTAAAACAATTGACATTCAAAACACCAAGTGAATAAAATTGAGCAATACTATTAATATTTATAAAACCCATGTCAAATTAAACAAACAAAAATGTTTATTATGCTTTCACAACTTCACTTCAATAATTTTATTCTCTTATTATGATAAATCCCAATTAAAAAAAAAAAAAAAAAAAAAAAAAAAAAAACCAGTTAAGAATTTCAAACAATATATAAAAAAATAAACAATTTTGTAAGTTCCTTCAGAGCCACGAAGCACACGCACGAACTAACGACACACTCGGCATTACTTTCTCGTAAGAACGCGAAATAAAGCGAAATTGATCGCCGCAATAAAGGCAACGCAGAAACAGCTGCGCCTTCGCGAAAAACTTCGATAGTCCTCACCTCCTCGTACTTCTTGACCTCTTCCAGACTGAAAGCTTTCTCTTGTCCGTCACTAACACCGTCGTATTACCCAAAATATCCGCTGGTGTAGGCCCATCCTTGTATCATCTTTGGAAATCAGATAGCACCCTTTGTGCTAGGCCTTTTCCCTGACTCCATCTTCGGACCCAGCAGGTTGTTTCGCCGCGTCCACTAATTTAAAGGAAAACTCGCGCATCGAGCGACCGAGTTACAGGGCGAAACCCCTGGAAATTAATGACAACCACGAGGTTGCAGGCGGCGACCCAGAAAGTAAAAACGTTGAGGGGAAACGTAATCGCTCCCTCACAGAGAAAATCGACGCGAAATCTCCCGAAGTCAACGATAACGACCAGGTCGAAATCCACAATTTTTAAAGCTACAATGGCTAACAATGCCGAAGCTTCCCCAACGACGTCGCAGGCCGCAGCCCTCCGTCAAGAAGTTAATATTGCAACACAAGCGGACCATCGTTCGAATCGATACATTAAATTACCGGACTTCACGTCCGATGACCCAGACTTTTGGTTCGGTTACGCCGAACAAACGTTTGCCTGCGAAGGCATCACCGGCGAACAGGAGAAATTTCTCCTAGCAACCCGCGATTTAGACCCTGTCTTGCTCCCGTATGCGAAGCATCTAATTAAAACGCCATCTCCACTACCATATACAGCATTCAAGGAGATGGTGATTAATGCCTATAGGGAATCGCCACAAAATCGCTTGCGACGTTTGTTACGATCGGCCGACACCTCTGGGATGCGACCATCCCAGCGCGCCGCTTATTTCCGTGCACTGGCCGGCACGGACATGTCCGAAACAGCCTTAACGGCTATATTCAGAGAGTCTTTGCCAGAATACGTTCAGGCAATCGTCGCGCCTTTAGCCGAATCTGGCCTCGACGAATTAGCGCGACACGCCGAGGCAGTCATGGCCACAGATAGATCCCGATTGGATCTCCAGCTTCCACTGGCGGCGACGCACGTCCAAATTCCACCCCAGCCCCAGCCACGAACCCCCACGGTTACATATACCCATGCGACGCACCCAAGCGAACTCGAAGACTTGAGAGTGCAAATTAGACAAATGCAAACGCAATTAAATAATCTCAGCATGGGGAACAATTTTCGGGCTGGCCGTGACAGATCGCGACGCCGAGACAGGTCGCGAAACAATTCAAGGCGTCAGCATAGCAGACCACGCACGCCAAACAATGAGAACACCTTCGGCAGGTGTTATTATCATCATCGATTTGGAGCGCAGGCCAGGAATTGCAGACAGCCCTGCAACTGGACACAAAACCCAGCATTACCGGCTAGTTCTTTAAACTAGAACTGCCGACCGACGAAAAAGCGCAAACGGCCGGCAATCCCCAAATAAGTCGCTTGTCAATTTATGACTCAAAATTAAACATGGACTTCATAATTGACACAGGTGCGGATATTTCCGTTCTTCCTCGCTCGTACGCACCTGCCACTCGGTTGCCGGATAAATTGAAATTGTTCGCCGCGAACAATACCCCTATCAAGACATACGGTAGGAAGTTAATGACACTAAAAATAGGCCTACGTCGACCAATTCGATGGTACTTCGTAGTAGCCGATGTCACCGATCCTCTAATAGGGTCGGACTTGCTGCGACACTATAAACTAGTAGTGGACGTAGCACGTAATAGACTGATGGACCCGTTAACGTCTCTTTCTCAGCCAGTAAACGCAAAGGCGGGAAAGGCAGTGACGTTAACGTGCACAACCGCAAACGGTCCATTCAGCGATCTGTTGCGCGAATTTGCGGACATTACAGTTCCGCTTAGTAATCCCCGACGCGCAAAAACCGGCGTTTTTCATCACATTGAAACGCGCGGCCCCCCAGTGAGCCAACGCCCGCGCAGATTGGCTCCCGAAAAATTGCGTGAGGCTCGTGCAGAATTCGAGTATATGCTCGACTTAGGAATCTGCCAGCCATCCGATAGCCCTTGGGCGAGCCCACTCCATCTCGTCAAAAAGAGCAACTGCGAGTGGCGTCCATGCGGTGATTACCGAATGCTGAACGCGGTGACGACACCCGATCGGTATCCGATAGCAAACCTGCACGATTTCGCCTATAAGCTGCAGGGTTGCGAAATCTTTTCGACCCTCGATCTTACGAGGGCATACCACCAAATCCCGGTGGCTCCCGAAGACATCCCCAAAACCGCGGTAACTACACCTTTTGGACTGTTCGAGTTCAAGGTGATGACCTTCGGTCTTCGAAATGCAGCGCAAACGTTCCAGCGCTACATTGACTCAGCTCTCCGCGGACTTGACTTCTGCTACGCGTATATCGACGATATACTCATAGCATCGAAAACTATGACAGAACATCGTGCCCACTTGAAGCAGGTGTTCGAACGCCTCCGAGATTTCGGCCTGGTAATCAACCCAGACAAGTGCCACCTCGGAGAGGCGGAAGTCAAGTACCTTGGCTACTGCATTAACGGCCAAGGAGTCCGCCCATTACAAGACAGAGTGGATGCATTAATGCAATTTCCTCGCCCCACGAACGTGCGAGAATTAAGGCGTTATTTGGGCATGCTGAACTTCTATCGCCCAACACTCCGAAACGCCGCGCAGGTCCAGGCTCCTCTCAACGAATATCTAGTAGGAGCCAAACGCAACGATAAGCGACCAATTAAGTGGACCGAGTCAGCTGATCAAGCATTTCGCGCATCAAAAGAACAGCTGGCGAATGCAACGTTACTTCGACATCCCGTCGAAGGAGCCCCATTGGCCTTACAGTGCGACGCGTCCGACACGGCAATTGGGGCCGTACTCGAACAAGAGTGCGACGGCAGATGGGAACCGCTAGGTTTCTTCTCGAAAAAGTTGAACCCAACCCAGCGACGATACAGTGCTTATGACAGGGAGTTACTAGCGATTTACAGCGCAATAAAGTACTTCCGGCACATGATTGAGGGACGTCAGTTGACGGTAAAAACCGACCACAAACCACTGACGTATGCCTTCCAAAAGAAAGCGGGAAGTTCAACCCCGCGACAAGAACGGCACCTGGATTTCATCGGGCAATTCACCACCCGAATCGAATATGTCCCAGGTGCGGACAATGTAATTGCAGACGCCTTTTCGCGTATCGATGCAATTAAACTCCGTGCGCAAATCGATGGTGCCGACTTGGCACAAGCACAAGAAGACGACCATCAACTCGAGTCACTACTGAAAGCGGAGACAGCACTAGTTTTGCGTAAACTCCCTTTCAACGACTCAAACGATGAAGTCTGGTGCGATGTTTCGACAGGGACAGCTCGACCCTACATCCCAGAAAATCTGCGAAAAAATGTGTATGAAACATTCCACAACCCAGCCCACCCAAGCGGACGCGCAACCATTGCCGCAGTCCGACGCAAATTTGTCTGGCCACATATGGCCAAAGACATAACAAAATGGGCACGAACTTGTTTGCAATGTCAGCGTTGCAAAGTCGATCGACACAATGTGCTCCACCCAGGACAGTTTAAGCTCCCCGAGGCACGATTTGCCCATGTTCACATCGACATTGTGGGACCGCTTACGCCGTCGAGAGGTTACCTGTACCTCCTGACGATGATCGATCGTTTCACTCGGTGGCCAGAAGCAGTGCCACTACGAACAGTGACCGCAGAGAATGTAGCCAAAGCATTCTATTCGACTTGGGTCACACGTTTCGGCGTCCCAGCTACCCTCACAGCCGATCGAGGACCACAGTTCGAGGCGGCGATTTTCAAGCAGCTGACCGATCTACTCGGCTGTCAGCAAAGCCACACAACAGCCTATCACCCACAGTCCAATGGGATGATCGAACGTTGGCATCGCTCTCTTAAAGCCTCACTGATGTGTCATGACGACAATCAATGGCTGGACGCACTACCAACAGTTCTTTTAGGCTTGCGCACAAGCGTAAAAGAAGACCTGGGAGCCTCAGCAGCAGATCTGACGTACGGAACCAATCTGCGCCTCCCAGGAGAGTTCTTCGCCGATGGAGAACCACCGCTCGAACAGTTGCCAAATTTGGAAAACCTACGCAAACTCATGCGTAAGGTCAGAGCAACGCCGGTCGCCAGACACGGTTCCAAGAGGTTATTTGTTCACCCAGATATGGACAGCTGCACGCACGTCTTCATCAGGGTGGACAAAGTTAGGAAACCTCTAGAACCGCCCTACGAAGGGCCATACAAGGTGCTGGAGCGAATAAACGACCGAGTTTTCTCCGTAGACATCGACGGAAAGCCGTACACCGTCAGTGTCGAGAGATTGAAACCGTGCCACCTGGAACTACCGCCAGATACCGTGCCAGGAGAGGTACATTATCAACCGTTGGCGGCAGCCGAAACCCGCCCAGTGTACCACCCACCACACTCCCAGGAAACACCAGGCACGGTAAGAGTTGAGAATCAACCTAACCCTCGCGAAATGGTTGCTCGTGGGGCATCGGATATCCTGCACGGACCGATAACGCGGCAACGCGCTCGAGATCTGCGCGCCCACGAAGACGCCGCAAGGATTCTCAACTTACGGCAACCACTAACCGAAACCACCAACAACGAAAGCGCGACTAACACCCACAAAGAAACAACAAACGCGATTGCTTTCGCTCCTTTACCGCCTAAACACCGATCACGATGGAAAGGAGCACTCTCCGACCTTTAACAGCACCCTCCATTCTCCTACCTTTTCCTTATCGTGACTACGTCACTGGGGGGGGGAGTCCTGTGGCGAACGTACAAATTCCCCACAGGAAAAAGTCCAGACCAACTTGAGGTAACGCACTTACCTGGACAACATCACGTCCACAGACGCCATCCCAAGCCCAGCGGGGGCCGCCAGTAACCCAACGTTGAGTCGACACCAGAAGGCAAGGAACTTAACGTCCCCAAAGCCTCTAATACCGAGCTAAACGCTCCAAAACTACGACCTGAAACAAGGAGAAACATTCATGCATCCTTCGACGTGTGCAATCGCAAGCTAAGTGAATGCCAGCACCTCAAGTCGGCAACCCTGAACATCTGCACGAGATGCAGGGATTTACAATTAAAACAATTAACCGACCAACGGACGCGGTGCGGTTGATCTAAACATTAGATCACCCAAATATTCACCGCAAACAAAGGAGCGCATTCCTTAGCCTCGTAAAAACCCAGATGGCGCGAAAAACCAAGCACCACGTAACTCCAAACAATACTTTGTTTGGAGTTTTACGAAGCCCAGCTGCAATAAATAAATACGGCACAGCATTGCGCCGTTGCCACTGTCCGCCAAGCAGAAATGCATCAGCGGAATGTTTGTTTTTCACACCATGTGAAAAATTCTCTTGGATCTCAAATCCAATAGATACCAGCGGACTAGACGTCCAGGCGATCGTCAACACCAGATGGTTGATCTAAACAAGCAGCGTGGGAATAGAATCCACCGTCAACAACGACGGTGAAGCGTCCTTATGTATGAGTGAGAATTTTCTCCTTACAGTAAAATGTGTCTGCACAACTGCAGATACAAAAAACACAGATACTGGGAAAACAGTATCCGATAGGTTGCAAGAGGGGATTCGGTGATATACAGACAATCCGTCTGGCAGAGAGTTTTGAATCGTCAACGAGACGAAAAGGAGTCTTTATCAGGTAGACTGACGAATAACGCCGAACTAAGAGGTCGAAAGATAACATCCAGCGGAAGTAGAGCCTGAGAAACCCCGTCGCGGAGATAAACGCAAAGTGAAGAAAGCCAATAAATCAAGGTAGCGGGAGTAAGTGAGGTTTGTGAGTTAACGTAGTAGAAACTAACTCGTGCTGTCGAGTAACAAAATTGTCGTGCGCGTAAACAGCAACTTGTAATATCGAACCGTGGTGATTAAGAAAGTCGTACGTGCGCTAACTGTAATAGTGTAAGGAAAAACTTGTAATATCGTCAGCGTTATCTGTATTATATGGACATAGTGAACGTGTAATGTCTAGTGTAAGGAAAGAATCTAAAAGCTTAAATATAAAATCAGATATATACACAGAAGTCTTGCGTGTTTCAATTTTTGTACTGTATGCGCTCCGGTGTGTTTGAATTTCATCTGCGATAAACAGTGTTCGGCGGAACACTTGGACAAATACGAATCACGACTAAGTTATTCAACGAAAACCGCCAAAGGACCGTGCGTAGAATATTTGACGGAAGAAGAACGGGAAAGAGACCGTTAAGACAGCCCCGACGGAGATGGGAGGACAAAGCAAGGTTTGACCTTGAGGAGTCCGGATCGGATGATCAAGCCTGGAAGGAGAGTGCACACGACAGGCAACGATGGCGGAGTCGAGTCAGTGAGGTCATGAACTTCCTGGTTACTATAGACCAATAAATAGTAATAGTAATATAGTGAAACTATCAGTATTGCCCTGTAACATAGAATGTCAAAAGCAATTGCAAAATTTATGCCTGTGAAATATATTTCGGGAATATTTAAGAATTCGAAGATTTTGTACAAGATGAAGTCGGCTGTTAGTACAGAAGGTGAAGCCTATAGCCATTATTAGAGGTGGTATTCCATTGGATGATGGGGCGTTGGGACCCAACCCACCACTTGCCCTTTAATCGTTTAAAATTAACAATGTAAAATATACTGCATCATGCGTAGTATTGAAGACTGTCATAAATTTAAATCCCTCTAGGAAAAAGAGGAAAGCGAATACTTAATGTTCACATCGAAATCGTAGGAAACTACATCCGTGCTACACAGAAGATATATGCACAATTTCGCCCTTTTGATTATTTATAACTTGTCGTGCGAAACGCTACATATGAATGCCGAAGGTAGTCCTATGATTTCCTCACCTGTGAGTTTTAAATGCGTCACCTCTTATGAAATTCATCTTACCCAAGAACCGTTCATAACCAACATCAACCGTAAATGGTTGCTTGGTAACGGCGTTCATTCCCGTATAGTTGCGGATCCATTTACCCGGTTCTGTATCATACTTGGCAAATTCTTTGGCGATATCGGGACAGATGTAGCAGTGTTTTTCTTTAATGGCTTTGGCAGTTTCTAGACTTTGTTCTGGCGGAATACCAACTTCTCGTTCACGTAATAAACTTTGGATGAACGATGTTATATTGCGACCGGCAATAGGAATATGTTTGATGCACGAACCGATTACGTAGCCTTCAGCCTTAAAAAAGAAAGAAGTACAATAGCACAGTTTATATGTAAACGTTTTTTTTTTTCTAACTTACCACAGGAATAACGTGTGTAACTCCATCACCGCTATCGACGACAATTCCTGTTAACGTACGTTCTTCTACTGATCTGGAAGCCCAACTAGCTGCCAAGGCTAAAACCGCCTGAAAAATATAAAGAAGGTAATTCAGCTCAGAACATAAAAACGAAAATGTTATAATTAAGACATTATCATAAGAATTTAACTCTCCGAATTCTTCGCCCAGCAAAAAAGGGCCATACTCCCAGGTTTTCCATGAAACACGGATATTTCATGACATATGGATTATATCTTCCACATGTCCCAAGCCTGCACGGCCATCTCAAGACATAATACCGAAGCATAAGGCCATCCATTCGCTGGCTGTATACAATTGACCAAGCATAGCATCGTCAGATGCACGCAAGCATAAAAATCTTAGGGGGATAAGATCGCAACTAAAAAGGCACTAAAAACAAAGAATGTATGGTCCCATATGAGTCGAACTACAAGACAAATCTTGGCCCACCCAATGGAAGACAGTCGAGGAAAGGAACAGGAAAGGATGTCCAGTCACGAAACCAAAAAGAACAGCATCCAGGAGTTGGCTCAACCAATTGCGAATCTATCTCAAGGGTCTTAAGGATGGTACTCGGGCTGCTATACTTCAGGGGTGTCAGTGAGAAATGGCCGGTATTCAAGAAGTCATTCGAAGACACGGTGAGTGTCGTGTTAACGCACAGAAGCTGGCGCGCTTGGGTAGATCCGTTGAATGATCCGCTCGCACTGTGCTCTGGTATTTAAGGGTACTCCAAAATCCACTTTTGTGCGCTTGTTTGTGTAAGAAAAAAAAAATTATAATTAAGAATGAAAGACCTGCATGATGTTATGGAATTAACCGAGCCCAACGGTCTACCTCGAATTACGGGACACCCTTGCATATACGAATGACTCAGGTTCGAGGTCAGTATAAGAGAAAAATGAGAGATGACCAACAAAGCAAGTCTCTAGTTTAGTTTTGTGGGGCTACCATCCCACTTATTGGCTTAATTCAAGCACCATAAGGACTAACTTAACTAAGCTTAACCTAAGGTAAGCAGGACAAATTAAAGCAGGAGTAAGGGTGGGAGGTGGGGACAGGTTATAGTAAAGTGTAGAATGAATGGTTTAGGAGGCGGTGCGTGAGTATGGGTAGAGAGGTTGAACTCGAACAAGGTGGAACTGGAATTGACATTTCTCAGCATCTGCGGAAGATGTTCGTTGAGACCATAAGAGCTATGGCGAGGGGGAATGTAGAGAAGGCGGGGATTACGCATATTTCGAGGGTTTATGTTCAGAGGAATTAAGATAAGAAAGTAGGCGCATTAAGATAAGAACGTACGGGCGAGGGGTGGGGGCAGGTTATAGTCAAGTGTAGAAGCGCCGCTTAAGATTGGTGGTGAGAATAGTTTAAGAGGCGGTGCTTGAGAGTATGGGTAGAGAGTTCGAAGTCGAGAACAAGGTAGAATTGGAGTTGACATTTCTCAAGGTTCGTTCAGACCATAAGAGGTCCGGGGGGGGGGGGGGGGGGGGGTGTGCAGAAGGCGGGGATTATACGTATTTCGAGGGTTTGTTTTTAGAGGAATTAAGTTAAGGAGGTAAGCGCAGTCAACCGAGCCGAAGAGGACCCAATGAATGAATACTATGGCAGCCAGGACCCGGCGCTCCTCAAGGGTTCTGAGGTTGATTAATTTGAGACGGTTAATGAACGGGGGAAGGATTAAGGGGTTGTCCCATACTAGCTCTCGGAGAGCGAACCGAAGGCAGCGACGTTAAATACTTTCGATTCTACGGATATGGATCTTGTAATAAGGAGACCATACCTAGCTACCATACGAGTATTCAGGGAGTGGACAGACGAAGGTAAGGTAAAGGGATCGAGTTACGTAGAGGGTGGAGAATTACTTAGACCATTGTTTCACAAATTCGAGGACAGAGATGACTTTCCGGATCGTCTCATCAATGTGAGAGAGGAAGTTAAGCTCACTGTCGCAAAGGATCCCAAGATTTCGAATAGATTGGACAATCGTCAGGAGTTGGTTATGGGGGGAATAGGGATGTGGTGAGTGAATACGCTTACGGGAAAAGGTTATAGATTTGTGACGACTCTAACAGATACACACACAATTCACAAGCAAAATAGTGAAGAGCACCGAACGAAAAATCGAACAAGAAAATACATCAGAGCCGTATACCATAGCGATAACAAAAATAATTCACATCAGTGGAGTATAGTCGAGTTTAAAAATCAAATTCTAAACACGGTCAGTAGCCTGATGGGTAACGCTTAGGTTCAATTTTTTTCGTGATTCAAACTGTCATAGCGTCAGTTCGAATCACACGATCTTCTTCACTATTACTTCAAACGCTATAGATTGACATTTGGCGATGTTAAGTACAGGGCCATTTTTGTCATATCAAGTCGAGTAATTGTCAAAGTCTGATTGCAGCAGTCCAGAATCAAGTCGTGACTGGATGACTTCGTATATCTTGGTATCATCAGCGTATAGGCACAAGCTGGAGTTCTTAATGACCTTATCAATGTCATTAGTGGTAAGTATAAATAGGAGAGGGCCCAGGTGGCTACCTTGAGAGAGCCGAGGCGGCAAGAAAGGGATTGGATACCATGGACCTGAACCGAAGGGAATAAAGCTTATCCGTTAGATAGGAAGAAATACATTTCAGCAATCCAGGTTCGAAGCCGAGGGCGGATAATTTGAAGACGATTAGATTGCGGGAGATTTTGTCGAATTCTTTACTGAGGTCGATTGAGACCATTTCGACCTCGTTGCCATACTCTAGTGCTGAGAGTGTAAAGGAGATGAACTCAACGAAGTTGGTTGTAGTTGATCGGCCGTTGAGAAAACCATGTTTGGTGAAATAAAATATTTGCAAAGAAAACTAAGCGACTCGTATAGAATGCTTTCGGGAATCTTGGGTAAGTTGGACAGTTTGGTGATGGGGCTGTAGTTCGCGACATCATTTTTGGGACCCTTCTTGTGATGAAGGAGGTTTTCTAAATGTGGGGGAATACGCTTTGAGAGAGCGAGATAATGAAGATCAGTGGAAGGAGGAATTCCTTCGACCAGCGTTTGACAAATCCAAGGGCGGCGTTGGCCTTAAGGATTATGTCATCAATATGTGCGGTAAATTTAAGCTCCTTGTCGCATAGGACGCCCAGGTCGCGAATCGATTCAACCGATGTTATCGGTTGGTTCAATAAGAGATAGGAGCGTGGCTTCCGAGAGAAGGTGATTGTGTGACATTTGGCAATATTCAGTTCTAAGCAATTATGTTGGCACCACGTCGAAAAGCAGTCAACATCCGATTGGAGAAGTGAGGAGTCCAGGGGCGAGCGGATTGTCTTGAAAATTTTGGAATCATCCGCGTAAAGCGAGATGAAGGAGTGATTAATGCAAAAGCCTATGTCATTTATGGTTAGGATAAATAGGAGGGCCGAGATGACTGCCCTGGGGGACACCTGAGGTTGAAAAAAAAAGGATCGGAGAGGGTGGATCTAAATCACACGCGACAGGTTCGATAACTGAGATAGGATGAGACCCACTTAATCAGCAGGGGTTCGAAACCGAGGGAAGATAGCTTGAAGAGAATGACGTTATAGGAGATTTTGTCAAAGGCCTTGCTAAAGTCCGTAGCGACTACATCGACCGCATCGCCCTTTTCTAGGGCAAGGAGTGTGTGGGATGTGAATTCGACAAGGTTGGTAGTAGTGGACCTGTCGGAGAGGAAGCCGTGCTGGTTAGGAGAGATGATGGGTGTGCAGCGAAAACGTAATGCATTATATAGACGGCCTTCGAAAAATTTAGGAATGTGGGAAAGCTTAGCAATGGGACGATAATTGGATATATCGTTTTTTGGCCCCTTTTTATGTATGGGGGTTATGTAAGAGGATTTCCAGATGTCAGGGAATAGACCTTGTGCAAGGGATAGATTGAAGATTGAAGCGAGCGGGAGAGAGAGAGAAGACGTACATTTTTTTAAGAGGATAGCAGGGAGTCCGTCTGGGCCGGGACTGAAATCGTCTTTCAGTTCTTCAAGTTTTTTTATAACTTGGTGTTGTTGAATGTGTAGAGGGCACATATTAAAATCGACTTGGGAGCTGAACACTGGCTATGGTTTGGGAGTCAGTTGTAGTAGTTGAGCTGTAAATAAGAGAGGTGGGATAGGCATCCGATTTCCGTTTGTGGTTGATGAAGTGGAAGAAAGATTTGGGGTCGTTGATCAGGTTGAATTAAGTTTTAGCAAGGTAATTGCGGTAGAGGGAGCTGTAAAGTAATAATAATAACTGTAAAGCAATAATAATAATAATAAAAATATGGTAATAATAACCCAGATATTTGGAGTAGTCCAGGGGAGAACGTGTGTTAAGGAAAGTGTTCCACAACTTATTCCTCTTGTTACGAAGGGTGCGGAGTTTTTGGTTATACCAAGGGGGCGATGAGAATGATAACCTTTGTCGGGAGTATGGGACATATAGGGATATGGCGTTGTAGATTTCTGTGTAGAGCAAGGCTGTAGCGACCTCTACACTTATATCATTTAAGCGGAGTGTGATATTGCTGAGGTACTCATTTATGAGGCGGAAATTGGCTTTTTGGAAGTTGAAAGAAAATTGGTACGGGGGAGGTGTGCAGTAGGCTGTGTAGTCGTGGTATAAGGACAAGAGAAGCGGGGGGTGGTGGTTATCAACAGTTGAGAGGATGTGGGGACTAGAGACAACTGAGGAATTAAAAGGGTCTGTCGTGAACACAAGGTCGAGTTGTCTGCCCAGATGGTTTAGGACATTGTTTACTTGGCAAAGGTTAGAGTCGGTGGGGCTGTCTATAAAGAGACTTTCCTTAGTAGTAGTGGGGTTTGAGATGTAGTGGGACTTATCGTCAGACAGCGTCCATTGCAGATGGGGGAGATTAAAATCGCCAAGGACTACAATGTCGGCTTGGGAAGAACTAAGCTTAGTTAAGCGGTCTATTGCAGCAATAGCGAGTTCGTATGACTCGATATCTTGCGAAGGCGGTATGTAGGAGCATATGATGTACAAGGACTTTGAGCAATGTTCAATTTTTATAGCGACATAGTCGAGGTTGGGAGAAGAAGAGATGGTGATACGAGAAGATTATTATTATTATTATTTATTGGCCTGTAGGAACCTGGAAGTTCATGACCTCACCGACTCGACTCCGCCATCGCTCCCTGTCTTGTGCACTTTCCTTCGACGCTTGACCATTCGATCCGGCCTCCTCAAGGTCAAACCTAACATTGTCCTCCCATCTCCGTCGCGGGCGTCCGGTGGTCTCTTTCCCGTTGGTCTACCGTCAAGAATTCTCCACACGGTCCTATCGTTGCCCATTCGCGCTACGTGTCCGGTCCAACTTAATCTTCACGACTTCATTACTCTCACTATTGTAGGTTTGCGATATAGCTCTTCCAATTCGTGGTTATGAAGTTTCCTCCATTGTTCTGCCTCCTCGTCATATTTTCCGCCAAAGATACCCCTCAAAACTTTATTCTCGAATACGCGGAATTTGTTTTCTTCCCGTTTTGTGAGAGCCCATGTTTCGCATCCATACAGAACAATCGGCATGATTATGGTTCTATAGAGACGGAGCTTTATGTTACGTGATACCAGTCTGGATTTCAGCAGTTTACTGACTGCGTGCCAACTAGCGTTGCCGGAATCCAGTCTTTTGTTACAATACGAGAAGATTTGTCCGTTTTAGATGGCTAGCAGCACGCCTCGGCAGGGAGTGTCAGGAACGGAATGATGGACCTCGTCGTCGCGAAAAATTGTGAAGGAGGGGGGGAACAGTTCCAGGCTATTGGTACTGTGGGTGAGGTTACTTTAGGTCAGAGCGTATATTTCAAAGGGAAAGGAGTGAGTATATGATGGCATTGCCGAAATCCCGTCACAATCTCCATACCATGGTGGTCACATGGGTAAATCCTTCTTTCTTTCTTTGCCACTTTCTGAACAATTTATAAACTGGCTGCGACAGAAAGAAGGGACTGATTCAGAAAGTCAGATAACGCACTGCTAGAAAACCTATAATCAAGAAATATGTTCCTATTATTCGGAAATCAATAACTTCAACTGAATCGTTAACAGGTTTATCTGGTCCACAAAATTGCGAAAAAAAAAACAGTTTTTTTAGAAGACGCGTTCGCCGACCTAACTCCAACCAGAGAACCCTAGGTTTCAGTTTTAAATTTAGCACACTTGTTCCTTACATAAGCCACAGAATTCTTCTCATCCCAATTAAATGCCAAATTCTGAATGAATCCTGACTCACTTAGTTAGGTTCAACGTTCGCACCAAATCAAAATCCCGGCCGATAGTTTTTATCAAACGATTACTTGGTCAACATTCTAAGCAGATACTCTTACCTGAACAGCGATATAAAGTCCAGGAACATTAAAAGTCTCGAACATGATCTCTGCAGTATACTCCCGATTCTCTGGAGTATTTAACGGTGGCTCTGTAAGCAGGAAATGATGATCCTCCGGTTCAGCTCTTAAATATTTGAAAATACACTGCTCCAAGAACCGTTCCATAAGATCCCAATCTTCGACCAAACCATGTCGAACAGGATACTACAATCATGAAAGCAGACAATTTGACACGTCGTGGATTGTGAATTTTTTCCCAACTCACCTTCACCGAGTACCCAGTGGCATCGAAAGCTTCATCACCAATAAAGAAATCTAAATCTTCAATTCCTTTGGTAACGCGTCGAGCACTCTGATCGCCGATCCGTGCTGATTCTTTGATTGCTATTGCTGACGGTATTATAAATTGTGGTTCTTTGTTGTCAGCGAAACCCAACTTAGTATATCTGACAAAATAGTAGAAGGTTGTTGTTAGGAGAAAAATGGCAGAGTGCAATGCGAAAGTAAATGGAATGTGTGTCATGAGTTGTACACATTTTTTCAGAGAACTCACCCGGTGCCCACATCAATTACGCATGCTGGTAATCTTCCTGCCATGCTTGGTATTTTTGCGTTGCGAATGTAATTTTCGATATTTACGGTAGGATCAAGATAATTTTTAGAAAACTATATCTTATATTACCACACCTAAAGATGAATGTGTCACTCTTCCGTTTATCGGGGAAAAAATCACCAGTGAGATATGAAGGGAATAAAAAGTCAAATCTGGGTGACGGTGACGGTGACACTTCTGATTGTCATTTGTAGTAGATGTTCATTTGATGTGGGAAAACTTAACGAAATTGATTCAAGTTTAATTTTTTACTTTAGTGGAGAAATAATCGGTATTTATAATAAAATTCCAGTGGTGGTAACTACAAAACTCAATGAAATGTTAAAAAAGTTTTCTGTTCTTGATAGCAACAGTGTCCAGTTTAGAAAGTGAAATTTCGACAAAACGCCTTGATCAACTGAACGAAGTATTGGATTGGGAAGGTGTTTTGACATTTGATTGGAAATCAGATGTGTCATCGAACAATAAAGACATATTGGAGGCTGCGTTATTGTAATTTCTTAATTTAATTACAAGTAATTCATACATTCGATAACAGTGCTTGTGTTGTTTGTTATTCAACCAGAGGATTATAGTTAGTGTGACTTGCAAAGGCATCAAATCAACTCATATCACACACAGCGTTCTTAATTGTCTATCGTAAGTTTCTTTTTGGAAATTCTGTCGACATTCCTCAGTAGTGAAAAGTCACAAAACGTTGCTGTTTTGCAAGAAAAATATATCCTGCGAATATGGAAGCAAATTACACAGAAAATGGACTCACGGAAATTGATTTTCAACGTTTGGCACAGACAATTGCCACTAGTATACAGAAAATATTACAAAATGGTAAGAAATGGATATTTGCAAGTTCCTTTGTTTTCTTATGTGTTATGTATCTCGTGCAGTTTCGACAATGCAACGGATGGTTAATCAATTCAATACGCCACAGGATTCGCCCGATTTGAAAAAGCAATTGTAAGTGACACCTGAGTCAAGGTCGGACTCGGCTTAATTGCATCTTGATTGAATTTCAGGCATCAAATCATGACATATACACATCAGTTAGTCTCGGACACAAACAATCAGCTGCAGGAGGTGGAGAAATGTAAGGCCCGCCATCTAAAAATCCAAAGGGACCGACTGGTGGACGAGTTCACATCGGCTCTCACAGCCTTTCAGGTATGTAGAACAGTTTTGATCGTGAAAGTGGTGACTCAACTCTCTGCCGAATTTGTATCTGTTCAGATCTAAAAGATAGAGTGCAGTTAATTTATTCGCACACAGACTGCTTGTGGGTATTTCGGTTTACAGCAGTTGATAATCAAATCTCTGGTTAATGGCAAGCTGTTGTTCGCTTTCAATAGAATCGTAAAATGTAAAGTGAATGAATATGTTCATGGGCGACTCTTTAATTCACTTTAACGTGTTTTGTTTATAAACTGGCCACAACTGACACGTTAACGTCACAATTCGTCTGCATAACATGGGTTTGTAACATTTTTCTTGAATAGATGAACTACGACAACCCGTTACTCCACAAGAAAATCTGTAGATTGGTGTATGTCCTGATAGCTAGCAAGTCCCACATTTTTAGAAAAGTTGTTTTTTTAAAATCATTTTCAATACATCATCATCATCATCATTATCATCGGCACTACATCCGGGATTCGGTTTTGGCTTTATTTAACGAATCTCTCCACCGGTCCCGATTTCGAGGCGATGTCATCCAGTTTGGCACTTCCAGGCTCTGGGCGTCCTGGTCTACGCCATCCCTCCATCGCAGACAAGGTCTGCCGCGCTGTCTCCTTCCATACATCCTGCAACAAAGATGTAGATGTTCATTTGATGATGCACAAAGATGTAGATGTTCATTTGATGATGCAGGCTCCTCTTCGTTCATTCGAGCTAGGTGTCCTGCCCACCGGAGTCTACCGAGCTTGATTTTTCTTACTACATTAGCTTCAAGATAGATTGCGTACAACTCATGGTTGTAGCGTCTCCGGAATCGTCCTCCCTCACATACGGAGCCAACAATTCTCCTTAAGACCTTTCTCTCGAACGCGGCTAAGAGTTTAGAGTGCCTTTTATTGAGCATCCAGGTCTCGGCCCCTTACATGTGTACGGGTAAGACCATGGTCTTGTACAGTAGTAGCTTGGATGTTCTGGATAAATTTCGGGATTTAAAGAGCCTTGATAGACCATAGTAGGCTTTGTTGGATTTGATCAGGCGTTCGCGTATTTCTTCTTCCATATTGTTATCGGCTGATACTATTGACTAAAGGCAGTTAAAGGATTGGACTACTTCAAATTCGTGCTCCACTACCCTGATAGTTTGACCAACGTTAGGTCTTCTCTTCAAAGAAGTTGCCACCATGTACTTAGTTTTCCCCTCATTAATGTGCAGTCCCAGTTTTTGTGCCGCTTGCTCGATCTGGGTGGAGGAGTCCTGTACAGCTGAATCAGATCGACTGATGATGTCGATGTCATCTGCGTAGGGAAGTATCTGGCTGGACTTGGTGACAATAGTCCCTCTTGTTGGAACGCCAGAGTCACGGATTGCTTTCTCCAATGCCAGGTTGAAGAGGAGACAGGCCAGACCGTCCCCTTATCGGAGTCCATTAAAGAGGTTTATTGGTTTGGACAGCAATCCTGCTATTTTTACATGACTAGTTACGTTGGTCATGGGCAATCTACAAAGTCGTATCAATTTGTTTGGAATGCCGAACTCTCTAATGGTATTATACTCTTCTACCCTGGCTATGCTGTCTTAGGCGGCCTTAAAGTCTATAAATAGATGACATAATGGAATCTTATATTCCAGACAATTTTCCATCGCCTGCCTAAGGGTGAATATCTGATCAATCGCTGATTTGCCTGGGATGAAGCCACACTGCTATTGGCGAATGATGACTTTAGCGTATGGGGCTATCCGATCTTGTAGAATAGAGGAGAGTATCTTATAGGCGATACTCAGCAATGTTATACTCCTATAGTTGCTGCACACCGTGATATCTCCCTTATGTATGGGGCAAATTATTCCACCATGGCAATCTTCCGGCATCTCCTCTTGCTCCCATACGTGCACACCGATCTCATGAATTGCGTGATGTAACGCTGTCCCTCCTTATTTGATTAGCTCAGTTGGTATGCCATCAGCTCCTACTACTATTTATTGGCCTGTAGGAACCCGAAAGTTCATGGCCCCACCGACTCGACTCCGCCATTGTTTCCTTTCCCGTGCGCTCTCCCTCCACGTTCGACCATCCGATCCGATCTCCTCGAGGTCCAACCTAACATTGTCCTCCCACCTCCGTTGCGGCCGTCCTGTCGGTCTCTTTCCCGTTGGCTTACCGTCAAGAATTCTGTGCACGGTCGTATCGTTGCCCATTCGCGCCACATGTCCGGCTCATCTTAATTTTCGCGACTTGATTACTCTCACTATTGTAGGTTTGCGGTATAGCTCTTCAAATTCGTGGTTGTGGAGTTCCCTCCATTGTCCTGCCTTCTCGTCACATTTACCTCCAAAGATACCCCTTAAAACTTTATCCTCGAATACGCGGAATTTGTTTTCTTCCCGTTTTGTGAGAGCTCATGTTTCGCATCCATACAGAACAATCGGCATGATTATGGTTCTATAGAGACGGAGCTTTATGTTACGTGATAGCAGTCTGGATTTCAGCAGTTTACTGACTGCGTGCCAACTAGCGTTGCCGGAGTGTAGTCTTTTGTTAATTTCCATCGACATTTCGTTACTGCCCGTCAGTATTGTTCCCAGGTATTTAAATTCTTTGACATTTTCAAATATCTTGTCCCTGATGTTTATGTATGTTCTCTGAGGTCCACCTGCTCTCGCCATAATCATGTATTTCGTTTTGTCTTCATTGATTTCTAGGCACACCTCTTCTGTCGCTTGCATGATGATTTCACAGTTCTTACTTACAGTTTCTAGATTATCGCCCAAAACGGCGATGTCATCCGCATAAGCACTTGTGTGACCCCCTTCAGGGATGATCCGGCAATGTTGTCGTCTTGTACCTTTCTGATGACGTACTCGAGGACAAGGTTAAAGAGACATGGTGAGAGGCCATTCCCCTGTTTTAGTTCGTCTCTGATTTCAAATAGTTCTGAGAGGTGGTGTTCTATTCTATCTCGCCCCTTGTTTTCGTTCATTCAAATTTGAATGAGGGCGGCATATTTTTTCAGGATTCCCAGCTCAACTACAATATGGTAGAGTGTTTGCCTTGCGACTGAGTCGTAGGCTTTTTTGAAGTCAATGAACAGTTGGTGAACCGTCTCTCCGTATTCCCACTTCTTTTCCAGCAGTTGCCTTACTGTGAACATTTGGTCGCTTGTTGACCGGTTCCTACGGAATCCGCATTGGTAGTCTCCCAGTATTTCTTCTGCGTACGGTGTGATTTTCCCCAGTATGACATTTGTTAGTATTTTGTATGTGGCTGGGAGCAATGATATTCCTCTCTAATTTTCGCAGTCAGATCTGTCGCCTTTTTGGAAAATCGGGATGATTATTGAGGTTTTCCATTCTTCCGGAATGACTGCCTTATCCCATATTGTTTTAATCAGTTGGTGGATCTTTCAATCTTCATCATCATCGGCACTACAACCGGGAACCAGTCTTGGCCTCATTTAGCAAGTCTCAGCTGAGGCTTGTTAAATTTTCCATAATGATTTGTTTTTTTTTTCGGGCAAGGTCATTAGTCTTGCGCCAGATCTTTCGATCTTACGTCAAGGATATTCGAGTGGTGTCTTTTGTCTTTGAGGAAGTGGTCTATTTGGTTACGCGTTACACCGTCGGGTGATATCCATGTGGCTTTATGGATTTGCTTGTGGTTGAACATTGTGCTTTTCACTACCAGATCTTTGGACGCTGCGAACGTGATAATTCGAATTCCATTATCATTTGAAACGTCGTGCAGGCTCTCTTTACCTATAGTTGGTTGGAAGATGTCTTCCTTTCCATTTTTCGCATTGAGGTCCCCGAGGCGGATTTTAACATCGAGTGATGAGATCTCATCGAATACTTCCTCTAGGGTCTCGTGGAATGTGTCCTTCGTTTCTTCGTCCGCAGATTCTGTTGAGGCGTGTACGTTTATAAATACATAATTGTACCATGGTCCCCGTATTTTTAGCACCGACATTCGGTCATTAATAAATTGCACATCTTTTACATGGGGCGTAATCTTCTTGCTTATGATGAAGTCGGTTCCGAGGTTATGTGTATCGGTACCTCCACACACCAGTGTAAATCCGTTGGTTTCGATTACTTGATGTGGGAGTCGGACTTCCTGAAGCGCGACGATTTCCATTTTATATAGTTTCGCGTTTTCTACGACCGTCTGTATCGCGCCTGGTTTATATAACGTTCGAACATTCCATATGCCGATGCGTATATCCCGCTTTTTCCGTTTTTCCCTACGTCTTCTTTTTGCCGAGTCGGTGTTTTCTTGATGATTTGTTCCCTTATGGTAGTGTCGGCTCATCACACCTACGCCTACCGGGTTTTTCGTGGGATTGATTTGTGTATATTGGTTATTCATTTTTGTTCCCACGAGTCTTTGGGGCTTCAAATAGTCCGCCATATCAGAGCCCCATTTTGATATGGTAAGCCCTGCTTACTGCTCTGATTCGAGCCGGTGTAAAAGAGGCGCCGTTGTAATACAGCGAGTATACCCCTGGCTGCAAACTAACCAATGGGTTCGGTGACGCGTAACACACTGGATTAGGGGTGGTAGATCTTTGTGTGTTACTCCTCGCTAGCCTGTCTGACATGGGTGGCCCTACTAGAAACGTATGCTTCCATCAGCATAGCCTGAGTGATTCATTGTAGTTTAAGCCCCCGCACCACGTCAAGGTTTCTACCAAGCGGGGGATGCCATCAGCTCCGGCGGCTTTATTTGCTTTGAGCTGTCTTATGGCTTTTAATGTTTCCTCAGTGCTTGGTGGCGGCAGCATTTGGTCTTGATCTTGCATTGGTGGAGCCTCCAATTCTTCTGTGAGCTGACCATTTAGCAATTCATTGAAGTGCACTTTCCATCGCTCCAGAATGCCTTCAGGATCGGTGATCAGATACGGTACACTCTTTATCCTGGCAGTAAGTGCAGCGGGGTGTACCGCATCATACTGCGGATTATTTGGTAGAACTCCCGCGCCTGGTGCGGACCTCGCTCTCTACTTTTCTCTATTTCACAGACAAGGTTTTTTTTCAGGCACTTATCTTTTGTCTGTGATGTCTTTTTTCAGATCTTCTAAGCTCTTTGTATTTCTTCTCGCGTACCTGCGTCCTATGAGACTGCAGCATTGCCTAGTATGCAGCATTCTTACGTTGAGTCCCTAGTTTGCACTCATCATCAAACCAGTCGTTCCAATCTCTAGGACTACTGCCTATGATGGACTTGGCAGTACTAATGAGAGTATTCTTAAGGCGTGTTCATTTCTTTTCTACGCCCGGTATTCTGGTCCCAGGACTTACTCTCCCTCCGTCGAGCTCTTCGAGTGTGAGTCCTAGCACATGACCAAAGGTGTTACTGGTATTCTCATTGCGTAAGGCAGCCGTGTTGATTCGAACCTGATCCGCGGATGCAATACGTCTACGTAAGGTATCCGCGCTCGGAAAACTATACCACCAAGATAGTGATCCGGCTCGACGTTGGCACCTCGTTACGTTCGTACCGTCATTAGGTTCGAGGAGTGGGGGCGATCTATCAACACGTGGTTAATTTGGTTGAAAGTGGCTCCATCAAGTGATATCCAGGTGGCTTTGTGGATATCTTTACGCGAAAACCTGGTGCTCACAACGACCAAGTTTTTCGACGCTGCCAGTTCGATAACTCGTAGTCCATTCTCATTAGTCTTCTCATACAAACTATGGGAACCTGCGTAGTGCCTGAAAACCGGCTCCCGACCTATTTTTGCATTCAAATCACCAAGAACGATTTTCACATCGTATCTGGGGCAGGCATTGAGGGCCCGTTCGACGTTCTCGTAATATTCTTTCTTTTCGTCGTCTGGGGACTCCTCTGTAGGTCCGTGAACGTTTATGAGGCTTATGTTCTTAAACTTGCCTCGCACGAGTTATGGTTTCTAGGTAACCGTCGAAAACCAAAGTTCATATCACCGAGGAACCGAAGACTAAAACCTCTTTTATATCAGTCATAAATTTTAAACACAGTCTTTTTCGTTGTTTTTTTTTTATTTTTTTTTTTTTATTCACTATTTCTCTTTATTGACATTAAATGGACGTTCCGCTTTACAATCTCTTACAATGTTCCAAAGTTCCACTGTTGCTTGATTTACTTAACTTTGGGCTAGCTATTGTTCTTTCGGTAGTTTTCATTTCAGTTACGCTTCATTTCAGTTTTCCTTTACAATGTACCGCAATTACTCGTATTACTTTACTTAACCTTAAGCTATCTATTGTTCTTTCGCCAGTTATTCACTTCAGTCACAATTCATTTTAGTTTTTCTTTTACAAGGTTCCACCATTATTTACTTTACTTAACTTTAATCTATCTTTTGTTCTTTCGTTAGTTTTCACTTTTCGGTAACCAAAAACTGAACCATACTCAACCCGGATTCTCTCAGTCCGTTACTATATCAAAACCTCACCGCCAGACTTCTATTAACAACACCAGCCTCAACTATCTTCACGACCAACCTCCGACTGTCTCCTAACTTCTTCCTACCACTTCTCTTCACCTCGGGGTCAACACCTCCCGATGACGATAATGCAATATCATTTCGCAGTGACCTAATTTCCGCACTTTAACTTCAATTCGGAATTACTTTGTACTGTGGCGTCGGCCGATATTTCTTCATCGATTTGCGCCACAGTTCAATATCCGCAATTGCCAACTGACCCAATTGATTTTGTGCAATTACTTTTTTTGCGATTTATTAATCGTTCCGGAATATGCAATTAATTGTTTTTATGCGATTTGTCAATTGCTCTGAAATATGCAATTAATTACTCTTTGTGGTTTAATGGTTATACCGAAATGTGCAATTAATTGCATTACCGTTCTGGGGGTTATTCGAGTTTAGAAATGCATAGCGTTTTTTTGATTTGAGTGCATCAATGACCTCAGGTACCTCATCTTTGTCTATGACGTCAGTGACACACAACACACGCGAAGAGTGCATAGCCTTTCATTTATTGCATTAAAGCCGATGATGGCAGGCTTCAGTTTTTGGCTGACTAGAAAGCCTACCCCGAGCACATGGTGTTTTGCATGACAGCTGTAATAAATGTCATACTCTTTTCTTTGAATAACACCACTCTCCGTCCACCTTATTTCTTGCAATGCTGTTATGTCTGCCATATATTCGGACAGGACATCGGCTAGCTGTTGTGCAGCTCGAGCTCTGTATAGTGAGCGGACGCTCCATGAGAATATTCTTAAATCGTTTAACCATTTTCGTTTCCGTGGTCGTCGTCGTATATCCGGGCCATATCCGATGCTTGTTGAATTTGCCATCATAATTTATTTTTACGGGCAAAGTTGTTAGCCCTGCGCCAACCCTTCTCAGGATGTCGCTGCATGCATTGGTTCACTACTGGGCGGGTGACAAAGTAGCTATCCAGGGGTGTCACGTGAAGACTGTATGTCTTGGATTGAACAGGAACAAGGATCGTCCTGCCCTTCGTCGGGTTGAAACCAATCAGAGATTTTGCCCTGTATGTTCGCTCCCACCCCCCCCCCCCCCTCGCATGCATGTATTACCACATTAAAAATAATAGAACGAAGGGAATGAGGCAGAAAGTACACGTTAACAGATTTGTCTGGCTGGAAATCATACAGGGTAGGTATTTGTTTCATTTGATATCTAAATATTTTTATTGGATATCTAAACGTATGAAAGCGGTGTCGTGTGTATCTTTGGGTTGTAAGTGAATTATAAAGTTTTAAGATAACCAGTGAGACTGTGGGGTTCTCTATACCACACGAAGAACCAAACCACAATTCCTACCTAACTTCGACCGCTAACAGCGCCTCACCATAACACAAACCTGCAATAGCACACGTTCGCAACATGCAAAGAACGCACTTCCCAATATGCAACAGCATCCGTCCCCAAATCCGCAATCGCTTACATCCCCAAACCTACCAAGAATTCATTTCCCAATCTGTAATAAAACGCATTTCCCAAAACTTGCAACAGAATATTAATCATCTCCCCCGTCTACATCAAACCGCATACATTTTTCCCAAAAACCACTTTGATTAATTTCCTATTTAAATTATATCCCTCGCTTACGACTAAGCAGCATTGATTTCCCCCGAAAACCATTCCGGCTCACTTACTGCTTAAGCCATTTCCCTCGCCTGTAACCAAGCAACATTTATTTTCCCCGAAAACCATTTCGGCTCGTATCCCAACTAAACCAATTGAAACAACACCAATTCCCTTTGCTGGTAAGCCACCAGTACAATGCATTTCCACGAAACAACCACCGCAACGACCAAGACCCATATCCCATTGTCTAACCGACAACTCATGCACATACTTGGTCGGGTTTCCAAAACCAATTTCTTCGTACACATAGCGACAGAGGAATATAACTCAGTCTGTACGGCAGTAATTCTCTGGAACTAAATTCCCTATGCACACATAGCAACCCTTTTCAAGTTCCTAGTAAGTGGTAGTGAGTTTACTTAGCTATGACTCCACTGTCACGACACGATGAGTGGATTCTTGCCTTTGATAAGTCAGCCGACTCCCAACCACCAGCGAACGCAGTCGAGTGGAGTGGAAAACCCGCCCAGTATATTCATCAAAAGAAAGAGAATTAAAGAAACGAGTTCAACCTCGGTAGTGCCCGTGTGAGCAATAGTTGTAAAACAAATGATCGCGAATACAGAGAATTTAATAAACAATGTAATACTTCATTGAAACCCAAAGTGCGGATATTTAAGAAATAAAGACCGGTTATAACTAAGCCACTCCGAGTGTTTTATTTGTGGTGTTTCCGCCTTGCGGATGACAGTTTCGCATCGGATCCTCAAGTGCTCGTAACGCGCCCGAAGTGCGATCTTCTAGTGAACAGCTACCAGTGAACGACCCAATTAATCGTACCTTTAAAATCGTTGCTGAACCGACTCAGTGGTGACTGTTCCATGGCTGCGAGTTCTGAATGAATGAGCTTACCGTTCCCAGTGCTATTACCCGCAACTATTCGCCGTTCTCGCGTTTTCCATCGGTGACTGATAGTGAACCCGTGCCGTACGTCGGCACCCATACTTCACCCCCCACAAGACCATTCGCTTAATCGAAATCACTTCACTAGAAGGAACAATTACTAGGATTCGCCAACTCAAGGATACTTAAATAAAGTGCTGCGCAGGGGCATATTAGAAGATGTAGGCTTATAAATGTCCATTAAAACATCTGAAAATGTGTTAACTTCAAATGCTGAATGTGGTGGGCAAAAGGGGAATATTCAAGTCGTATATTGGTAGACAGTATAGGCCTGCATGCAACACGTTCGATGTGCGCATTGCATTCATTTCTGGTCCTCTTGAATCTGTTCCGGTTTTCCTCAGTATTGTTTGATTTATACAACCGGAAGCCCAACTCTTTAGCCGTAATAGCATCTCTACACCCGGAATCGAACCACATATTTCTCTTGAGTTTCATACTCTCTACCCTGTGTGGAATAAAGGTTCGCTTGGAGATGTTTACGTTCTCTCATGTAACAGTATCACATAACGATGCCTTATTTTTCCATGTCCACAAATTCACTGAGAACATTCACCATTTATGGATGTCAAAAAATACTAAACGTAGCGTCGTCAAATGCCAACTTTAAGCTTTCCAAGGTTCGAATTCTCTACCACAGAATTTTTTTTTCAAAAAACTCTCGTCTTTACTTGCGGGTCTACCCTGGTACTTATTTATTGAATCTTGTAATTTCAGACCCTCCAACGTCGAACAGTCGACATTGAAAAGAATGTGATTCGACAGGCAAGAGCAAATAACTATAATATTGCCAGACCACCCGGATCAAATAGCAGTAACTTAATCGGTCCAAATGGCAATCAAAACAATAAATCCTTTTTTGAAGACACATTTTTCAATCGCAAAGGATCACAAAATCAACAGCAACAAATGCAGGTTCAAGAGGAAATTGATTTACAGGCTCTAGAGGAACAGGAGCGTGCAATTCGTGAATTGGAGGTAAGAAGGCTTTTTCATAATCTCGACAGTCTAATGAGTGCATCCCGATTTAATTAATTTCAGGAAAATATAGTGGGTGTCAATGAAATCTACAAGAAACTCGGTGCTATGGTATACGAACAGGGCGTTGTAGTCGATTCGATTGAATCTTCTGTGGAACAAACCAGAGTCTATGTGTCCTCAGGCACCGACAACTTACGCAAAGCCGGTCAATACAAAGTGAGTCCTAATCAGTGCTTCTAATGCAACAGTTTAAAACAGATTTTCACACTGTTCACTTTCTAGAATAAAATCCGAAGGAAGAAGATTATCTTTGGGTCCATCCTGCTTGCAATTCTGATCGTTATAGTAATAATCATAATAGTTAAGTTAGGCAATTAGTATCAAGTGTATCAAGTGTTGAACTGGTGATTTGAAACGAAGACGTGCTCTCTGCGAACATAACATGGAAAATATATTTGCAAGGAGTAGGGAGTAGATCACTACTAGTAGGACACTGGTGTGCGCCACCACTTCATTCCTCTGTATATTATTTATGCGCATATTTACATACACATTAAGTTTCATTAATTTTCAACACACGCCCCTCGACGACCCCTTGGAATTCATAAAGCACTCGTTGTGATGAAGATTCTGCATTCAGGGCACAACACACCAAGAAAACGCACGAGGAATTTTAACTTAAAATATTGTTGAAAATTCGCGCGAGTAAACATTAAAATAATATTTTGAAATTATATTTATCTTAAGGAGGTACAGGACAAGTATTTAAAATAAAGAAAATAAAAACAAATTAAAACCAAACATAAATATTATATAGAATTGTAAAACTTATCGTATAAACTTAATACACATAAATACAAAACCTAATTACGATAATTGTGATTTAAATGTGAAGGAATCGGACAGTGAGGACTATGTAACCTCTGATATTAACTTTTAATATTTGATTATCGTGATATATTTGTATTGGCGCAAGGTTAATAACCTTGCCCAGAAAAACAAATTATTATGGAAAATTTAACAAGCCTCATAATTGTTAAATAAGGCCAAGACCGGATCCCGGTTGTAGTGCCGATGATGATGATGATATATTTGTATGCGTTATTTTTACTTTCTTCTTTTATGTCCCACGTTGGTGGTCTTAATGTAGAGAGCAAACCTCTGACATTGACATTTATGATTTGGTTATCGGAGGTTGTTATTTGTTTTTGGTTTCTGTTGGCAGGTTTACTCGGCTCACCGGTACTTACGTGGTAAGACAGTTTAGCGTGGCTTAACTATACCAGACTGTCTTAGTTTCCTCGGCGCAGCTTCTGTGGTAAGACTATTCAGCGTAAGATTATTCGGCTTCTCTGTGGCGGCAGGCTCCTCAGCGTTGTGGTTGTAAGGTTGAAATTAAAATGAAACACTGAACAATTTATTGATCGGGAATGTCGATCCCTTAGTTTCCTACACACATTTACTTTTAAAAAGAAAAGTAAGAAGGCCCGCTGTTCCAACGCTAAGGCTGCAACCTCCTTACTTGGTTATTACACTATATTTTTCACCCATTCGCAACCACTCTTTATATACCAAGTTATTGGGAAATTAATGCAAATGATGCATTCCCTCTATCAGAATGAATAACCTATTTTGAGGCTATTTGCCTATCACATGTTGTTTGAATTTTCCAATAATTGTTCTCCGTTCAATTTGCCCTGCTTAAAATGCATCGGTAGTGAATTGAGCAATTACTTAATGGCGAACCAATTATAGCGCATTGGCCCGTGTGCCCATCGTATCATCCGATTAATTGCTTTTCACTGCTGTGTCCGCTATTTCGCCAAACTCGGCACTTTATCGACGCTCAATTAATTCGTCGTTGGTGGCCTTTGACAACAGCACCCGTGTCATATAGCTTGTATGACAGTTATTTTGGACATGGTAAAAGAAAAAAGGAAAACGTGCAGTCGAAACATGAGCCTGCCAGGTGTTCGCTTGGGTTCTTGGTGACAGCAGAATGATCGTAGCGAGCTACCTTGGGGTTGTTTGTCAATATTATGATATGAACTAATTTCTGCGGCTTCTGAATGGATGAGTGATTATTGCAACGTGTGTGATATGTATTTTAATTTGAGTGTTTGTGGGAAGAAGGCGTTTTAGCGTTAAGCAAGGATAGTGAAGAAGGTGAATTGAACACACGATGAAACGATTGAAAAGCGAAGCAGTGAAGCATCAGACTACTGGCCGTGTTTAGAATTTGAGTTCCAAACTCGACTATATTCCACTGGTGTGAATTATTTTTATTTATCGCTTGGTATACGGTTCTGATGTATTTTTCTTATTCAATTTTTCGTTCGGAGTTCTTCACTATTTTTGCTTGTGAATTGTGTGTGTATCTGTTAGAATCGCTACAGCGTATTTTGCCTTGTATGCAAAATACCTGTTAGGATTGTTTAAGAGGTGCGAATTGCATTGTTTGCAAAATGACTGTTAGCTTGTTTTGAGAGGAGTTGCAAAGCGAGGTCTAACAACTATAACACAATCCGGGGCATGGGTGAGTTGGGTTGGTCGTGCAAATTGAGGTTCAGAAGTCCATGTCACTGTATCTAGGCTGAAGGATACTTGAGCAGTGCATTTGTGAAAAGAAAAATCGATGGATGTCTGGAGTTGAGCTCTATCTTGCAGAAATCGAATAAATCTGAGAACAACCACTGGGGACAATTAAGGACTGAAAACGACGAGAGCGGCCATTCAACGCGCGAAAAATTGAATATGAATTGCATTAAATTATCTATTAAGAGTAAACAAAATGCAGCTCCTATAATGTGGCACTAATCCTGCAACTTTTTTCTCTACTGTAAGATAAGACCGGTGATCATACCGAGTAAATATGTTTCCAGAAAAGGAACATCGTAGAGATCTGTCCCCAACAGATCCTGATGGCATCTTCCATCCAAGCAACGCCTTGCACATAAGTGCACTCAATGCCAAAAACGAGGGTTGAATGCGTTATGAAAATGGAATCGGAAACTCGTTAGCTTTGCATTTCCTTCTGATATAAAGAATTCCGGAGGTAAACGACTCTCCCATTCGGATCTCCGGAGGGGACTATGTCAGGGGAAACATCATGCAGATATCATGATAAATAATGGAACTTTAAGAAGTTCGTCATCGCATAACCGGGCTCGCTCTCGAGGCTCTGCCCACGCTCGACTGGTGACGGCATTTTGTAACATCAGGGGCATCGGTTTCACCAATACGAATGTAAACGCCGTCCACCAGTATTTGCAAACATATCCTTGCCCTAACTGAGACCCAGGTCGATTCGTCAACTGATTCGACATATCTTCGTTGCTCAGGATACGACTCACATTCGAGATTCCATTTTAAGGGCGGAGTCTGCGTCTTCGCGCGGTCCAATCTGGCTTGCCAGAGGATGGAGGCGTTGGTACCCAATAATATGGACATCATATGGCTGAGGGTCGTGCTGAGGAATTCTGTTAAATTTCTTTGTTGTCTTTACCGCCCCCCGAATGACGATCGGACGGCGACATTTTTCGAACATCTTTCACATACCGTCGACTGGAGACAGTTCAACCACCCAGCTTCTGAAATTGTTTTCCTTGGCGATTTTAATGTGCACAATTCCGGCTGGTTGTTGCATTCTAACAGAACCGACGAGGCGGGGAGGCTGGCGGAGATGTTTGCTATAAGCCACAACTTGACAACTCGTTGGGGAGCCAACGCGAGTGCCAGATGCCTGAGGCGATTATGCGAACACCCTGGATCTGTTTTTGACATCCGAACCAAGTATTTATACCGTAGAGGTTTCTGCGCCATTGGGAAACTCAGATCACTGCTTGGTATCTGTCGCGCAAGCACTTGCATATCAAGCGAATAACCAGCCTAGGCAGCTTCGCCATGTATGGAAGTATGGGGCTACTAACTGGGACGATTTGTGAGATTTCTTCGCATCCTTTCCATGGTCCGAGGTGTGCTTCGGAAACTCCAATGTTAACGCTTGCGCGGAGTCGGTATCAGAGATTATTCTTCTGGGGATGGAGATGTATATTCCACATTCCATCAAACGAAGTTCGTCTGATAAACCTTGGTTTGATGAAAAATGCGAGCTGATTACAGCGGCTAAAAATAGAGCATTTAAGCAATGGCGCTCCAATCCCACCGATGTTAGCAGAACGAATTTTGTTAGAATCAGAAACGCGTGCAACCAGGCGATTGATACCGCAAAGAAAGCTCACAACGACAGGGTGATCAATAAGCTCCTTCGGTGCTCAACTGGTTCGCGCTCCTTCTGGTCAATGGCAAAAGCTGTCAACGGCAACTTCGCATCTTCCTCTTTCCCTCCGTTGGTGACAGACAGCGGGATGTTAGTCACGAATTCAAAGGATAAAGCTAATGTGTTCGCGAATTTATTTTCCGCGAATTCAAACTTCGATCCCGGCCTTTTGGAGCCACATGTGATTTCGCCGGTACGGTCTTCGATGCGGGATGTGAGGTTCCGCCCGCGTACTATTCAACGCATTCTAAGTGGGCTGAACTGTAGGAAGGCAACCGGCCCGGACGGAATACCAGTAATAGTCCTTAAGAACTGTGCTCCAGAACTATCGCCGGTTCTTGGCAGACTCTTCCGCTTATCTTATGCACGGACGACCTTTCCTGCCTGCTGGAAAATCGCTCGAGTTCAGCCAATCCCAAAGACGGGAAAAAACTGTCTCCCACAAATTACCGTCCGATAGCATTACTGTTCTAAGGTGATGGAAAAAGCCATCAATACTAAGTTAGTTAAGTATTTGGAGTGCAACGGACTTTTGAATGATCGTCAATATGGATTCCGTGGCGGGCGGTCCACGGGAAATCTTTTGACACATAACCGATATCGCGATTCAGCGGCATGGGCGGTCGCATTGGATATCTCCAAGGCTTTTGACCGCGTCTGGCTCGGGGCATTGCTGAGCAAACTTCGTTCATATGGACTTCCCTAGCAGCTTTGCGGCTGGACGAAGGACGAGGAGCTTCCTCGAGAATCTATCGATCCGGGTTGTTGTGGACGGCGAGTGTTCGGATCTGTATCCTGTTAATTCGTGGGTGCCCCAAGGTTCTGTGAGGGTTCTTGAAGCTCACCTGAAGAACCCCCCACATCCGTAACCCATATTTACATCCCAATCACCAGCACCTGAAAACATATCCTTTTCCAAGGACATTTATGCATACAAGCATTACCTAAAATTCCTAAAAAGATTTGCATCTACAAGGGCATTTTCCCATGCATTAACGCACCGGCAAAATTTTCCCAACAAAGAATTCTTTAGAGAATAACCAGCATATCCCTGAAAGAAAACAATTCGGTTCACATATCATGTAACCATCCCAACCAGGGATAATGACCATTGCGTCGCCTATTCCCAGCTTCATCATGTGTACAACAAATCCCTTTTCATATAGATTGGCTGGCGACCTTTTCTCCTAACAATAAACAACCCAAGCAGCTGCATTCAATTAGCCCAATCGACGCTGAAGCCAATTTCCCTAACTCGCACCATGTGCAAACAAAAGAACGCCGTTCTTCTGCAGGCATTCTGGCGATATGATAAACAATCCATATCGTTTGAAGTATCCCAAATGCATCTCTCATCTAATGAGTTACAACTTGTTTACTCAGTTGAACTCTCAGATCATACGTTCCCTTTGTCCTACATCTCGGGGCGCCCACTCGACGCTATAGGTTCGCCTCTCCCGAGAGAAGTCTAATAAAAAAAAAAAAAAAAAAAAAAATATATATATATATATATATATATATATATATATATATATATATATATATATATATATATATATATATATATATTCCTGGATCCGTTTACCATTGACCTTCTCACATAAGCAAACACAAACCCAATTACATCCAATGAGATTCGGCTTGTTTGCTTAGCCGAACTCACATCTCATGGATGTACATTATGCCCTTTCTTTGTTTTAGATTCGTTCTCGTGGTTCCGTCTCACGAATGAACCAATGTGCACACATACATGTGTACCACCATGATCTTTATTACGAGATCTGGTTTTCTGCTCCACAGAGAGAGACTTCACGTCTCTCTTGTGGTAAGTAAAAACATATCCTTATCCGAGAGGACATTCACCGCCACCGAATCGAGATTCCGAATCGAGATTCCAACCCTCGATTGAGTCGTTATCATCCCTTGGTGCGCGCATATAAAGTTTTTTTTATTTAGTCTTATCATCGCCCGTAGGGCGTGCACCGGAGTCTGCATCCCTGCGGGACGTGTCCCTTACGCGAATCGAGTTCTAACTAAGTAGTGTTTTTTATTTTTGTACTAGTTCATAAGCAGTATTAGCAACATTCGGCCCCATTTAGTTTCGTCTATTAAGTCCCAGGCTATATACCCTATGTGACTAGTTTGAACACCAATATAAAAACAATAAAATTATATTCAGTGAGTTATAAAGTCAAAAATAAGCAACCGTTATTAATGCAAACATGCTGTCAACCTAGTAACCATAAATTTCATCTTAAACCTATTAAACAATAAAAAAATCATTCATGAATGACAATCACGGTGTTTTATTTTTCACTTGTGCGACCTGTGTTTTCCTTCCCCTCGGCGGCGTGCAGTGTTTTGTATGCGAACAATTTGTGAGGACGAGGTAGAACCCTGCGCCCATGTCGGTGCCACGACCACGTACCCCCACAGTTCTATTTTGGTTCCAACCTTGTTCTTGCTTCACATAAATGATTTGTTGGAGACAACGGATAACAAAGTGTTCAGTTTTGCGGACGATAGTACGCTTGTTTCCTCCTTTTCGAGTGTTCGGCCGATTGGTGCATCTGCATCGCATCAGCTGAGATGTAGACAGGTTGACTCTCTGAATCAGAATTGAGATAGGGTCCTGTAGTGGGGAAGGGCCAATCTCGTCGACTTCAATGCAGCGAAGACACAATATACAACATTCACAAAGAAAAGTGGATCATCGGTTCCACAGCTGATGATGAATGGCCGGGCCCTCGAGGCTGGGGAAAGTTTAAAATTGCTCGTAGTCACGGTCTGTGGGAATGTATCATGGCATAAACAGGTATCGGGCATCGCCAAATCAGCCTCAGGAAAACTGAGTTATCTTTTTAGAGCCAAGAAATATTTTAATCCCAAATTAGACCCGCGCTCGAATATTGCTCTCATATTTGGAGCTCGGGTCCTAAACATGACCTCGACCTACTTGAGAGCATACAGAGACGAGAGATCCGCCTGATCTGGGACTTGGCGCTGACATCGAGACTACAGTCGCTATCACACCGAAGGCGGGTAGCCGACCTCTGTCTGTTTTACAGATATTATCACGGGTGCTGTTCTTCGGAGATTCTTGGTATTGTTCCACGCAATTCTGCTTATATGCGCTCCACAAGACAATCCGGCGGTTCCCACCCGTTTGTGGTTCATCTTCCGACGGCGCGAACATCCCTGCATCAGAACTCGTTCCGTTACAGAGCGGGGAAGCTGTGGAACTCCCTCCCCACTAGATAATCCTTACCAATGCATTCCGTAGTACTGCGCTTACTGCGACTGTTGCTGCAATGAAAAGAGAAAACCGAAACAACAAACGGCGCTTCTCTAGCGCTGCCTCAGTCTCTCCTTTAGTGGACTGTATTCCGGCGCTGGCCGGCCAAACGATGTTTTCTTAATTCGAGGGATTGTACCTCCAGAGTTCGTCTCATTGATTGAAGGGGTTCCGCTTGTACTCGTCTTCGTCTTCGTCAGCCTCGCTCTGGCTCGCCTCGTCCTCGGAGTCTATCCTCAGCAATTCGAGCTTCTCTCGGGCCACCTTCGCTTTCGCCTGCGCCATCTTCGCCTTCGCCTCGGCCGCCTCCAGTTCTCGCATGGAAACTTCTAAACTGGCTGCGCCATCAGCTCGCCTCGACGACTTTATCGAGCTTCCTCTGGGGACGGTGCCTCGTGTTTCGCGCCGCGCTTCGATCTTGGCACGGTTTTCTCGGGTCCTGTCCTCTCCGGCTACGCTGGTCTTCCGTGTTAACGCTTCGTACGTTAACTCGATCTCCCGGCTGGGGGCGTGGGGTTCGGATTGGGTCCCCCTTGCTTCCGTCGCATGTGCTCCTCTTCCTCTTCTGTCAAGCGCTCTGACAGGTCCGTCGTCATCTCCTTCAAATCGTGTGGTAGATACTTCTCCTGTGGCGCTTGATCCTTGTCCTCCCGTAGGGAACGGCAGCGTCCTCTTTGCCTTAGCCGATCTCGTTACCGGCATCGTCGTTCTATCGCCGAGATCCGGCTCAAAGGACCAAAACTGTTGCTGCAATGAAAAGAGAAAACCGAAACAACAAACGGCGCTTCTCTAGCGCTGCCTCAGTCTCTCCTTTAGTGGACTGTATTCCGGCGCTGGCCGGCCAAACGATGTTTTCTTAATTCGAGGGATTGTACCTCCAGAGCCGGACTCTTCTCTGGATTGGTGGGCGTTTGAGTCTTGCCCAGTACAAATCCTTAATCTACGCGAGCAACGAAGGAGACAAGCCAACCGACCAAGGAAAATTTCAACAACGAAGCGAAAAAACGGGTTGCAATAATATCTGGGGAGTACTTTGCTTATTTCCTATAGTTTATTTGCTGAATTGAATATTTTATTATTTTGTTTGATCTCTTTATTCTGCTGGTCCTGAACAAGACCTTTTCATTAGGAGTTCCTTCGATGGCTCCTGCTGCTCCATCGAAAGTGCCCGCCTTATATAGGCCCGCAGTCGTCCCCTTCTTTGCTCGTTTCCTGGGATCTGCTTTTCTTAGCGGCTTCCCGGAATCGGTGCGCCGCTGATCGTCGTTTCCCTGGAAGTGGTATGTTAGCGCTTGCCTTGCCTTTCCTGGGAATTCGTGATCCATCGCCAACAGCGACTATCCACCGAGGAGAGGAATCGGCTCGGTCGGGTGATGGAAAAAGACAGCGACATACATTCCCTAATGGTTGAAATTTGGCCCGTGGTGAAACTCGCCCAGGTAAGGGGTGAGTTTCCTATTACAAGAGAGACGAGAAGTCTCTCTTTAAGGGGTAGCGAACCGGATCTCGTAGTGAAGATCCTCTTGGTGTGCGTGAGATGATCTCAGCAATGTGCTAATGGACCACTGTTTGCTCATGCCGCGAGCTCATGAAAAACGAATTTAGCGATATTGAAAGGCATAAAGGAATTTATGAGCTGAGAGTTCGGCTAAATAAACAAGTTGCAACTCATTGGATGCTGAATGGATTTGGGATACTACAAACAATTTGGATTGTTTACCGTACCGCCAGAATGCCTGCTGAAGAACAGAATTCTTTTGTTTGCACATGATGCGTGCTAAAGAATTTGGTTTTAGTGGCTATTGCGCTAATTGTCTGCAGCTGCAGGAGTTGCTTTGTCGTTGGGCAAAAGAGTAGCCAGCCAATGTGTATGTGGGAACATTGTTGTACACATGGTGGGGCTGGGAATAGGTGACGCAAATATAATCTTCCCTGATTATGATGGTTACATGGTACGGTAACCGAATTGTTTTCTTTCAGGCATTATGCTTGACCTTCAAGGAATTCTTCTAGGAAAATGCATATGAACTATGAATGCTTGAGAATTCTTTTAGGAAAATTTTGCCGATGCGTTGATGGATGGAAAATGCCCTTGTGGGAGAAATTCTTTTTACACCGACTTTAAGGTTATCCATTAGATAAGCTTCTAGCTTTGCAGGTGCTAATGCCATTGCATTAGCAAAGAACAATGGAGTAATGGATGCTTCCGCACTGGAAGCTTTCAGGTAATTTGGTAAGGTGAGTAGTGGCGTTTATGGAAACCACCACGCACTCAATGCAAAAAACGAGGGTTGGATGCGTTTTAAAAATGGAATCGGAAACTCGTTAGCTTTGCATTTGGAAAAACGCATGTGGAGTCGTCATCAGAAGTGGAAGAGAAGTGCTATAGTATTAAATAGTGATTTAAGTGGGCAAATCGGTTTTTTTTTAAATCTATATTCTAAAAAACCCAGTTTTATATACTAGACACCATGAAAATTAGAATAGAACATCTTATTTAGGTCGCATAGGCGGAGAAACTCATTTTTCAGGAATTTTTTTTCAATTTTCCGCAAAATTCTAACAAAATAAAAAAACGTTGAACACGTTTTTCTCGAAACAACGTTTTTCATTCTCTTTGATGTGATTACGAAGAAACTATTCAACCGGCAGGCTAAAATTGTCACATATTATTCTATACATGTACACTTATGTCTCGTAATAAAATTATAAATTAACCTTTTCTTGATGGGACCTAACATTAAAAAAAGGTTAAACCATACAAAACTCCGGTATTTTGTGTTTTTTTTTTATCCCAAATACTTGGTTTTACTACCGGATATAGTCAGTAACTTATATTTTTATAAGAATTTTGAATTTTTTGTTTTAGACGTTTCAGAACTGGGAATTCATGCCGGGCTTGATCAGAATGGAGTTTCAGCCTTGATCGGAATGGAGCTGTGGGGGTAGACGTTATATGCCAATACACGGGCACACGGTTCACTCAGTTCCCCAACACTTACCTCGGCACAAATTGTTCACCTAGAAGTGGATGATCAATAAAAACACGCTGGCGTAGTTTTTCTTTAGTTAAAGTATTCCTTTTATTTCTATCTGTTGTTATGTTAACAGAACGAATTTTGTCAGAATCAGAAACGCGTGCAACCAGGCGATTGATACCGCGAAGAAGGCTCACAACGACAGGGTGATCAATAAGCTCCTTCGGTGCCCAACTGGCTCGCGCTCCTTCTGGTCAATGGCAAAAGCTGTCAGCGGTAACTTCGCATCCTCCTCTTTTCCTCCGTTGGTGACAGACAGCGGGACGTTGGTCACGAATTCAAGGGATAAAGCTAATGTATTCGCAAATTTATTTTCGGCGAATTCAAACCTCGATCCCGGCCTTTTGCACCCACCTGTGATCTCGCCGGTACAGTCTTCCATGCGGGATGTGAGATTTCGTCCGCGCACTATTCAACGCATTCTACGTGAACTGGATTGTAGGAAGGCAACCGGCCCGGACGGAATACCAGCAATAGTCCTTAAGAACTGTGCTCCAGAACTATCGCCGGTTCTTGGCAGACTCTTCCGCTTATCTTATGCACGGAGGACCTTTCCTGCCTGCTGGAAAATCGCTCGAGTTCAGCCAATCCCAAAGACGGGAAAAAAGTGTCTCCCACAAAATTACCGTCCGATAGCATTACTCTCTATTTTATCTAAGGTGATGGAAAAAGTCATCAACGCTGAGTTGGTTAAGTATTTGGAGTGCAACAGACTCCTGAATGATCGTCAATACGGATTCCGTGGCAGGCGGTCCACAGGAGACCTTTTGACACTTATAACCGATATATGGACATCTGCGATTGAACGGCATGGTGAGTCAAGGGCGGTCGCATTGGATATTTCCAAGGCTTTTGACCGCGTCTGGCACGGGGCATTGCTGAGCAAACTTCGTTCATATGGACTTTCCCAACAGCTTTGCGACTGGACGAGGAGTTTCCTTGAAAATCGATCGATCCGGGTTGTTGTGGACGGCGAGTGTTCGGATCTGTATCCTGTTAATTCGGGGGTGCCCCAAGGTTCTATTTTGGCTCCAACCTTGTTCTTGCTTCACATAAATGATCTGTTGGAAACAACGGATAACAAAGTATTCAGTTTTGCGGATGATAGTACGCTTGTTTCCTCCTTTTCGAGTGATCGGCCGATTGGTGCATCTGCGTCACACCAGCTGAGATGTAGACAGATTGATTCTCTGAATCGGGATCTGGATAAAGTCCTGCAGTGGGGAAAGGCCAATCTTGTCGACTTCAATGCAACGAAGACTCAGTATACAACATTCACAAAGAAAACTGGATCATCGGTTCCACAGCTGATGATGAATGGCCGAGCCCTCGAGGCTGGGGAAAGTTTGAAATTGCTCGGCGCCACGGTCTGTGGGAATGTATCATGGCATAAACACGTGTCGAACATCGCCAGGTCAGCCTCAGGAAAACTGAGTTATCTTTTTAGAGCCAAGAAATTTTTTACCCCGGCCCAACTTCTCCTCCTATATAAATCCCAAATTAGACCCGCGCTCGAATATTGCTCTCATGTTTGGAGCTCGGCTCCTAAACATACCCTCGACCTACTTGAGAGCATACAGAGACGAGCGATCCGCCTGATCGGGGACTCGGCGCTGACGTCGGGACTACAGTCGCTATCACATCGAAGGCGCGTAGCCGACCTCTGTCTGTTTTACAGATATTATCACGGGTGCTGTTCTTCGGAGATTCGTGGTATTGTTCCGCGCAATTCGGCTTATATGCGTTCCACAAGACAATCCGACGGATCGCACCCGTTTGTGGTTCATCTCCCGACGGCGCGAACATCCCTACATCAGAACTCGTTCCGCTACAGAGCGGGGAAGCTCTGGAACTCCCTTCCCACGCGAGTGTTCCCGGAACGTTACAACCTGCAACTGTTCAAAAAGAACTGCAACAGTTATTTGATGGCATCCCGGGGCGCCCACTCGGCGCTATAGGTTCGCCTCTCCCGAGAGAAGTCTAATAAAAAAAAAAAAAAAAAAAAAATCTAACATACAAGGGTAAACTAGAAGTTCACCTAATGACGGTTTTAATGTGACTTATTTTCTTACACATATTAATTGAATTGGTGTCACTTATTGTCTTAGAACTGGTGGGGTATTTCAAACCAAACTCATCGATTGTCTTGAAGTCACTTCGGCACAACGGTATTACTCCTGGTTATAGGATTTCAACGAAACGAAACTAAACAATTGTATTCGTTTTTCTTGCGCTGCGTTAATTCCGTGTTGACACTAATATGTAGAACGATTTTTCTCTTCAATGAAATTGGCTTAACTGGTGCTTTACAATTGATCAAGAAAACTAGACAAGTTCACGACGCAAACTCCTTAAACCTGTATGCACCGCGGCGATGGAATATGGACTCCTCGAGAGCTGCTCGATGCAGAACCAACCCCGTGAGTGAGGTGGATTTCCACTCGTGTGGTGACAAGGGAATGCCACCTTTCTTTCGAAACTGCGGCCAATGAGAAACCGATTCGCGTCTCATTGGAAGGTTCCCATGGATATCGTTCAGATTGGTTGAATGTCCTTACCTTGGAAGGAAAGGCAAACGAAAAATGCATTGGGTGGAAGGAAGAGAAATCAAACAGGCAGCTGTTCAAATAAATGATCGTGCACAGAGGCTGAAAGCATTGCTATCGTAAATGATAGCGGGTATTGCCGGAGGCAGAAATAGATTTTGGGATATTGTATATACAATTTCAAAGGCAAGTGCTAAATTGGGTATTTGTTTGGTTAAGCGGACGAAACATAGGACGTGACCGTTGGGTAAACAAATTATGGTCACGTCCAATTCGATGTTCGTTTATCGTTTATGCAACCGATCCGTGATAATTAGGCTGCAGCTGTATACGCAAGCGATTTGCCATGGTGTGATCGTGGGACCAACGGTTGCTTGAGAAAGGTAAACACAGTCGGATTGCTGTGTAAATGATAAGCATGGACGCCGGCAAGAGGACCCGGGCAGATTCTCTAATGATTCGTAATGGTCACGGTGCCGACCAGAGGAACCGAATTTGCTTAAGGGAATACAGCAATGTTGCTTGATGCTGTGGCAAGATGATGATCTTGCCATGGGTTGTTTTTCAGGAAATTGAAGAGATTGAAGGGTAGCTTAACGCTGCCCGAATGCAGGTAAGCTAATAATCTTTATAGGGTGAGGGATGGGGAGTTGAATTAAGGGACATGGGTGGTTCTTTGGGTATGTTAGAAGAATCCCCACAGAGCTCACAGGGAACTCCATATCTGCTGATCCAATTATTGATAAGTTGCTCAATGACGGTTGTTGCTTCTTGGTTTGGAATTGGAAGGACTTCCACCCACTTGCTGAAGTAGTCCATGATAACCAACATGTATTTATTGTTGTCACCCACGTTGTACTGCTGCATAGGGCTCCTTGGTTTTGCTGTTGATCCTTTGGTCGCAGTGCAAATTGTGCACTTCCTACATCAAGATTTGACGTCATCTCTCATGTGAAGCCAGTAGAATCGAGATCGTAATTTTGAGAGTGTCTTATTAACTCCCATATGTCCATCGGATGCCCCGTTGTGCATTTCTGTTAATACATCCTTCACTTTTGATGGTGGGACTAGAATCTGCATTCGATGGGATTTTTCGTCCGCGGCTTCCCATTTAGGCTTTAGAATTCTATCTTACACCAGCAAGGAATTCCATTGTGCCCAATATGCTTTTGTTGCAGCACAAAGCAACAACAAACAATAATAAGGGATGAATCGATTCCTCAAAGATATAACAAGGAGAATCGATCCATCATAACAAAATGCCCCACGTCAATTCCATCACCGAAAGGTATACTTCGTTTTTGCTAAATTATTGGGTACCGGCAGTACAACGGAAAAAGCACTCGTGCGATACAACCGTTTACACGGTAATGTGCTGTTCGATGGCACGGCGCTTTCGATCGGATGACGTTAACGGCAAACTAAAAAATGGTACGAGGTGTATTAACGGGCGCATAAAGAAAAAGCGGTCTCTTCGTTATTTTCTGCTTGTGCCGTGCAATTCGCATCGTCTAGTGACCGAGAATTAGAATTTTTAAGTGACCGTTAAACCGGAAATTTTATAAGTGCTAGTAAAAATAAAGTACTTTTTAAATGATCTAAGAATTCGTGTTGACACTATCAAAATCTTGTAAAGGCTGTTCCCAAACCAACTATTGGAGTTGGCTTTTGCTGTCACCAGAGCGTGACTCATTGGTCCTTCGAACCGGATTCTTACATCCGCCAACTGAAGAAGAGTGTCACCAAATTCATCAAAGTCAGCCGGATTCTACGTCCGCAAATAGTCCAGGAGTGTCATTAAGTTATTACAAGTCCTGTGGAAAGTTCAAACACATATCTAACCAGAGGACTGATTCTGTATTGTAAGTAATACCGGAGGTGTTATTACTTATAAGTTAATTAGATGATCCTTGTGGATCTTAACATAAGACCAGTGAAGTGGGTGTGCCTTTGTGTAAGAGGCTCGACAGTGTTTATCTTTACCAAACAATAAGGGAGTGTTGTGAAGCTTGTGTTTTCAACGGGGGCGACGCGTTTGACAGTATACAGTTCTGTGGTTGTCCCTTACGGACGTTGGTGGCCTGGTGCACCGACTACATCTAGAGAGGCTGAGATTCGGCAGCGGTTTTCTCAGCTGAACTCAGTGCCTTAGTTCTTTCTTAAAACCCAGAAAATAGTTATACGGATCAAGAAAACTAAAGTAGCAAATAAAAAAAAATCAACACGTAGTTTTTCATTCTCGCTTGTTGACCGGTTCCTACGGAATCCGCATTGGTAGTCTCCCAGTATTTCTTCTGGGTACGGTGCGATTCTCGTCAGTATGACATTTGTTAGTATTTTGTATGTAGATGGGAGCAATAATATTCCTTTGTAGTTTATGCGGTCAGATCTGTCGCCTTTTATGAAAATGGGGACGACTATTGTTCCATTCTTCCGAAGTGATTGTTTTGATGAGTTTCTTTCGAGCGGTTGTTTCTCCTCCATACTTCATAAGCTCTGTCGGCATGCAGTCGACTCCGGGAGCCTTGTTGTTTTTCAATTGATTTTTTGCGTCTACAACTTTGTTGAAAGAGGGCTCTGGAATCTGAGGCTCGGCTGTATGTACGTCTGGTGCATTTATTTGTGGTTGATGGGTGCGTACATTGAGCAGGTTTTCAAAGTACTACTTCCATCCTGTCACGATATTTTTTGTTTCTGTCACCAGACAGTCGTTTGTGTCTCGGATTATTTTGGCTCTCCCTTGGTAGCCATTTCTAATTGAGTTTATGCCGGCATATATACCTCTGATATTCATTGCTCTGGCATTTTCTAGGATTTTTTCGATCCGAGTCTTCTCCCATTCGCATTTTTTGTGTATGAAAAGTTTCATTGCCTTCATCATATGTTTGTAAATGGATCACTCTCTTGCTCTGCACTCATCGTCAAACCAAGGTTTGGACTTAATTGTTTTCTTAAATCCTAATACCTTTTGGGCTGTTTGTTTGATTGTGTCGCTGATCGATGCCCATTTAGTGCCCAGATTACTGGTTTTTACACGACTCCCATTCTCTAGGATGCTCAATCTATTCGTTAGTTTGTGGGGGTTCTGTACCCTTACGCAAAGAACCACCCACAATTCCAACCCCAACACCCTTGGCAAATCTGCAGTTACCTGCAAACATTCCTTATATCAAGGACATTTTCTTCATCAAGGACATTTAATGCACCTAGTGCATTACCTAAAATTCCCTGCAAAGAATTCTTACCATTCATGCATCCAATGCATTTTCAAAATTTCCTGTAAAGAATTCTTTTGCATACATAACCATTATTAGGAAAACTATTCGGCACCACTATTTGTCAAGCAATTCTGCTGCACACGTGCACACCACATTTTCCTGGGAATTCCATGGCCTCGGCAGCCTTTTGTTCAAGCGACAAAAGCAAACACACGCATCTAGCGTCTAGTGGCCATAAATCGAATTCTTCAGCATACAAACATGCAAACAAGAATCTGACCCTTGCCGCCAGCAAGATTCGGTGCACATCACCATTGTGAACCGAAATCCCTTTTAGCACCTTTTTCCTAATAGCAATGCAGACTATGTACGCAGCTGCATCTATGCCATTAATAATGTCCTTTGTTCATCTTCTCTTTTCTCAATTTCGTTTTCCCATGGCCTTCGTTGCCTGGGTACACAACGATCTATTAGAACTCTCGCTAAGACCAACCGGAGAAATCCTCTCCAACTCTCCACCACACCACTCTCAAAGAAAAGAAAACTCGCCCTTAGCTGGGAGAGTATTCACCGCTAGTCGCGTTTCAACCACCAACTGACACGGGAGTGGTTTACCTTTGTCATCCCCTGTAGGGCGTGCACTGAGCGCGCATTCTAGAGTCGTAATTCAACCACCAACCAGTGCGCATCGTTTTTCAGCCACTGTAGCGTGCGCACACCTCCATTCCGTTTAACTAGTTTCAACCACGAGTGCGAGTCCGGGAGTCTTTGGCCTAAGTCAGTAGTTTTCGTTGTTGCCTGTCGCGTGCAAATAGCTTGACATTTCAATTCGACGCTTCGTGTTAGCGTTTAAGCAAAGTATCTATAATTTACCCATTAATTCAGTGTAGTGCACTAACCGGAACATTAAACAGTCAGACAACATTGACCAATACTCTTACAAAACGTATTAATCCTAATCCAAATTAAACCAATTCAATCGATCTAAAATTCCCTTCACTTAAGTACAAAACCAAATTGCAGAAATTATAATAAAAGAACAATTTACCATACCCCCCCCCCCCCCCCCCCCCCCCCCCCTCCCCGTGTTTTATTTTCATTTGTGCGACCTGTGTTTCGGTAAGGATATCTAGTGTGTTGATAAGTGGATGTAGGTTTGGTGCGCTTATTTGTGGTTGATGGGCGCGCACATTGAGCAGGTTTTCAAATTACTGCTTCCATTTTGTCACGATATTTTTTGTTTCTGTGACCACACAGCCGTTTGCGTCTCGAATTATCTTGGTTCTTCTTCGGCAGCCATTTCTAATTGAATTTATGCCGGCATACATACCTATGATGTTCTTTGCAATGGCTTTTTCTAGGATTTTTTCGATCCTAGTCTTCTCCCATTCGCGTTTTTTTTTTTGCGTTTGAAATGTCTCGTTGTCTTGTTCCGAATTGTCGCATGTCTTTCTACGTTGACTTCATCATATCTTTGTAAGTGGATCATTCTGAGGCGTTTGCGTTGTTCGATCTTCGCCCTGCACTCATCGTCAAAGGTCTGGACTTAATTCTTTTCTTAAACCCAATACCTTTTGGGCTGTTTGTTTGATTGTGCCTCTGATCGTTGCCCATTTAGTGCCCAGATTACTGGTTTCCCCTTCCTCACTACTCCCATTCTCTAGGAGTCTAAATCTATTCGTTAGGTCTTTCAGTTAATCAATGTCGAACTTTTTGCTCGTCTCTCGCGACTACCCATGTGGGGTTGCTGCGAGCCGACTTCTAATTTTGCCCATCACTAGGAGATGATCGGAGTCGCAATCTGCTCCTCTATATGATCTTACGTCAAGGATATTCGAGTGGTGTCTTGTCTATGAGCAAGTGGTCTATTTGGTTACGTGTTACGCCGTCGGGTGATATCCATGTGGCTTTATGGATTTGCTTGTGCTTGAACATGGTGCTTTTCACTACCATTTCTTTTGACGGAAGCTGCGAAAAGAGCGGCCAAATGTATGGCATTCCTTAAGAGACGCAAAAGATACTTCACTTCGTCCAACCTGGTCACTATTTACAGGGCGTATATTCGTCCCAAAATAGAGTTCAACTCCCATTTTTGGTCAGGTGCATCCAAAACTGCACTACACGTGTTCGACAGGATGCAAAAACTAGCAGTGGAACTTATTGGGAACTCAGCTGTGAGTCGTTTAATTCCGTCATTAGAACATAGGCGCAACGTACCATGCCTATCTCTTTTCTATAGGTATTACCACGGTCGTTGTTCAATTAAACTTGCTGAATGTGTTCCGCCTCTACCGACATTTTCCGGCGATACCCGTCGTGAACTTTAGGCGCATAAATAAACATAGAGAGTCATTCTTTAGCCGAACCACACGAATGTGGGATATTGTACCTGATCATGTGTTTCCTCGTCGTTGTGATGTCCAGACATTCAAGACCAATATACATCAATACCTCATTTCCTTATCCCCTTCTTCGTCACCCACTCGCACTGTGCTCTGACATTTAAAGGTACTGAAAAATACCCTTTTGTATGCAGGTTAGTGTAAAAAAAAAAACATGAGAATTGCTAAATTAAGAGCTTAACATAGCTTGTTATTGTACTAGAAAGTGAGAGTAATCCGGTGGCGAAGATTAAGATAGGCCGGACATGTGGCGAGAATGGGCAACGATAGGACCATGCGTAGAATTCTTGACAGCAGACCAACGGAAAAGAAACCGCTAGGACGGCTGCGATGGAGATGGGGGGACAATGTAAGGTTTAACCCTGAGGAGATCGGATCCGACAGCCAATAGTGCACAGGACAGGGAGCGATTGTGCAGCCGAGTTGATGAGGTCATGCATTTCCGGTTCCTACAGGCCAAAAAATAGTAATAGTTATTGTACTGTATCAATATTTTTCTATGAGGATTGCTCCGTGATTCCTTCGCCATGTGGCAACTCTTTAACTTTCACAACTCTTTTCAGATCAGCCTATAATATGACATGTATTTTCAAAAAGTGATTAGAATAATTTCTTTCAATGGTTAATGAACGAAAAATTAGTCTGGCAAAATATTTTTTTGATTCACTATAATTAAAAAAAACTAACCAGGATTTTTAAATGGCCCATGCTATAGAACAAATAAAAAATGTGAGCCGAGTAGAGCGATATAATGCATTTTCATAATTTATTTTCATTTAAAAACAATAATTATAATAATAATAAACAGGAAGAGGTACTTCACAACTTTATACAAATGCAAATCCATACAAAATATTATAAGTTCTTCTTTTAATTTTTAATTACTTCCTACAAGTTTCTTTTACATATACGCAATATTTAGTAACACTTAAATCCTATTACAAAGGTAGTGATGATTTTTCAGATGTTCCCTTTACAATATAATTCGTACTTACATGTTTCTTCTCTTAAAATATACTTTTAAATGTTTCTTAAATTCTACAAGAGACAATTTGAAGATATTTTAGAAATAAAATTAACTAAAAAAATAAGAACAAAAAAAAAAAGGGAATAACAAAACAAAAACAGAGGAAGCACATACTATAAGTGATGTTTGTGCAATAAGAAATGCTTCTTTTTTCCTTAATCGACATAACTGATTGTATGAGTTAATAGAAAAACAGTACAGGTACATTTATAGAGCTAATTCATTTGAGTGTTTAAGTATAAAGAAGGGTTATGGGAAAAATAATGGTCAATTAAAATTAGAAATTAACAAACGAAAAAACAAAAAGAAAACAAATTTGAAACCGAATGGCCACTTCTCGTCATAATTAATACATCTACAGTCTCATGCCGTGGTATTTTGCTACAGATTTACAAATACAAAACGCCAGGAATATCGCCAGTAATTCCACTACTCCAACTACCAGCAGAACTCCAATGACAATCTCTCGATGAAGTACAATCCAATCGGCGAAGGCATTATAACAACCCTAAAACATTATCGATTGGATTAGTATAACACATTTCCGAAGGAGAATATTCATAGTCACCTGTTCGAAGTAGCTATTTGATGCACTCGGATTCGTAGTGCATGAAGCATCTCGAGGCTTTAGGTTTCCTTCATCGGCGAGGATACAGCAAGCCTCTGGAATGGTACGGTTGCCTTTGTTAGCTTTCCAGCTTTCGGATGTTTCAAAGTCACGGTAGTTCTCAACACCACAACAAGAGAATGTCCCCATCATTTGATTCCACATCAAAGTGACTGCATCTGTGTGTTGGCCAGTAGAATAGTACTTCGTGATTGTAGATTGTAGGAATGCTTTCGTCTCGGTTTTTGCCTAAATAAAGCAAACGTCTATTAAAATTGAACATATTGTCGTGTGGGAAAATTACTTACCCTGTCTTTGTAGGCAGCTGCTAAACCTCCGATCGTAATTTCAGAAACCAACAAAAGTATCATAAAGATTCCATACTGCAAAGAGTAAGATATGTTATGTATTAATCAATTGTAGTTTAATTTAGTTGGGCTACCACCCAATTTGTTAGCTTAATTCAACCAATATAAGTACTTCCAAACTAAAGTACTAAAACCTTAACAAATAGAGAATGTAAATCTATGTTAGGTTGGGGAATTCTTTAGACCCTCGTGTCACGAACCCAAGAACAGAGTTGGCTTTCCCGATCGTCTCATCAATGTGAGAGAGGAAGTTAAACTCCCCATCGCAAAGGATCCCAAGGTTTCGAATAGATTGTACGATGGTCAGGGATTGGTCATGAAGGGAATTGGGACACGAGGATGAGTGAATACGCTTACCAGAAAATGTTCTAGATTGGCATTTACCGATGTTAAGTACAAAGCAGTTATTTTCACATCAAGTCGAGAAGTTGTCAAGGTCTGATTGCAGCAGTGCAGAATCAAGTGGTGGTTCGATGATCTTGTATATCTTGGTGTCATCAGCGTATAGGGACAAGCAGGAATTCTTAATGACCATTACTAGTGGCAAGTATAAATAGAAGAGGGGTCAGTTGACTTTGTGGCGGTTCCGCGAAACCCCACGACCCACTTATCTGAAAAACCCCCATAACTTCATCCCAATCTGCATAAGTTTTCGCTAATGCAATCGCCTTAGCACCTTAAATGATTTACGCATCTAGGTTATCAAATTTATAATTTAAAAGTCCTTGTTAAAGAATCCTTACCTTTCATGCATCTCTTCGCATACAAATTCCCTGTAAGAATTCTCTCCTAACTTATCATGAATGTCAAAACCAATTCGGCACCTTCGGTGCCAGGCAAATCCCGATCTTACCAAGCGCATTTCCCCCTAGATGAATTCCTGAGAACAAAATGATTTGGTTTACATACAATGTAACCATCATAATAGAGACAAAAACAAATATACGCATCTTGCGTCTTAAGGGATCAATTAAATCCTACAGCATAGGCAAATGCAATAGGAATTGAATACCTACCCGCACCAGCGATGGCATAAACACCATTTCCCGGCAAACAAGCTAAAACCAATTAGCACAATGTTCATGATGCATTGCGGCCGTCAACACAGTTGCTATGCATATTGTAGACATCGATCATCAACGGTACCTTTGTCTTACATATTCCCGGATTCCTTTACCATTGACCTTCTCACATAAGCAAACACAGACCCAATTAGCATCCAATCAGATTCGGCTTGTTTGCTTAGCCGAACTCACATCTAATGGATGCACATTTCCCCTTTCTTTATTTTAGATTCGTTCCCATGGCTTTGATCCATGAAAGAACCAATGTACATACATAGATGTGTACCGTGACAACCTTTTCTATGAGATCTGTTTGGTTACCTCAAAGAGAGAATTTACGTCTCTCTTGGAATAGGAAAATGCATCCCCTAATTAAGAGAGTCAGTTTCACTGGCCGAATTTCACTGATAGCGAATGAATATCGAGGAGTAAAATTACATCCGCCGACCACCACGGTCGTGCCGGCTCCCCGGTGCGCACGGGGACGCGAAAGTCAACCGCGAGTCGCGTGATTAACGTTTATCACCAAATCGTGAATTGTGTAAGTTGAACGATTCAACGAGTGCGCTTAAATTAGGATAGGCGAAAGATGACAGTGACGTTTAATTAATGTTTTTTGCGTTTAATAAATCCAAAAGTAACTATCGGTTACCTTCAACGAGGTAACATTTTAATGAATAAACAACAAAAACAAGTGAATGTAAGTGTTTTATTTTCCACTCCTTTGTGGATAGTCGCAGTAAGCGCAGTACTGCGGAATACGTTGGTAAGGATTATCTAGTGTGTCAACAAGTGGAGGACTTCGAATCGCGACGATGTGTTTTCGCTTTATGTAAAGATTGTGGTTTGCCGTGCACTGTTCACATTCATATAAATCAATAATTAAAAACAATTCGAGTTCATTAATCAACTGTGTGCTCGCTTTATGTAAAGATTGTGGTTTGCCGTGCACTGTTCACATTCATATAAATCAATAATTAAAAACAATTCGAGTTCATTAATCAACTGTGTGCTCGCTTTATGTAAAGATTGTGGTTTGCCGTGCACTGTTCACATTCATATAAATCAATAATTAAAAACAATTCGAGTTCATTAATCAACTGTGTGCTCGCCGTAGAAATGCTATCCTGATATCCGCGGTGCACTTTTATCCTGTCGTCGTATCCTGGTGAACTCTTTCCCGCGGAACTTTGTCTTCGTTAAGCTGGTGGAAGGAAGTGAATCGAGTACCCATGCTGGGCACAATACTCCCTCCCCACAGCTTCATTGAGGAACCCCAGAGGCGACAAGGAAGGGGTTAGATATCATGGACCTGAAGCGAACGGAATAAAGTCTATCCTTAAAATAGGAAAAAACCCAGGTTCGAAGACGAGGGCGGATAATTTGAAGAGGATTAGATTGTGCGAGATTTTGTCGAATTCAATACTGAGGTCGGTTGGGATCATGTCGACCTCATTACCGCGCTCTAGTGTTAAGAGTGTAAAGGAAGTGAACTCAACAAGGTTGGTTGTAGTTGATCAGCCATTGAGAAAACCATATTGCGTTGATGAAATAAAATATTTGCAACAAACACTAAGAAACTCGTATAGAATGGTTTCGAGAATCTTGGGTAAGTTGGACAGTTTGGCTATGGGGTGGTAGTTCACGGCATCCGTTTTGGGATACTTTTTGTGGATGGGGGTGATGAAGGAAATTTTCCAAATGTGGGGGAATACACCTTGAGAGAGTGAGCGATTGAAGATCAACACCGCTCCAGCTCTGCTAGTTCCGACCCAAAGAAGACACAAAAGCAAAGCATGTTACATAATTAACCTAAGTTTGTGGGTTAGATCTTAGCCTTGTGCCGGCACGGGCACGGGTCCACTAAGATTGCACTATTTCTCGTCTAATCGAATCGCTAACTTCACCAAATTGGATGAGTACACTTTCCACACATTTATCCAAGCACTCTTAATTTTCTTTCCTCTTTTTATGTATTATATATCCTTTCACAAGGAAACTCCGCAAATTATAAACATGTATACTTTCGTATAGCAGATTCTGATGGAATTTATTCTTTAACCACTTGATTGATGTTCGCCTCCCTGAATACCAAATCAGATTTGCTGCATGGGAGATGCATCGTTTTACTTATTTGTCACGATTGGATATACTCCACTTATCAACACACTAAGTAATCCCTACAGATGCACTCAGTCGTCCTACTGCTTAATGCAACTATTCACCAAGAAGAAAAATAAAACAGTAGGATATGGCTGGTGATAACTGATTTTTATTTTAAGTCTTTCTTTTTAGCTTTACAGAGTAGCGGCACAGGGAACACGCCTTAACAAGGAGATGTGTACATACTTTTAATGCCACTTTTGGTTAATATTTTTTAAGAAGCATTTTACGCTATTTCACAGAGTTTAGACTTTTATTTGATGTACCCTATTTGTTAACTTTGATATATTCACGATACTGTTTATTGATTTATTAATAAGTTCTATTTGATGCACGTTTAACAGAGGAAAGATGTGGAATTAAGGATTTAACAAGTAAGGAGAATCTTTTGCACTCGCGCAGAGACTATTCGAATCGGGGGATGGAACACCACTCAACTGTGGTTGTATTACGACTCACTGGTAGTTGGATTTCGACACACTCACCCAGTGATTAACCTTGAGAGACTCTGGTGACTCCTCTCTCAGCTGAGGGTGAGTTTCCTTTTCTCGACAGAAATGTGAAGTTTCTCTTTGTGGTGGTGAATTGGAGAGGATCTCTCCGGGCTGATCTTAGCTAGTGTGCTAATTGATCCATTGTTTACACATGCACAAAGATCATGTGAAAATGAAACTGAGAAAGGAGGATAGAAGTAATGACATTATAGCGTTTGGAATGATAGTGAAGAACGTGTGATTCGAAGTGACGCTATGACAATTAGAATCACCAAAAATTGAACCTAAGCGTAACACATTAGGCTACCGGCCGTGTTTAGAATTCGATTTTTAAACTCAAGTATATTCCACTGATGTGAATTGTTTTGTTATCGCTATGGTATACGGCTCTGATGTATTTCCTTATTCGATTTTCGCTCGGTGTTCTTCACTATTCGCTTATATATTTTGTGTGTATCTGTTAGAGACGCCACAACATCATAAAAGACTTGGATGCAGCTGTACAAATAATCGGCATTGCTATTAGAAAACTGACGCTAAGAGCAATTTAGGTACACAATGGTGATTGTGCACTGTATCTTAGCTGGCGGACGGGGTCGAATTCTTGTATGCATGTTTATATGCTAAAGAAATCGATTCTTGGCGGCAAGACCCTAGATGCGTAAATTGTTTTTGTCGATTGGACAAAAGGCTGCCGAGACTGTAGATAAACCAGGAACATATGCTGCGCACTTGTGTGGCAGGGTACGCTGGTTGACATGGGCACCGATAAGTTTTTCAAATTTATGATGCATGTATGCGAAAGAATTCTTTTCCCGAAAATGTTGATGATGCATTGCTTGTATGCATGTTAATGAATTCTTTGCAGGGAATTTTAGGCGATGCATTAGGTGCATTAAATGTCCTTGATGAAAGAAACGTTTGCAGGTTTGCAACGGGAGTTGGGATGGAATTGTGGGTGGTTTTTGCGCATGTTTAAAGAACCCCCATGGGTTAATTATCACCCCCCCCCCCCCGCCCCGTTTGCCTTGTATTACCCAAAGTGCGCGAGCGACAAAAGTTTATATTGTAAATAAACAGACTAGATTAAACGCAGGTGTGCGAGCATAAAAGCTTTATATTGTAAATAAATATACCCGATTAAACCCAGGCGAAAATAATTGGTTGTCTTGTATTACCCAAAGTGTGCGTGGGTAAGAAGTTTATATTGTAAATAAAAAAAGGACATGAAATAAAAACACAAAAATACTGGCGGCAAATGCCAAATGGTCCGGTCACGTCACCGTCGGCCCACGGCAGGCGAAACCCATTCTAGCTCTGCGAAGACTGAGCATACTAAGGTTCAAAAGCAGAACAAAGGCTCCAGTGATGGTCCAAAACGCCCGACCACAACACTGTCGGCCCAAGGCAGGTTGAAAGGCAGGTGCTCTGCTAGCGCGGAATGTACGAAGGTTCCAAAGCAGAGCGATATCGCAAATAAGAGCGGAAATCAGTGCGAATTTTGCGGTTGACACACCCACATGGCGGCAGTGTGTCGACAAAAAACAAAGTAAGAGAGGACGGGTCGGGACTTAACTCGCAACTTAGCCGAACCTGTTCTCAATTTTCACCGACCAAAGTCCAGATTGCCCAGCTTCCTTTGGACATTGTTCGTAGAAACACTATGCCCTTAATCGTGCACACCGGCGCTGAGATCAGTCTCTTAGAGATGAAGGTAATCCACTCAAAATATGTGGTGTATGCCCGGAAATCTACGACCCTCCAGATGCTTTTTGGGAAAGCAAGTCTGTGGGGGTTGAGATCGGGACACCAGCATGGGCGAGGGTTCTACCTCGTCCCCACAACTCCTTAACACTGTTCCGCTGCTGATCATGCTCCCAGAGCAAGCAACACAAACGAAAGACAACGCACTGATCACCCGAAAGAAAAGAAACGCAACCAGGCATCCCAACTCAGCGTCCGCGGCAACAAGTTAAATGAAACACTCGATTACTGGTCGTTGATATTTCTTTATTTTATTCTAACAAATTTGCAAGATGATATGGGACACTACACTGACCGAATACATTATGGTGGCACCCGACTCTCGACTCGACAGCATAAAAAAAGGTACGAACACGACTACGGGGCGTGTGCACTCCGATGCACACGCTAAAGGAGGTGGATGACGACCGCTCCGGTTAGTGGTTGGGATAAGACTCAGCGATAATTATCTCGTGCAGAGATCACTCGCTAATCTTGATCATGGTGGTATGTGTGCATGGTCCTTTCATGGATGAAAAACGAACCTAGAACAAGGAAAGGGGATAAAGAGCATTCATGGGATACGATTTCGGTAAAGTAAACAAAACCGAAATCGTTGGATGCATGTGCGTCGCGGCTAAACAAAGAGACAACGATGCGATGTGGAAATGTGCTAATTGGTTTAGCTAGGTTACCGGGAAATGGTGTTTATGGCATCGCTAGTAAGGGTACGTATTGAATTCCTAGTTGCATTTGTTTATGCTGTAGGATTTAATTGATGCCAAGAGACGCGGAATGCGTATTTGCTTTGGTTTGCACATTGTGCGAATCAGAGAATTTTATTGCTGGGAGAAAAAGGTCGCCAGCCAATGTATACATAAATAAATTTATCGTACACATGAATGAAGCTGGGAATAGGCGACGCAATGATAATTATCCCTGGCTGGAATGGCTACATGATATGTGAACCGAAGTTTTTCTTTTCAGGAAATTTATGATAAGGAAAGTAAGAACTCTTACAGGGGATTTGTAAGCGAAGGAATGCTTGAAAAGATAAGAATTCTTTTGCAGGTCCTTTTAGGTTATACGAATTGGATCTATTTGATGCGTGAAGCATTTAAGCTGCTAATGCGAATTGCATTAGCGAAAGCTTATGCAGGCTGGGTAGCAGTTATTGTGGTTTTTTCAGGAAGGCGAACCGTGGGATTTGGCGGAACCGCCACAAGTCTAGGGATGCTGCTACGGGAATTTCAAGTTGCACTAAGAAATTCCTTGTAGCTTCCAAATAATGGACTTTTGGTGGATTTTAATTGATTGATTGTGTTCCTCCGAACACCGTCCATTATATCAAAGTCACTTTTAATTTTTAATTCCTTTTTGGACTTTATTGTATTTCTATTTTAATATCTGTTTTTATTCACAACCTTTCGGAACCTCACGAGATGTATTTATTTGTTATTTTTTTGAAAGGCTCGCGGCGACACGCTCTTAGTTTGTTTCACAGTCGGGGATCCTTCACGGCGGATGTTATCACTGGACTACCTTATGAAATTTTCATTGAAGGAAGGGAAACTCACTCGGTTGTTCTTTCTTTCTCTCCAATCCATCTTCCCTTGGTATTCTTTCTTTTGCAAGGGATTTCTCCTTTCCAGGAGATCGCACCCTAACTAAAGATACTGTGTGGATGCACCCACACACAGACGCGAACGTTGCTGTCCATGTGGCCGGAGATATGCCGAGTATCGTTAGGCTTTTCACACATCTGCGGTATTCCTTTGTGTAATTTACCCGCATGTGGTTTATGGCCATGGTGATTTCCTCGGCCGAAGTCATTATCTTCGGCTGCGATATTTGGTTTTTATCTCCTTGAGGCTCCTCGATAGTATCGTGGTTAGTATACCCGCCTGTCACGCGGGAGACCGCGATTCGATTCCCCGTCGGGGAGCCTCTGGCGCAAGACTAATGACCTTGCCCGGAAAAAACAAAATATTATGGAAAATTTAACAAGCCTCATGACTTGCTAAATAAGGCCAAGACCAGTTCCCGGTTGTAGTGCCGATTATTATTATTATTATTATTATTATTATTATTATTATTATTATTATTATTTATCTCCTTGTAGGAACAGTGTCGGTTCGTTTATTGTTTGCTTTCTGTCCCCAGAATAGTCCTTTCGATAAGGGAAAACCAAATTGCGTCAAACAACTTCGTTTCTGATGTAGTGTCCTTCGATTGCCGTGCAGGCATGAGGAATCGGTAGTGAAATTGGGTCCATGATCCGTGGGGTTGCGGACACCATGACTCCTTTAGCTGGGCGAAAAGGTTTTAACGTCACAGTGATTTGTGCAGTTCGCAGGAACGCCACGGACTCTTTGCCGGGGTTGTCATAAGACGGGCTGTTGGGTAACGACTTCCTGTCAAACAATTGTAAGGTCAATGGCCGGGTGGTTGTTTGGAATTTTCCAATACAAACGTAAATCCTGAAAGTTTCTCCGTTGACTTTGTAAATAATAAGACAGGAAGGGTTGGGCATAAAGCAGCTGAACGGGAAATCGTATTAACGGGACCTGGGAAGGTCCAGACCGCGGTCGGTAGTCACCTGGAGACCTTACCTACACTTGGGAGGGCTGCAAAAAATTGCTGGAACCCGTTATTCCAACAAGGCCGTACGCCGAAACCTCAAAAGGGGTAAAGAGGGAAAAACGTTGCCAGAGCGCTTACCAGCAAACCTCCCGGATATCGAAATCTTTCGGAACAGACTCAGGCTTATCTTCAGTATCGAATAAATCTTTCGCCTTTTACTAACTTTTACTACTTTTTTCCGTTGGGCGGAGCAATAAATGAATTTAAAATAAAATTTGTGTGAGGCCGCGCCCACAATAGGGTGCTCACGAAACATAATTGGGCAAGTGGAGTTACACCCAACCAGTGAAGATTCGGTAATTCTTGACGATTTTGAAAGGGCTTGCAATATTTATAAGGAAACAAATAAACCAATTTATTCACTTAAATTTACCTTTAAATTAAAACCAATTTACACTTCGTATGAGGAATTTGAAAAGAAAAACATGAAAAAAATTGGAATTTTGGAAAATAATAATTCCTACTAGTCCCTTACTTCTGTAATTCTGAATCCATGTTTGGCAAAGGAGTTACGATAGTTACTCACACAATACGCCACACTTTCCAATTTCATAAGAATTCTGAATGTGTTTTAAACGTCGACAATATTTGTCAAGCCCGTATTTCACCTGTTATAACACCAAACAAATGGGACCACCGCAATCTGGTGAAATTGCTGCTCTCAAAAATCTGAATCGAATTCAACTCTTACGAAATGAACCCAACGGTGGGTGAACTTGTTCCACTGATGGCATGGCCCTCATATTTATTGTCTCATATGACACGTCAATGCACTTTCGCCCATCCGATGAACGATGTCGAACAACTTCACATCGTGTAGCACGTTTAAATGTGAAATTTAATGTAATATAAAATTAAAAGTTTAAATGAAAATGCCCACCTGGCTACGATTAACAACTAAGCGTGGATGTTGAAACTAAAGACATTGTTATGTGAAATTTTGGACAATGATTGAATTATGATTACAACTGTCAAGTCAGTTTATAATCTCAAGGCCTACAACCGGCTATTGCATCATCGAATTCATATTATTGTAATTTATAATAATGCAATGGACATTTTAATGGCGTTGTTCACTTCTTTGACGTTACATAAACCTGGAATGGCAATAAAAAACCTGACCTTAAGTGGAATAGCTGGTACACAAGTTTGCTGTGAGGTCACATCCGTAAGACCCTAATGTCGCAGGTGCAATATGTAAAAACGAACCTACACCAGCTACACCTCGCTCGTTCTGTATATTCAATTAGCATCCAAGAGGTAATTTACCAATTGAGAAATATAGTCAGCTTCTGGTAACCAGCTTTGATATGCGCCTTACAATTGTGGCAAGTGGTTATTCCTGTTCCACCGGAAGACTGATAATTTCTTCACTGATTCGCGCTAAGCCAGTGTTTGCTTGAAATAAAATGTTAATAAACAGATATATCTTGTTTGTAAAATTATTATATCAACAATATTTAGGGAGACCAGAATGTCGCTCTTTTCAACCAAAGTACGGTTTTTGTCTATTATTAGACAAATATTATTCTTGGATATTGGATTTCTTTATAGGTACAAAGTTTTGAAGCGCCTTAACTGATTAGAATTTTGCTTTTCAAACTACAATGAAATTAAGAAACATTTTCTTTGCGATTGCCATTAAATACTTCTCTGCTACACTCGATGGTTCTGAGTTGATTTTGAAAGTTGTGTTCTGATTTCCATCTTCCTTTTAATGAAAGCTATAAACTCTATTATTAGGAATCAGTATTGTTTAAAAAATAGAAACCAGAATGCGGCTGAAATTTCGAATTTCGTGGAACTACGAATACTCTTCAGATTCTCCATAGGTGGAGCGGGCATTTTATAGTCAATGTTCTATTTACATAAAAACTACCCGGAACCTAAAAGTTGTTTCCAATTTGTTAACACGAATCGTAAATGAAACGGCTACCCATCCTTCCACTCTTAAACTAGACGACGTTTATTCATCGATGAATAGAAGGTTCTCAAATTTTTTCAGCAAATCTTTGTTAGACCTAGCGTTTTTTTTAATTTATTTTTTTACACTAACCCGCGCATAAAAGGGGTTTGAAGTACCCTTAAATGTCAGAGCACAGTGCGAGCGGGTGGAGAGGCAGTGGATAAGGAAAGGAGGTGTCGATGTATATTGGTCTCGAGTGTCTGGACATCACAACGACCAGGAAACACAAGATCAGGTAGAACATTACATATTCGTGTGGTTCGGCTAAAGAATGACTCTCTTTGTTTATTTGTGCGCCTGAAGTCCACTTTCAACGTGAACCGATGCACATTCACAGATTGACGGGTACTGCGGAAAAATGTCTGAAGGAGCGGAATACATTCAGCAAGTTCAGTTGAGCAACGACCGTGATAATACCTATAGAAAAGAGATAGGCATGATACGTTGGGCTTGTGTTCTAACGATGAAATTGATCGACTTACGGCTGGGTCCCCAATAAGTTTCACTGCTCGTTTTTGCGTGCTATCGAAAACGTGTAGCGCAGTTTTGGATGCGCCTGACCAAATATGGGAGTTGAAATCCATTTTGGGACAAATATTTGATTTGTAAATAGTGGCCAGGTTGGATGGAGTAAAATAATGTTTGCATCTGTTAAGGAACCCCATATGCTTGGCCGCAATTTTCACAGTATCAAATATGTGGTCGTTCCAATTAACAGTCGAATTAATTCGAGTGCCGAAGATTGAAATTTTTTTTTAATAACAGCCTTAATTGGAATGAATACCACAATCTTAACAACTTAATTTAATACCATGTTTGAATTGTACTTAATTTACTTTAAAGTAAAACGTGTAAGGGTTTACTGGACCAGTGTTCAGCTCCCGAATTGCAAGAGCTATACCGCAAACCTACAATAGTGAGAGTAATCAGGTCGCGAAGATTAAGATGGGCCGGACATGTGGCGCTAATGGGCAACGATAGGACCGTGCGTAGAATTCTTGACGGTAGACCAACGGGAAAGAAACCGACTGGGCAGCCGCCGGAGATGGCGGGACAATGTTAGCGTTGACCTTGAAGAGATCGGGTCGGATGGTCAAGCATGTAAGGAGAGTGCACAGGAGAGGGAACGATGGCGGAGTCGAGTCGGCGAGGTCATGAACTTTCGGATTCCTATAGGCCAATAAAAAGTATAACAATAGTATAGTAGTTTTCCTAAGAACACGTTCCTCCCTGGACCACTCCACCTATCTGGGTTCGTTTTATAAATACACAAAAATACAAAACAACCTGATCAATGACCCCAAATCTTATTTCCTCCTTATTAGTTCTATACGTACATCTGACGCCTATCCAAATTCCCTTTCCCATGCGCGATTACTACAACCGACCCCCAAGCTATTGCCAATCTTTTCGCTTCTTTCATTAAAAAAACCTTCATGGACAAATCTTTCGAACGTAACCCCTCTTACTTCCAAGTATTGCCCGAATTCTCCCTCGTCCTATCTTCTCTCAACTTATTGAGCATCACCTAGTTGAAGAAAAATTAAACTTACTTCTTTCTTTGAACAAACCTTCATGGACAATTCTTTCGAGCGTAACATCTCTTACTTCAAAAACCGGTGGCGTTTCTAACAGATACACACACAATAAACAAGAAAATTGTGAAGAACACCGAACAAAAATCCAATAGGAAAATGCATCAGAGCCGTATACCATAGCGATAACATAACAATTCCACATCAGTTGAAAGTACTTGAGTTTAGAAATCGAATTCGTACACGCGGCCAGTAGCCTGATGTGTTAAGCATTGGTTCAATTTTTTGTGGTTCTAACTGCCATAGCGTCAGTTCGAATCACACGTCCGTTACTATCATCGCAAACGCTATAGACCTGCCCGAATTCTCCCCCGGCCCTTTCTTCTCTCAACTTATTCAGCATCACCTAGTTGAAGAAAATTAAACGTACTTCTTTCTTTGAAAAAACCTTCACGGACTACTCTTTCGAGCGTAAACCCCCTTACTTCAAAGACCTGCCCGAATTCTCCCTGGGCCCTTTGTTCTCTCACTTTATTCAGCATCACCTAGTTGAAGAAAAATTAAGTTTATTTAAAGACGAGTTCAGGCCTGGACCTGGTGGACTTCCGGCTGTTCTTTTAAACAAATTTTTCTCTTCTCTTTCTCCTCCGCTCTCAAAGATCTTCAATTTATCCCTTACACAAGGTGTCTTCCCAAGTATTTGGAAATCCTCCTTTGTCACCCCCCATACATAAAAAGGGGCATAAAAAACGATATGAGTAACTACCGTCCTAACGCCAATTGTCTTACATTCCAAAACTTTTCGAAGGCATTCTTTACAACGCGTTATCTTTCCGATGCAAATCATCATCTCACAGGTTGAGCTTCAAGGAACACCTGAGGAAAACGAGTGAAAAAAGGCAAGAGTATGCAAAGTTTTAGCGAGACTGCTACCCAATGTTGCAGGCCCCCGGCCCCACATAAGGAAACTCATAACCAGCGTCAACACCTGCATTATAATGTATGCAGCTCACACATGGGCAGGACCTGCACAGTGTAAGTCGTACATGAGGGGAGTGAACTCCGCACATAGGCTGGCATCACTAAGAGTATGTTGTGCATTCCGAACGGCATCCGAAGATGCTATAAATGTTCTGGCCAGGAGGACGCCACCTGACATTGCAGCTAAAGAAAACGCTGCATTGCATAAGGTCTCCAAAGAGAATCGTTGGAGAATCCGGTTACAATTAGAGCTCTCAAGCCTAAGAGAACGGCAACGAAGGTGGGATTCTTCCACCAAAGGAAGATGGACCCACACCATGATACCTGATATAGAAACATGGGTGAAAAGGAAACATGGCGAGCTGAATTACCAGTTGACTCAGCTAATATCAGGACATGGATGTTTTCGGCAATACTTGCACCAGTATAAACATGTGAACCATCCATACTGCTTGTATTGCGAAGGCAAAATAGAAAATGCGGAACACGTACTCACAGAGTGCGTGAGATTCGAGACCGGGGGAACGATTTTAGAGAGACATATGAGACGAGAGGAGTAATAGAATACATGCGTGGTCAAAACAGGCGTGGTCCGTAACAAATGGTATTCTCTGTGAAATGATGCAGCAGTTGCGACGTGACGAGCGGAGTAACAGGTAAACTCCGTCCCGCCCCGCGATGGAATATCTAAAAGCAAGTTCCGCGGGGATCAACGAGAATATGAGCCTGGCGAGAGGCGGTTTTAGTCGGTAAAAACCCGACATGCTTCTGGATCGGTCCAGATGTATCTTTTGAAGATTTCCACCTTCCTATCGAAACCAAAAAAAAAAAAAATCCTACCAGCATGGAATATCTAAAAGAAAGTTCCGCGGCGATCAACAGGAATATGTGCCTGGCGGGAGGTGGTTTTAGTCAGTAAACATACGGCATGCCTCTGGATCGTTCCAGAGGTATATTTTGAAGGTTTCCACCTTCCTACCGAATCAAAAAAAAAAAAAAAACCCAACAAGCATGGCTTCCTTATGGATAGGCCGACCATCACCAATTCTGTTGAATTCTCATCTCATACTCTCCTCGCCTTAGAGAATGGCAACGAAGGCGATGTAATCATAACAAATTTTAGCAAGGCCTTCGACAAAATCTCCCACAATTTCATCCTCTTTAAACCATTCTCCCTTGGTTTCGAACCCCTAATGATTAAGTGGTTTTCTTCCTATTTTAACGACCGATCCTACCATCGCAGATTTATATTTGCCGTTTCCAATCCCTACTTTATGGGTTCCCTATGGCAGTCATCTTGGCCCCCTTCTATTTATTCCAACCTATTTAGTCCTTCCACTTATACTATTGTCTATCCATCTTTGTTTAGTTCCCATTCTATTTTTAAGTTACTTTAAAGTTAGTGCCCCACACCCAACCCGTATGCCTTAGTTTTTAAGGTTGTTCGTAAGTCTATTTATAAGTTTATATATTTATACGACTTGTACTAAGCGAAATAAACTGAGGGTTCTGTCCTCTATTTATTCATTCGTTAATGAATGATCCCATTACCTTCGTGAGAATATAAGTTAGGCCCATCCTCGCACTTCCCTGTCCTAGCTTTTATACTATTGCTTTGTTTAGTTCCCCACATCCCAGTTTTTAAGTTACATTAAAGTTCCAACGATACCCGTCCCTCGAAAGATGCATAAACCTAACTGCTCAATGAAAATATTTGGCTTCCACTACACTAAAAGTTGGAAAATTATTATCTGAATTCATTAACCTAATTTCTGAAATCATAAACCAAATAATGCAATAGGCCGCCACTTCAATCTTGACAAACTAGCAGTAAATGCAACAACTTAAACAAATCTATTTACTGGGTTCTCCAGTTCTCAATTACCAATGTAGTCAGAGCACGTTATTATATATACCGACCTGGTTTAGGCAACCGTAACCCTACGCAAGGTTCTTCTTAAATTCAAATCACATTCTATAAAAAAAGTAAAATAAACAAATGAGCAAACAAAAGCTTGGGTGTAGGGACAGCAATACATTTTTTTGTCAAAATTCAGGTCGCTAACTTTCTTGCACAACTAATAGTCACATAAAGAAAACAAAACAACAATTCTGTGAATAAATAAAAACGAAACACCTTATCCGAAACTCGTGTCTTCCACACATATAATATTGCACGGTCTGCAGAGCACAGTTTCTGACCATTGCTGGTCTGATGGGCCTACACAAATGCAATACCTAACCATTGCGACGTCCCTTTCAAATTACCTTTCGAATTTTGACTTGAAACATATTTCACTGCCACATCTTTGCAAAAAGATGAATGAACTCCATTCCTAGCCTGTCCAGACAATCTCCACTGGCCGTCTCTTTAATTGCCGTGTACAACGAAGGCACCTGAATGACTGATGTGTCCAGCCAGTTCGACGCGGATGGCTGCGCAGGGTCGAGATAGTTTGCCTTAGGTTAGATGAAAAGTATTTCACAATCAAGGAGTCATGATGCATAACCAGTTTTCTTTTATCCACATCGTCCCCTCAGGTTAAATTTTGAATTATGCAAGTGCACTTCGTAAAATGTTCCACCTGTAGATGCATACGTACTGTAGCAATCCAAAACCTCCTACGATAGTCCATTATGTGGCTATTTCAACAATCATTCGAATCTGATAAGTAAAATGCGGAAGAGTCTGTGGTGTGCTGTGGTCAACATAAGTGGCTATAGGTATGTTATAAGAGATTTTGTTTATCAAAGACTTGTAAATTCATTTTTCCACAATTTGTAATTATATTTAAAATTAACTTCTTACTATTGAGTTCCGAGAGGAAAACATTCATACAAATTGTTCAATATAATCGCCTTACTACAAAAATCGTACATCGTTATAAGAAAATTTACTGACTGATGTATACACTTTTTTTTTTGCTATAATATACATCAGCTAAAGGATTATTGATATCATTATTACACTTAGACTCAGTGCAAATAAGAAAGAATATGAGAGAGAGAAAGAGCGGTGGAGGACAATTGGATGGTGTCAGTAAAAACGGGAAGAGAAGGAAATAGAAGGCAGACAGACAAAGAGGGATAATGATGATGGACAAGATGGATACCAAGAAAGAGCGGGCATAGAAGGAATGCCTAAATACTTTATAAGTCAGTGTTTCAAGTAAATAAGTTTCGAAGGTATTGTGGGGGTTCTTTTTAGCTTACCCGAAGAACCCCCCGTACCTATAACCCAACCTCCATAGTTTCCCACTAAATGCAATTGCATTAGCACCTGTAAATGATTCACGCATCAAGTTTATCGAACGCATAACCTGAGAGCTCCTGGAAGAGAATTCTTACCATCATGCACTAATTCCCATTCAAAATCCCCTACAAGAATTCTGTTCCATTTTATCGGATCATAAATCCCAGACGCAATTCGGCACCTTCGGTTGCCAGGCAATCCCAATCTTACCATATGCATTTTCCCTAGATGAATTCCTGTAAAGAAACTATTCGGTAAACATATAATGTAACCATAATAACCAGGGTTAACGATCATTGCGTCGCCTATTCCCAGCCTCACCATGTGTACAATAAATTATCTTACATACACATTGGCTGGTGACCTTTGTCCGAGGGACAAAAACAAACACACGCATCTTGCGTCTAAAGGCATAAACCAAATCATATAGCATAAGCAAACGCAAATAGGAATTGTGTTGTGGGGGTTCTCTTCACCACATGGAGAACCAACCCACAATGCTAACCAATCTTGACCCCTAACAGCGCGTCACCTCAACCCAACTCCCCATTCCAAACCTCCAATACCCCACCACCGCGCCTCCCGAGGCAAGAAGGCCCACCTTGACTTTCAAGCGCCCGGCTCGCCCCCCGTCACCACGCCAAACGCCCCTTCCGCCTTACCCGTTATTTCGCGACAACGTCGCCGGGGGGGGGGGGGGGGGGGGTACTGTGCGGTTCTCTATACCACATGGAGAACCAACCCACAATGCCAATCAATCTTGACCGCTAACAGCGCGTCACCTCAACCCAACTCCCCATCCCAAACCTGCAATACACACATTTGAAACCATGCAAAACCTGCAAGTGCACCCACATCCGCCCCCAATACGCAATTGCATACACCCCCCAATTTACCAAGAACCCATTTCCCAAGCCGAAATGAATGCATGTTCCAATTTACAACGGAATATTAATCATCTCCCTCAATTACATCACCCCACATACATTTTCCCAAAATTGCTTCGGTCAATTCCTAACTTAAGTTATATTCTTTCCCATTGACCAAGTAATCTTAATTCCCCTGAAATTCATATGCTGTAATAAAACGCATATTTAAACCTACAACGGAACATTAACCATCACCACCAACTATACCGAGCCGCATACATTTCCCCGAAATTGCTTCGGTTAATATCTTATCTAAACGATATTCCTCGCACCCAAGCAATTCCAATTTCCCCCGAAAACCATTTCTTCCTTAAACTACACTTCTCGCTTGCAACCAAGCGACAGCCAATTTCCACGAAACAATCACAACGATCAGGACCCTTGATCATACTTGGCTATGCCGCCAAAAGCAATTTCCGAGCATACACAACCAACGAATCCAACTCAGCTTATACGGCAAGGATTCGCTGGAACTGAACTCCCTATGCGGCATAGCAACTCTTCTCGAAACTCCTCGTATGTGGCAGTGAGTTTATTTCAGCTATGTCTCAACCGCCACGACGCGATGAATAGATTTTTCCCATTCTTTAGTCAGTCGTCATTGAACTCAGTACACGCGCACGTCGATGGTCCCGCTGATAACCGCCGCGACCACACGGGGGCACGCATGCCCCCCGTATGGAAGGAAAGGTTGAGCCGCATCGCGGGAGTCTGCTGTGCGAGTCCCAACCTAAGTCGAGATACAACCACTGCGGAGCGCGCATCGCTCTTTGAATCGAACAAAAGTCGCTAATCACCCACCCAAACGGTTCGGAATCATTGCCAATGCGCACTAAATGCACCGGTAACAAAGGGTCCCACACTTATGATTAAAACTCGAGTCGGTTGAGCTTGCCATAGTGACGCGTTTTAACGCCAAGTTCGGGCGAATTTTCGATAACATGATGTGTTTTAACACCGGGTCCCGGCTTTAATTTCGACGCAAACCTTCGGCGACCGTAAGTCCTATAAATCAGTGCTGAGCGAGGAGCCCGCCCCCCACAACCTTGGAGTCGAGGACGAGTCTCTATAACACAAGTCTTTACTTAGACCCCGAAGTGTAAAATAAGGTTACGCTAGCTCTGTAAACGAGTCACGTGCGATCGCCCTCGACCCACTAAAGTAATGTATGTTAAGGAACATCAACGACAAGTGAACTACGTTCATGTGCTGGACCCATAGTTAAGTAGAGAAAAATAAACGAACGTTAATCCGCCAAACAACCCTACTGTTTTCTTCATTTACTCCCTCTTTGTCGGCGAACGATTCCTCTGTGAACAATCTTGGTGGATCAAGTGAATCCGTCTCGTGCCAGACACCCTACTTGAAAACCCCATAGTGTACTTACCCTTGGCAGCGATGCCACAAACACCAATTCTCAGTCAATATGCTAAAACCAATTAGCACCATGCCCACGATGCATTGCGGCCTATCAATATAGCTGCCATGCACGTCATAGACAATGATCTACATGATCTCCTTGTCTTCCAATATTTCTGGATCCGCTTCTCATGACCTCGCGGCATGAGCAAACAGAAATCCATTACTACCCAATGAGATACGGCTTGTTTACTTAGCCGACCACACATCTCATTGATGCCCATTATCCCTTTTGATTTTTCAGCTTCGTTCGCATGGTCTTGTCCCATGAAAGAACCAATGCTCACACATACACGAATACCATCATGATCTCCTCTATGAGATCCGGTTACCTACCCCAAAGAGAGACTTCACGTTTCTCTTGTAATAGGAAACACACCCTAAATTAAGAGAGCCCGTACCGCCGGCCGAATTTCTCTTCCTAGCGAATTGATGTCGATGAGTCTTGTTACACACACCGACCGAGCAGGTCGTGACCGCGCCCGCTCCCCGGTGCGCACGGGGACGCGAATATTACTAAGTCGAGTCGAGTAAGCGTGCTATTAATTAAAAAGTAATTCCTGCTTGTGCCTCCGGTATAATGCCTCTATCAAATAAAAGTATAATGTCATACAAGTAGTGTACACTGTCTTATATTTTCTTTTTGTGGATCCGTTTCATCGTCGGTGTAATTAGCATCTAGCAATTAGTATCAATAAACAACAATTAATAACCAAAAACAGTGCGCTAGTGTTTTATTATTCCTTTTCCTGGTGAACAGTTTTTTTCTCTCTTGTCGTGACGATGGTGGCTCCTCGATAGTATAATGGTTAGTATGGCCGCCTGTCACGTGGGAGACCGGGGTTCGATTCCCCGTCGGGGCGCCTCTGACGCAAGACTAATGACCTTGCCCGGAAAAAACAAATCATTATGGAAAATTTAACAAGCCTCAGGACTTGCTAAATAAGGACAAGACCGGATCCCGGTTGTAGTGCCGATGATGATGATGATGTCGCGACAGTGGAACAATTATGATGTAGGAAGGAAGTGAATCAGCGCCGTACGTCGGCGCACCATATTTTCTCCCCACAGTATCATAACGTCCAATTTACAAACGACCGTCGCAAAATCTCACATAACAATAAGCAGTCTTAAAACATCAGCATAAGTGATGTATGCCACTCTGCTTTCAATGGAATAATAGAAGAATGACACCAGTCACTCCAAGTATGTGAGCAGTATAATAAGTCAGTGATTTTTTGAATTTCCCACGTAGTAACTCTAAATGCAACACTGCTGACGTCAACTGCCATACTCCCATCAGCAACACTGACATCTACTGTCAAAGTTTGAGCAGGCTGCGTCATTGAGTTTGTGTTTGACAGCCATTGAAAACAGACAACCTCGTGAATTTAATCGAAAATGGAAAAACGTGAATTTCGTGTGCTGATTAAGGACAATCAAATAAAATCCATATATTTGGCATATTCTCCAGATTTAACCCTCTGCGACTATTTCCTGTTTCCGAGCCTGAAGAAGTGGCTGGGCGGTAAGAGACTCGTCGAATGAAGAGGTTATCACAGAAACTAACGACTCTTTTGAGGGTTTTGAGGAAACCTATTATTTGGAATGAATAAAAAAAATGGAAAAATCCTGTACTAAATGCATTCAGCTAAAAGCAGACTATTATGAGAAATAAAATGCATATTTGCAACAAAAAGAATCTGTTATTCAAAAAGTCACTGACTTATCAAACTGCCCCCATATCACAAAATTAGTCAATGTCTCGACATCCTATCCACCATTCTCGCAAGCTTGAGATCAAACACGAAGGAAAACATGGGAGCTTCGGCAACATAGTTGTTGTACAGTACCTACCTGTTTCAATGTGGAGAACTTTTCGGCGATACCGAATCGAATGTAAGGTGTAGCCGATCTACCCGAGCTCTGGTGGAAGGTCAGAATAACACTGGTAGTTAGGCATGGTGCCAAAAAGCTGTTAGCTCATCCCGGCTTGATGGGCTACACCCAAGTTAGAAATTCGAACTCGAACTGTCACCCCATGCCACACATTGAGTTCAGAACCGAATTGGTGATTCACTTAATCGCCGGAAATGGAAGATAGTTGTAAGATTAAAGCCAAGTTACCGGGATGAAATGGCAGTATCGAAAGGCCGCGTTCACAGCCTAATAATGAGAAAACGGTCGCTAGAGATCTTCCGGCGAAATACTTGCCACCACCCAAAATAACACAGACGACGGCATTCACCCATAAAACCCCTTTGAACAACGTCGATAGTTTTGTCGATACTTAATCTCAATTTTGTCTGCATGTCCGCCTCAAGAAAAGATATTTGAAAAAGTTAAACAATTTAAATATCTGGGAACAACACTGACGAAGGAAATTAACAAAAGACTACACTCCGGCAACGCTAAGTGGCACGCAATCAGTAAACTGCTGAAATCCAAACTACTAACACGTAATGTAAAGCTCCGTTTCTATCATCATCATCATCATCATCCGCACTACAACCGGGAGCCGGTCTTGGCCGTATTTAGCAAGTCCTGAGGCTTGTTATATTTTCCATAATGATTTTTTTTTCGGGCAAGGTTGTTAGTCTTGCGCCAGAGGCTCCCTGACGGGGAATCGAACCCCGGTCTCCCGCGTGACAGGCGGGTATACTAACCACGATATTATCGAGGAGCCCTATAGAACCATAATCATGTCAATTGCTCTATACGGATACGAAACATGGGCTCTCACAAAACGGGAAGAAAACAAATTCCGCGTATTCGAGAATAAAGTTTTGGCGGATTTTGGTATGTCGTCGAAAGTCACTGTGCTCTGCCGAACACTGTCCAGGAACCAAAACAACCTAGGCACGGAGAACATCGACACAAAAAGAAAGAACAACGGAGCGTGAAATGTTCTGTTTTATATTTTGCTTTATTTCTTTGGGCTGTTTAGTAAGCACTAAGTCTAATTTACACTGTTAGCGGTTCTTTTATTCAAGTGACACAGTTTACACAGTTTTCTTTTTCTTTTTAAGAGTCCTAGGCGTTTATAACATGGTATGCTCTAAAATAGTAGAAAAGAGGTTGTAAGTTGAAGTACGCGAAAAACAATATGAACCAAATTAGATTGTAAAATTAGCAGAATATTTACATAGAAATTACAAAGTTAAATGAATTTATTTGAATAAAATCAACACGAAGCGAGAGAAACAACATTTTGAAGACTTATACCACCATAGTTCTCAGGTAGTCAGATATCTATGAAGCGATTATTGGATGCAGAGAAAAATTACAACAATTTGTACAACAACTAATCAAGTGAATGTGTTTAATGTCAAATTAAGTTCTTATTACGAAATACAACACTGGATAGTAGTAGAGTAAGTTAATTATCAAAGAAAGGAAGATCGCAGAGATAAAATTCGTTTAACTGATTGAATAATCACTAACATTTAGAAGCGTTTGTAAGTCCCTTCCGGACATAGAGACTTGCGATCCTTTTCAGCGATTTAGGCACCAATATCCAAGAACACTCGACTCCAACGATCCCCCAACCGCTTGACGCTGTTCGATCCTTTTGACTTCTCTTCGACTACGTACAACCCCTGTCCACGGCACTCGCATCGCAACAATATTCGACGCCGCGCGCCACCGCCACTCTTCGGGACGGCTCATTACTAACCACCAGCTACTGCACGTGGCAAACAACAGTAAAACGTCGCCCACAATCCTTATCCTGGCACATTGGAGAGCCAATGCTAGCGATAGCACACTCCATATCCTGGCACATTGGAAAGCCAATGCCAGCAATCCTTACTCCTCATCCTGGCACATTGGAGTACCAATGCCAGTGATCTCTCGCCTCACACATAGCCTGGCACTTTGGAGTACCAATGCCAGCGAGCCTTCCACACCACTCGACTACACCGACTATCTTCGACTCTTGTTTCATCTCTGTTCACCGACACTCGACTTCACGCGTTTCACAGCTCTCCAGGACGGTTTATTAATAACCACCAGCTACTACACGTGGCACACAGACGGTAGGACGCCACCTCTACTGTTCACGTCCTGGCACTTTGGAGTACCAATACCAGCGGGATCTAATAATCACTTCCTGGTACCTTGGAGTACCAATCCTCTATCCCTACCTCCTGAGACTTTGGGAAAACCGATGTCTGGGAGCCACATGGGATCCGACTAATTGGAAAATACCGCCCATCGGCCTATAATCAAACCTAATACCCACCATGGATTGTACCGCACACCTCTTGCCCTTGTCGGCATAATCGCGGCGTAATCGGGTCCATGGCACATCCTATCTATTGTACATAGTACATTTTAATTTGTAACTTTTTCGTTTTTCTTTTCCTTGCCCGTACACATCGCGAACAGAGGGAACCTTACCCTACCTTTTTATCGTGACTACGTCACTAGGGGGGGAGTACTGTCGCGGTTTTAATAACGCCACCGCTCGTTTTTCCTAGGTATAACACCTAACTTCCCCTAGGGCATTACAGAAAGCATAAAACCTTGAAAGCATTTACTTACCTTTCTATGGTTAGTACCGCAATAGCCGAAATTCGGTAAACCTATAATTTTCGCTGATGTAAAATACATCAGCAACAACGGACATTCACCACAAGGGCATAGTCGTATGAAACGCAATGATGTGTTTGCCACATACCACAGGAGATATTTCTTCCTTTTTGTTGTCGCCTATACCCACATCGATCGACCACCCGATCGACAAGCGAATTTATTGGCACCAGTGAAATGTCCCTGAAATACAACTCGGTACAACATTACGTAGCCGACATAAATCCTTGACGTTGTCCATGCACACAAGAGGAAAGAACTTTTCCCACACACGTGCATGGCAGTTCATATCAGAGGACGCCAGCAACGCGCGCCCGATCAGCATGAATGTTCCACACAGTGCTGGTCGGATAAACATGGAGGCGAGTCGTGCCTCCACGTTAAACAAATTAGAGTCGTTAATTGCGGTCGAGAAAGTTAGGTAAAAGGACACTGTGCTGAGTCGGATATGGTGCGCCTAATGGTTAACATTTAATGTATAGTTGTGTCCTGAAATTATATATCGATACTGAATGTGAACAATTAATTTAATGTATAGTCGTGTCCTGAAATTGTATATCGATACTGAATGTGAACAATTAATTTAATGTATAGTCGTGTCCTGAAATTGTATATCGATACTGAATGTGAACAATTAATTTAACGTATAGTCGTGTCTTGAAATTGTATATCGATACTGAATGTGAACATTTAAGTTAATGTATAGTTGTGTCCTGAAATTATATATCGATACTGAATGTGAACATTTAAGTTAACCCCAAAAGGAATAAATAAAGTGAGGACGAATATATACAAGACGGAGTTTTAATTCGTGTAGTCAGGGACAGAAGAAAATCGGTGGGACAAACGTGGTGAGCCTGTGCCCCCGTGGCACCCGGTACCTTGCCATACCACGAAGACGCCACAACCTCACCCCCAGTATCAATAGCCTGGAACTGTTCCCCCCCTTCTTCACAGTTTTTCGGGACGACGAGGTCCATCATTCCGGCCCTGACACCCCCTGCCGAGGCGTGCTGCTTGCCATCCAAAACCGACTTACATCTTCTCTTATCACCATCTCTTCTTCTTCCAACCTCGACTATATCGCAATAAAAATTGAACATTGCTCAAAGTCCGTGTACATCATATGTTTTTCATACCGTCATCACAAGCTATCGAGTCATACCAACTCGCTATTGTGGCAATCGACCGCATAACTGAGCCTAGTCCTTGGCAATTTTAATCTCCCCCATCTGCAATGGACGCTGTCCGAGGACAACTCCCACTACATCTCAAACCCCACTAAGGAATGTCTCTTTATAGACCTCTCAGTGACTCTAGCCTTTGCCAAGTAAGCAATGTCCAAAACCATCCGGGCAGACAACTTGACCTTGTGTTCACGACAGACCCCTTTAACTCCTCAGTTGTCCCTAGTCCCCACACCCTCTCAACTATTGATAACCAACACCCCCCGCTTCTCGTATCCTTATACCACGACTACTCAGCCCACTGCACACCTCACCCCTATCAATTTTCTTTCAACTTCCGAAAAGCCAATTTCCGCCTCATAAATCTGTACCTCAGCAATATCACACTCCGTGTAAATGATATAAGTGTAGAGGACGCTACAGCGTCGCTCTACACAGAAATCCACAACGCCATATCCCTATATGTCCCATACTCCCGACACAGGTTATCATTCTCATCGCCCCCATGGTATAACCACAAACTATGCACCCTTCGTAACAAAAGGAATAAGTTGTGGAACACTTTCCTAAACACGCGTTCTCCCCTTGACTACTCCAACTATCTGGGTTACTTTTACCAATTCACCGAGCTTTACAGCTCTCTCTACCACAGTCACCTTGCCAAAGCTCAATTCAACCTGATCAACGATCCCAAATCTTTCTTCCACTTCATCAACCACAAACGGAAATATGATGCCTATCCCACCTCCCTTTTCTACGGCTCAACTACTACAGTGGACTCCCAAACCATACCCAATCTTTTCGCGTCCTTCTTCAAACTATCCTTCACGGATGACTCGTTCGAGCCTAACCCCTCTTACTTTAGTGGCATGTCTGAATTCTCCTTCGGCCCTCTCATCCCTCTACACATTCAACAACACCAAGTTATTAAAAAATTGGAACATCTGAAAGACGATTTCAGTCCCGGCCCAGACGGACTCCCTTCTATCCTCTTAAAAAAATATTCCTCTTCTCTTTCTCTCTCCCGCTCGCGTCAATCTTGAATCTATCCCATGCGCAAGGTCTATTCCCTGACTTTTGGAAATCCTCTTACATAACCCCCATACATAAAAAGGGGGAAAAAACGATATATCCAATTATCGTCCCATTGCCAAGCTTTCGCAAATTCCCAAACTGTTCGAAGGCCTTTTATATGAGGCGTTATGTTTTCGCTGCTCTGGCGCAAGACTAATGACCTTGCCCGGAAAAAACAAATCATTATGGAAAATTTAACAAGCATCAGGACTTGTTAAATAAGGCCAAGACCGGTTCCCGGTTGTAGCGCCGATGATGATGATGATGATGATGTTTTCGCTGCGCAGCAATCATCTCTCCGAACCAGCACGGCTTCCTCTCGGGCAGGTCCATTACTACTAACGTTGTCGAATTCACATCGCACACACTCCTTGCCCTAGAAAACGGCGATGAGGTCGATGTAGGCGCTACCGACTTTAGCAAGGCCTTCGACAAAATCTCCCATAACCTCATTCTCTTCAAGCTATCTTCCCTCGGTTTCGAACCCCTGTTGATTAAGTGGCTCTCATCCTATCTCAGTTATCGAACCTGCCGCGTGCGATTTAGATCCACCCCCTCCGATCCATATTTTCCCAACCTCAGGTGTCCCCCAGAGGACCCTCTCCTATTTATCCTAACCATAAACGACATAGGCTCATGCATAAATCACTCCTTCATCTCGTTTTACGCGGATGATTCCAACATTTTCAAGACAATCCACTCTCCCCTGGACTCCTCACTTCTCCAATCGGATCTTGACAGCTTCTCGACTTGGTGCCAAAATAATTGCCTAGAAATGAATATCGCCAAATGTCACATAATCACCTTCTCTCGGAAGGGTCCCCCACTCACCCACGCTCCTATCTCTTACTGAACCAACCGATAGCATCGGTTGAATTGATTCGCGATCTGGGCGTCCTATGCGACAAGGAGCTCAAATTTACCGTACATATTGATTACATAATCTTCAAGGCCAACGCCGCCCTTGGGTTTGTCAAACGCTGGTCGAAGGAATTCCTTAACCCCTATGTTACCTGATCACTCTACACAACCTTTGTCCGGCTACTCGAATGCGCTAGTCAGGTCTGATCCCCGTATCAAGTGACTCACATTCGCAGGATTGAGGGTGTTCAACGTCGTTTCTTGCACTGTGCCCTCCGTGGACTAAACTAGGAAAATCCGCTGATTCTACCACCATACACAAGCCGGCTCCCTGTAATCAATCTAAACACACTTGAAGACCGCAGAATCCATGCCTACATCATCTTTGTCCATCGCCTTCTGTCTGGCTCAATCAAGCTCAAGCTTGCTCCACTTTAACATTGCATACAAACCCCCGTAACGTACGTAACCCTCGGCTGTTTTACGTGTCTGCTCATCACACTTCTTACGGCGCTAACGAACCCATCTCGTGTATGCTACGACAGGCTTCGATTTCAACATCTCCACTCCCGCTCTTAAACGTCTCAGAGGAAACCCGTCCTAAATCCGCCCCCTCTGCTTAATAACCCCTCTACCCTGCAATCCTCTCCTTTCCCCCCCTCAAACTAGTTCTCCCCTGCAGCCCCCCCCCCCCCCCCCCCCCCCGCGGAATCAAAACTCCGCCCCTGTAACAGTCCGTACACATGCCCTCCACTGTCGCACAAAGGCCACGTTTATCACCCCCACAAAAGCCGCGTTTATCACCCCCACATAGACTCGCTCTTCCCTGGCCTCCAACCTCCCCCATCGCCTGGTAATCTTCAACTTCCTGGTTTTCTTCTCCTTTTTTTTCGATTGAATAATTGAATAATGTTTGAACCACTACTCTAGATTTTAAGATAGTCTGTTAATTTAAGCTTGCATTAAGCTAAATAAATATGTGGATTTCGCCTTCAATCAATCAATAATCAACGGCCCTAGCAAATATTCAAGTTCGACAAATAAGTGCGCCACTTAATGCCATCTTTGGTGTTAACTAAATAACAGAGGAATATTTAATCGCCTTAACTAAAACAACAAATATATGTAGTAGTATTTTAGCCTTGAAATCCGATCGAGGGTGCCAAAGCTTTCGTTTCGGCACCCAGATTCCTTATATAGGCAGACATTCGCGCCCAGAATGTCTTACTAAAAAAAAAAAAAAAAAAAAAAAAACCATTAGAATCACGACCACCAAGCATTGCTATTCCCCGTGGACTGTCTTTGGAATTCCAAATTCATTTAAAGTACGATGACATCGGTTATCTCTCAAGGCATACTCGTCGTTTGTTTACTATGTCAGGTTAAACGTGTTTTGAAATTGCTAATGTTTGCTCTTGATTTATAATTCACCATTTATACACTACTCACGTGAATTATAATATAATACACACCTGAGTGTACATACAGCGCAACGGAAAGAGAAAGTTTTTACCAACAATGAAACCATAGTGCGATGTATAAATAAATTTTGGAAGAGAAATGCTTTCAAAAACTTACTGTTGTCAACAAACATCTGGACTCTCGTATCGCCCCGCAATATCCAAAGAAACTTAAGATGAATGTAACTACTCCGCACACGATTAACACGTAGGCCAGTTGCTCTATCACAGCGGGTTGAGTGAAGTGCTGCAATGGGATGAAGAGAAAAAGAAATTAGAAAACACATGTATAAAATTAATTTAATCCAATTTACGAGTAGCTAGTTTTTATAATAATCAAGAAGATATTTTCGCCTGCCTGTGGTCGAACAATTAACCCCCGGACTGAACAGTAGTTGTGTAACTATTTAAAATGAAGGGAACGTGCATCACAAGTGGACGCACTATCGAATTTACTTAGAAGAAAGCAGGGCACGACGAGGACTGCTAACGATGGACTTAATCGCAATATCAAAGTACTAGGAACTTCAATGTGTGCTAATTGTTTCAGGCACGCTTGACATACTAAAGGCATGCTTCATAAAACCATAGAAATCGGCTTGGGATTCAATTTGTTTTGAAGATTGCATCCAGATGGGGAGATGCTCATTCTGTGGACCAGATTGAAAAGTGAGTCAGAGTTCCAATATTTAATTTTGGAAAAAGCTGAAACGTGATCCATAAATTCAAGCTATTATATACTTTTAGAGTTTTAACCTGTTTTTCTGATAGAAGAATTAATAAATATATAAATAAAACAAAAGAAAACAAGATGAATTTAATCAAACGTTTCGAAATGGTACTGCAGCACTCGAACTAGACATATGTTGAAATACATTTGTTGAAAGGTGGGGCTTAAAACCAGCGGCCTGTTTTTGTCAAAATATTTCAAAATATGTTTTTTGTTGACGAGCTCTCTTTGGAATGTTTGTCGTTTCTGTTCAACGCAAAAGTAAATATTTAATAGAACGATTTGTGGAATGACAGTGTACAAACATTTATCTGGAAGTCTGTTAAAACGATGAAGTAATGGGTTTATCTCGAAAGATGGTGCAGTTTGGGGCTACGTATGATTATCTTTTTTTTTCTTTAATACATGCGCTTAAAAGATGTTGTTTGATATCCTTAAATATCAATACAAATGGTAATACAGTATAGTATGGAAAGAAGAAGGGTAAGAAGACTGGGGAAGGAGTGTTGATACTAGTGGACTACTTCTTGATGCCATGTAGCTTCGAGCCACTGGCGAATAGATGTGGCAGAGTTATTCCAGGCTTGTACGAGGGTTGCCTTTTATATTTCTGGATTAGAGAACAAAAACAATTATTAATCATCGAAAATCACTTTATTGTTTTTCAAAATATTCCCCATGAAGATCTATACACTTTTGCATGCGTTTGAACCAATTGTCGAAGCACTTTTGCCACTCTGATTGAGGTATCTCCAACACATGCATTCTGAATGCAGCAACCGCTTCTTCAGGTGTCGAAAAACGTTGACCTCTCAGTTTGTTTTTTACGTACGGGAATAAAAAGAAGTCATTTGGTGCCAAGTCAGGACTATATGGCGGATGACCCATCAAATCGATGTTTTGGGTGCTCAAAAATTCAGTTGTCGCAGCCGATGTGTGAGAGCTCGCATCGTCGTGGTGAAGAGTGATCCGTCTTCGGCGGTTGGTTTTCCTGATTTCTTGGAAGACAACTAGCAAACAAATGGTTGTGTACCACTCAGAATTGACTATTCTGCGTTGTTCTAGTGGTACGGTTGCGACATGTCCAGTTTTTCCGAAAAAACAGGCGACCATTTGCTTGGAAGTGCTTCGTGCGCGAACAGCTTTTGTTGGATTTGGCTCATCTTGAAACACCCAGACAGTCGACTGCTGTTTACTTTCGGGCTCATACGCGTAAATCCACGATTCATCACCTGTCACGATGTCATAGACGTGTTTCGAAGCACCGCGACCGTATTTTTTGAGCATTTCTTTCGACCAATTGACACGAGCCTTTTTTTGGGCGATTGACAAATTGTGTGAGACCAAACGCGAACAAATTTTTTGACGGTAAAATGTTTATGAAATATTGAATGTATGCTGGTCCCACTAAGCCTAAGATTGTCTCAATCTCACGATAGGCCACATGACGATATTCCAATATCAGTTCGCGCACAGCATCAATGGTTTTCGGAACGACAATTGATTTTGGACGACCTTCACGAAATTCATCTTGGAGTGAACTACGACCACGATTGAATTCACCATACCATCGATAAACACTGGTCCTTGATGGAGCTTCATCGCCAAAAATTGAATTAAGTTCATCCATGCACTGTTGCTGAGTTAATCCACGCCGAAAGTTGTAAAAAATAATCGCACGAAAATGTTGACGATTTAATTCCATTTTTGGGCCGAGATGAATCTTTTAAGTTACTGTAAACACCACAAATAGCGCTCGTATGTCAAAACGTTCTGAGTGCGTATAACCTCAAAAATGTCCAACTTTACGACAGAGCTGTCAATTGCCGGATTGCAACACTAGGGTTGCCAAATCCCGAAACGTAAGAGGCAACCCTCGTATAGTTCAACCGAAGAACGACTTGCTGTGTTTACCTGTACGTCTAAAACCGAGTTTAAGTGTGAACTAGCGTGCGCGATTTGTTTGCCGGTTTCGGGTGAATACTTCTAATGCAATTTTTCATATCACTCAAGTAAAGTTCATGACAAAATCCCTAAAACAAGGACTGATCTAATGCTGAAGATGAACTGTCATGTCTTGTTCTCTTTTTTTTTACATTAACACGTGCGCAAAAGGATGTTCGAGGTACCCTTAACCGTCAAAATACAGTGCAAATGGAAGAAGTCGGAGAGGACAAGAATAAGTTTCATTGCGCAACATTGCGTATTTTTTTTTTTTTTTTCATTTTTTAAAAAAATATTTTTTTGCATTTTTTAAACATTTTTTTCTTTTCTTTTTTTCTTCTTAGTTTCTAAATTAAAGGCTAGACAAAAAATGCTTAAATTCTAGCTTAATTATCTTATATAATAACTTACTGGTCCTTCGCAGACGCTCTAAGCTAAACATTACTTAATATTTGTATAATTTGCCTTTCGGCGACAGAATTTTGTGGCAGTACTTATAATTATTTGAACGACAAAGAAAAAATTGAAAAACCTTGTCAATTTTTTTTGGTTTTTTTTTTTCTTAAAATTTAACTTACTGATGATAGTGTGATTCTATACCGAGTTTCGTATCCAGGTCTTTATATGCCATTCAACCACCAGAACTGTTGACGCTGTCTAATACTATCGTCCCGGTCTCTGTGGGAGATAGCCCTACTGAAGCGCAGGAGCTCTTCTTCGGTGCGCGTTATTTCCCGGTCGTAGCACAATCGCCCGTCTACAGATGATCTACTTACATGATAGATCAGCGGAATTCCGGATCTATCCTGTATAAGCCCTTTCATATCCAAGTCAAGGAACGCCTCTGGTGGAACAAAGCCGTTGCGACGCACGCTCTCATAGTACAGAGTGTTTGGATAATAGGCCCCGAAAATTAGGTCATTGGACGAGCTTATTGCTCTCGCAATATGTCCTCTGATTAATTTAATCATAAAATTATCCACCCTATTTATGTACGCTTCATTATATAAAGTCTCATTTGAGTAATACTTTTTATAGTCCGATTCCGGTGTCCGATATAATCTGAGACAACTTCTGAGACACTTTCTTTCGAACAGCCGAATCTTTTCCATCAAATTTGGACCTATGTTGAACCATACTGGGCAACCATATATGAGCATTGGCCTGATTAGCGTCATGTAGCATATGACTTTTACCTTGCTGTCAAGTTGGCTACTGTGAAATAGCCTCCTTGTTATAGCAAAAGTTTTCCTCGCTTTGAGCAAAGCAGCCTCTACATGTCTGTTGAAATACAGATATTGATCTAGCCAGATGCCCAGGTATTTAACTAAACTCTTGGTTTCCAGTTTATATCCATGCGGTCCCACGATAACTAGCTTTCGCCAGTTTTTCCTTGTGTCGTACGTGGCTTTATATAATGGAGTTCTGAATAGGATGGCTTCACATTTCTGGAAGTTGATCTTAAGTTTCCAGTCATCGCAATAGCGCTGCACGTTGTTGAAGTCTCGCTGTATTAAACTATTTATGATCTCAACTGTTCTGTAAATTATGAGATCTCCTGCGTACGCAATAGCCTGCGGAGGTGCATCTAATAAGTCGCTAATGTAAAAGTTAAAAAGAATCGGAGAGAGTACCGCACCCTGTTGCAAGCCATTCTGGATATTATACGTTTTATTAGAGGTCACATTACCATTTTTGACCACGAACCTCCTGTCCTTTAACATATCGTAGAGCACATATAGTAAAGGGTTATGTATGCCATGTCTGACCAGTTTGTAATATAACCCTTCGCTCCAGACGGTATCAAAGGCTTTTTCCAAGTCGATCAGACAGGCCCCTGTGCATTGGTTCCTACATTTATTCCACTGTATGTCGGAAACCAGTTTAGCTGCGGCATGTGTGGTTTCATGACCCGCCTTAAAGCCAAACTGGTTATTTGGAATAATGCTGTTGTCGTCTACCCATTTTAGCAGAGCTTTGTTAATGATTTTTTCAAATACTTTACTGATGCTTGGGAGTAAACTTATCGAACGCATGTTCATTGGGTTTGTACAGTCTTTGCCCTTTTTTGGGATGGGCTGAATGATGGCCGTTTTCCAACGCGCGGGATAATATGCATTATTCAACGCGTTGTTAAACAGGACCGTGTATATATCTATTGCCTTTGGGGGCAGGGTCTGGAGTACGATGTTAGGTACTCCATCTATTCCCACTGACTTTTTGCTTCTTAATGAGTCGAAGATACTCTAGATTCCTTCCCTTGTGATTAAAAGGCTATTAGCCCCACCATTGGCATTAATATCAATTGACAGATTATCGTCACTGAATTCGGTAAAACCCGCATTCTTCGATTGCCAAAGTGAAATTTCATTTCGGAGGTGCAGGTGATTCTGTAGAATTCTGTCCTTCAGGTCCTGATTTCGGTGAATGCTTTCATTCACCTTGTACATTTCCTGAAAGACAGCTCCCACAGCGTTCACCTTCTCCAAAGGATCTTCGATCACGAAGAGCTCACTATTGGAGATAGCGTTCTATGTATCTATGCCAATGTTGGTTAGCAGTTGCTTGTGTACATCAGTACGTGGAATTTGGAGACACTGAATCTCGTTTTCATTATTTCTCCTGAATATTTTATTCATTTGTGGAAACATATTCGGGTTATTAGTTTTTATAGCTCGAATTCTGTTGTTCCAATACAAATTTGTTGCTTTAAGTAATTGTTGGAGGTTTTTTAATTGAGATTTCAGTGATATTATCTCCTGGTCTTGTCTGTCAGTAAACTGTCTGTGTAGTTGTTTTAGTTTCGATAGCAGTCTGCTCTTTTGCTTGTGGAGTGCGTTTATTGTTGCGTTTCTGTACATGTTAATGTGATCTGTAACTGTTGTTTTGGGAATTGTTTTGTCCATTGTTCGTTTTACGGTTTCGTCCATTTGTTGAATGTATTTGTCGATTTCGTCATTTGTCAGGTTTCTGTTTACTGGCAGATTAAAGTCATTCATACAAAGTTCTCTTGTTAATGATCTGGTGAACCGCGGCCATCGCATTGCCCCGTAGTTATAGGGTTGCGGGATCACGAATTCCTCCAGATCTGCGATCTCGTTCGGAAACTCTATTACTGCCGTGAATGCACAGTGGTCATTGTCGTATTCAATTGTCCGTAAACAGTTTGTGTTTCGTCTGTTGGTGTTAAGTAATCTCAGTCGTGAGTCGATTAGCAAGATATCTAAGAACGATCTACCTCTGGCGAACGATGGATATTTCGTAGTTAGCAGGTCAGTTCTATATTCAATATGAAACTGATCTAACCAACCAGCCAACTGATTTCCTCTGGCATTAGATATATAATTTCCTCAATGTCTATGCTTGGCGTTCATATCTCCCCCTAGGATAAAGTAGTTTTTGCCCAGGTGCAATTGTAAGCATCGAAAGAGTGTCTCGAGCTCCGCTATAAATAGGTTTTGCTGGTGCTCCTCAGGTGCGTAGACCGCAATCGCATACAAACCCCTTCCTTGCTGAAGGGGTATGCGGACGATACAGGCTTCCAGCACCCGGAACCTGCGCACTTCTCCACTATATATTACTTTATGGTTGATCCCCTTTCTAATAAAGATTGCGACACCCTCCCCCTGAGTGGAGTTAGGTCGATCTCTTCGTATAATATCGTAGTTTTTATGTCCTATCTTATGTCTCTGGTTTAACTTTGTTTCCCCCGCCAGAAGTACATCAGGTTGTTCTTCTTGCAACAGGTTAAAAAGATTGGCTCTTCTCTCAGTTCTTATTAGTGAATTTACATTCACGACAAGAGCTTTTATTGATGTTGTGGTTAGAGGGTTTATATCGACTTGTTATTTAGACTGGGCAAATGCGAGTAGATCTCGTTTATTTGAATTTGTAGCTGTGTCATCTGTCTCTGCAGATTGAGCAGGATTGCGAACACGTCTGCTTGCGGTGTTGTTTCAGTTCGTGTGGGAGTATAGCGTTTGTAATAATAGTGAAGAAGATCGTGTGATTCGAACTGACGCTATGACAGCTCGAATCACGAAAAACATTTTACCTAAGCGTTACACATCAGGCTACTCACCGTGTTTAGAATTGGATTTCCAAACTCGACTATACTCCACTGATGTGAATTATTTCTGTTATCGCTTGGTATACGGTTCTGATGTATTTTTCTTATTTCGATTTTTCGTTCGTGTTTTTCACTATTTTTGCTTGTGAATTGTGTGTGTATCTGTTAGAATCGCTACAGGAGTATTTGTGGCTACCTGTGATGTAGCCTGATTTGGTGTTCTCCCATCCGACGCAACTTGTGCGTACGACCGCTGTGATGTTACGGGTGTTGTTGTTGTACGAGCTGGCTCTGTGTTTTTTTTTTTGCCGATTCACACTTCTTGCCATTATTTCTCGGAATTTAGGACAACCTCGATAATTAGCGGGATGTCTCTCATTCCGACACACTGCGCACTTTAGAAGGGCTTTGTCTTCTACCCTTTCTTTTCCCAGAGGGCATTCTTCTGCCTTATGGTCCTTTCCGCATTTTACGCAACGGTGCTGCATTTCACAGTTAGCCGCCGCGTGACCAAACCTTTGGCAACGGACACATTGCAGAGCAGGACTCTGGGGATGCAAGAGAAGCGAATGAGTTATTTGCCCCATATATGTTAAAGTTGGAGGGGTAGGGGAGCTCACTGTCGTCCGCCAATTGCTGATCTCCTTTATCCATTGTCAATTTCGCGGTTTCGCTTCGCGTCACAATGGAGTTTTTCGGAGCACCTTTTCGTTTGTGTGTTGTCGCGTTTTTATCGTCCTCCGTGTTCATTCTGGTTCTTTCCAGTTTGTTTTCATTAAAAAAAAAGAAAGGCGACCTGTTGAATCACGGCAACTCGATTTCTCCCGCAGATTGAGTCGAACTCGCCTACCGTCGGCTAAGAGTCAGTAAGCTTGCACTCGCGCCAAACGATGATTTAAAAATTGCTTTCTTAACGAGCAATATATTATTTGTTTTCATTTTCGCGTTTGCGACTGAAGTGTTATCTTTTTATTGTTTTAGTTTTTATTGTCTCGAACACTTTTTGCGCCTCACTCAACTGTTTTTATATGCACTTCTTTTTGATTTTATTTAATGCATTCTAACTTTCGTTTTTGTTGTTTTATTGATTTATTGTACTCTATGTTTATTGTAATTTGTGTTTATATTAATCTTTAAAACTCAGTACAGACGTTCACTGAATGTTTCGTGATTTATTAAAATAACTTTTATTTAATGTGTTCTATTTGTTAACACTGCTCCTCAATAGTATACTGGATAGTATACCCGCCTGTCACGCGGGAGACCGGGGTTCGATACCCCGAAGGGGAGCCTCTGGCGCAAGACTAATGACCTTGCCCGGAAAAAACAAATCATTACGGAAAATTTAACAAGCCTCAGGGCTTGCTAAATAAGGCCAAGACCGATTCCAGGTTGTAGTGCTGATGATGATGATGATGATGATTTGTTAACACTGGGTTGTCCGTTCGACGGCATTTCTAAACTTGGCAAAGGGTACTTAATTCATCTATGATATCGGAGTACACGACAAGGGTAGCTTATTCGAGAATTCACGAGGTTGTCTGCTTTCAATGGCTGTCAAACACAAACTGACGCAACATTGCGTTCTACCCACCATATGCTATACTTCTGACCAAATATGGCAATTGAGCTCCAAATTTGGACTAATATAAGGTTGCTAAAGTGACCTTGTAGTTGGTTCGTTATAGGTTTGTGGCGTATCTACCAACGCCACTGCTATCTTTTCAATCTACCTCAAAATCTTCCCTCCTAAAGCCCCATTAATTTCGTCATTTTTGCGTATGCAAGCGCAATAACTTCCCCAAGCATTCTCCCACCGATTTCATTACCTTTCGGTTATGCAAATAGCATCCAACATCAAGCATCTGCCCATCAAGGACATTCACGCAATTAACGCGTTATATAAATTTCCCTAGAAGAAATTCGGTACGCCAGTACCGCATACATCAATGCATCTCAGCATTGTTCTAAAAGGAAAACATTTCGGTTGCAATACTAGATAACCGAAGTGGATTATAAAAACAATCAGCAGAACCCCTGTCTGCCTGCATTTACTGTCCCACACGTGCGCAACAGATTTTCATGTTGCACCAGTACTCACGGCGGCTTTTATGCAATCTTCAAAGCACCGACGCAATTCGCGCCTAGCTGCCAAGAGCCGAATTCAATGCCAGTGTAAATACTCACACTGGAATTCGACCCATGACTCCCTAGGATTGCAATACACAATTAACATGGTTGTAAACACAACCATCATTGTGTAATTATCCCAAATGCATCCTAATCCCAAAGATGCTTTTTAATGAATTTTTATTCCCACGGTTCGACCACCCATGAGCTCGCGTCACGAGCCAACAAGGTGATCCGCGCACAAAAGTAGTTTAGTCGATGAAAGTGTTGTAAAGGAGTCGAGTTGACCGAATGTCCTTATTAAGTGTTAAGTAAGAAACCTCATACTGAAGGTCCTTGTTATGTGTTAATGAAAAAAACCTCATACGGAATGTCATTGTTATGTGTTGATGTAACAAACTTGATACCGAATGTCCTGGCGCGAATTAAGTCACAATTCACGGAATTTAACTTTTTAAAAACTTTATTTGTGAATTTCACTTATATTAATTTTATTTACAAATTCTAATTGCTATTAATCTTTGTTACAAGTTTTACTTAGTTCTCGGCTATGCCGGCTGGTGTCCAAATCAGAATCCCCTCTTCGTCTGGTCATCATGTAGCATTTATAGTCTTTGCTTCGGACGTCTTATCATCTTAGCTCATATGATGATTGTTGGGTCTTTAGGTCGTGTGAATCTTTGTCTTGTTGTGTTGACTTATGATGCTTGTTGGGTACTCGGGTCGTGTGCATCTTTGTCTTGTTGTGTTGACTTATGATGCTTGTTGGGTACTCGGGTCGTGTGTATCTTTGTTGGCTTATGATGATTGTTGGGTTTTGCTTGACATGAATATTAGCTTAAAGTAATTGCAATGGTTTTTTATCTTAGTTTGATAACAATGGTTATTTTCGTCTTATTATGTTGACTTATGATGATTGCTGGTTTTGCTGGCCATGATTATTTAATATGTTTATTATAATAATAGATTAAAGTGGTTACAATGGTTTTTTATCTTAGTTTGATAACAATGGTTATTTTCGTCTTATTATGTTGACTTATGATGATTGCTGGTTTTGCTGGCCATGATTATTTAATATGTTTATTATAATAATAGATTAAAGTGATTACAATGGTTTTAACCCTAAATTACCATTAACTCCCTTAACTCCCCCCTCTGTTAAGATAAAGCGTCCTCGCTTTTGAGTTTTTCCAGAGCATTGGTGTATTGTACTATGTATTTGTGTTTTTTCTTAATATTAATAATTTTTACAATGGTTTTTATTACACATATGCTCATGCTAATTATTACAATTATTATAAGTGTTACAAAAAGTGTAAGTATAGGATGTTCTTCGATTGGTATGAGTATCGTGGATAATTCTTGTAAGTTTGTAAATTTAGTTTCTTTGTTGGAGGTCATATACTCTAGTATTGTTACATCATTATTATGGTTTTGTACAATTAATTTTTTCATCAACCTTTTTCTGTTCGTATATGTTTTATTATTTATTGTTACAGTATTTTCAAAATGAATGAGTTTCGGGCCTGTCATTGTTACATTATTCACTATTTGTTCTTGATTAAAAAATATGTACCCATCTTCTAACTCTTTTATATCTTTATTGTTTTCCTTTATAGACTTACAATGTACTGGTTCGTTTTTTAGTAGGGGTATGGTGCAACTATCTTTGCTGTAATCTATTTTACAAATGTAGTCCCCAATATAATTTTTACAATCATTAACATTTACATAATTTTGATTACATAGACTTATTTTTTCTTTTAATTTTAGTTTGCCAATTCTACTGGATAGGGAATATAGTTTGTACAAATGACATTGTTTGATTATTACTGGATATTTGTATGTAATTACAATAGAATCTTTATAATAACAGATAAATTGTTTAGAGTACTCTAGAACATGTATGATAGGGATACCAGTATTTTCATGTTTGATTATTTCTTCTACGTCATACGTATCAATAGCTTTGGAGTAAAAGTTCCCATTTTTTGCTAAATTTATGGTGGTTGTAATTGTTTCGAGTTCGTAATAAACTTCTTGTAGGATGGTTTCTGAGCTGTGCTCTTTATTATCTACTTTCTCTAGTAGTTTCTCGAATCTCGAGTTAATCGCTTTTTGTTCGTTGTTGTTTTTTACTAGCGTATTCAAGCGGGTTTCAATTTCGACTATGTCGTTGTGGTCTGGTGTACCCGTTATCAGTTTTAATACTGACCCTAAAAGGTTTATTTGTCTCCTTGGCCTGACTTCATGCGGAGTGATTTGCGCCATTAGCGAATCTATACGATGGAGAATTGCTTTCATCTGTAATGATGTTTCTTCATGTCCCGCTGTTTCTTTTGCCATGTGTATGGGTGCGAGTATCTTCGTTAAGTTAAAAATATGAAGGAGGTATTCGGTCTCGTTGTACAGGTGAACTGGTGCGGTTTCGATGGATATGTATTTTTGGCCAGTTAGGTCTTTTATTTCAAGAGTTTTCGCTTGAGGTATTAGTAGGAGAGCAATTATGATGTACATTTTGTGTTCCTAATGTTGTCTTTATGGATTTTCTTGCCTTGAGTTGTGATTATATAATTCCCTTTATCCTCTTTTACTTTTGTCTCAATGAAACGGTCTGTATTCTTGTTCCGTCGCTTTGATCTGTGAAATATTATGTCATTAGGGTTGTATGTTTTCGCTTCTCGATTTTTATTAAAGTGGTTTAATATTTTTTGTTGGTTGAGTTTCAGAACATTTTCGAGTGGTGGTATTTGTTCTCGATTAAAAAATATGTCTTCGGGTTTAAAATTAGTGACGGAGTGTATAGTGGCGTTATATTGTTTCACAGCTTCAAAAATTTCCTCTTCGCAATCTGTGCTGTTTTGTTTTGCAAGAGCTCGTACTATTTCAAGAATGGTCGAGTGTGCTCTTTCGACCTGGCTGTTAGATGTTGAGTGATCAATAGGTGTTTTTACGTGTATTGTTTTGTGTCGGTTGAACATTGATTCTGCCTGATGACTTGTAAAAATTGATTCATTGTCAGTCATTACGTACTGTTGATCGTTGTACTTGAATATTTGCGAAAGTATTTCGTTTATAACCGTCGGTATGTTTAGTTTGTTTGGTATGTGCCTTAGGTGTAGGTACTTTGAGTAACGGTCGATTGTGCTGATGTACATTTGGTCGTTTAAGTGGAAGACATCCATTTGTAGGTATTGTCCGATTTTGGTTGGTACTGGTGTTTCTCCTATGGGGTGCTTATTGGGTTTCCTGTCGTATTTGGCTTTGAGGCATGTTTTGCACTTTGTAGCGTAATTTTTACATGCGTTAGCTATTTTCGGCCAGTAGTATTGTAATAGGATTTCCTTGGTATTATTTCGATATCCTCTGTGTGCCCTATTATGCACTTCTTCTGTTATTTTTATTTGTTCATTTCTGTCTTCTATATCTTTTAATAGTGTTTGAGTTATAATTAGTTTATAATGTTTGAATGTTTCTTTAATTGTTCTTTCATGTTTATGTAATAGTTCTTCTGGTATTTTTATTGCATTAATGACGTTGGGGTTAAGTATTTTCTTTAGTTTTTTCTTTAAATCTTCTTCATTTATGATGCATACGTCATGCCTGAAGTTATTAAAAACATTTTTTGTTTTTATAGGTTGGTTTTTGTTTGATTCGTTAATCGTTATTTGATTTTTATAATTATTGAGAGGTTGGCTTACTCGTGAGATTTGTGTTCGTGGAGAGCTTATTGCGGAATGTTCAGAGCAAGTGGAGGTGTTTACCTGTTGTCTTGACAATGCATCTGCGACTACATTATCTTTACCGGGTTTATACCTGATTTCTGCTCCGTATTCCTCTATGAAGTTTTTCCATCGTTTTAGTTTGGTATTAGGATTTCTTTCTGATACGGCGAATGTTAATGATTGATGATCCGTATATATGATCAGGTTTGTTATACCATACAGCAGATTCCTTAGTTTTTGTAGCGTCCAAACTATCGCTAACAGTTCTTTCTCATTAGTGGAGTAGTTTTCTTCTGTTTTGCTAAGTGTTCGTGATACGAAGGTTATTGGATTATTTCCTTGACTTAAGACCGCACCTATGGCGAAGTTACTCGCATCGGTCGTAAGTTCGAAGGGTTTGCTGAAATCTGGTTGGAATAGCTCTATCCTTGCTCGTAGTTCCTCTTTGATCATTTCAAATGCTTTTCTGGCTCGTTCGTCGAATTGGATTTCAACCTTTTTACTTTTATTCTTAGACACTTGTTCTTCTGTTTGTAAGAATATGGACATTGGTTTTGTGATGTTCGCATAATTTTGTATGAATCGTCGGTAGTATCCAGCTAGTCCTAAAAATGACCTTAATTCTTTCAGGTTAGTCGGTTCTGGGTAATTTTTTATTGTTTCAATCTTCTCCGGATCGACGGTAATTGTGTTGTGTTTTATTATATGTCCCAGGTATTTTATTGATTCCTTAAAGAAGTGCGATTTTTCGTTTGAAATTTTCATGTTGGCTCTTCTTAATGTATCTGTAATTATTTTTACGTGTTCTGAGTGTTCCTCTTTGCTATGAGAGTATATTAACACGTCGTCGATATAGACGTAGGCGAATTTCCCGATGTATGGTCGAAGTATATCGTCAACTGCTCTTTGGAATATACTGGGCGCGTTCCTGAGTCCAAACGGCATTCGTGCGAATTCATATTTCGCTCCATTAATAGAGAAGGCAGTTTTCTGTTGATCCTCTTTTTTTATTTTTATTTGGTGGAAACCTGATTCTAAGTCCAATGTTGAAAATATATTGGCTTTCCCTAGATTTTGTATTGTTAAATTTACGTCAGGGATAGGGTATCGATCCGTAATTGTTTCTGCATTGAGTTTCTGGTAGTCTATTACCATACGTCTCTTAGGGGTTCCATCTTCGTTGTATCCTTTCTTCGGTACAACCCATACAGGTGAGTTGTATGGGCTAAAACTCTTTTGGATTATTCCTTCCTTCAGTAGTCGAGCGATTTCCTCATTTACAAACTTGTTGTCGGACATGGGGTAAGGGTATTGTCGCGAGTAAATAGGATCTTCATGTTTAGTACGTATTGAGGCTTCTACTTGGGTAATGAAGGGGAGGGTGGGAATGAATTTATTGTTTTGTTCCATAATTGCATCTACCTCCTTAGAATAGTATTCGTCATCAAGAGAATAATTTATTTGCATTTTGGGGGTTTTGTAAGTAATTGAATAAGTTTCTAAGTCTATCTTGGCATTTAATTGAACTAAGCCTGCTTCTCCTAGTATCATTGTAAAATTTCTTAAAGTAGGTATGACATAAAATATTAGATTCGTATTAAACATATTGACTTGTTTTTTTGCATGAGTTAATGTCGTACCATGCATTGTATTAACTTCAATGGGTTCTATTGGTATGGGTGCTCCATAGGGGTAGTTTGAGGAAACGTAATTATTGGTGGCTCCAGTATCTATAAGAATAGTCACTCGGAGCTCGGGTCTTCCTTTATCCTTGGTTCTTAGGGTCAAACACGGAAGACCATTTATTCGGCTAAAAAAGTCGTCTTAGCTTCATGGTCATTGTCTTCGCTACCTATCTGTGGGCTGTTAGAAATGTTATCGTTATGATGTATTTTGTTCATTTCTTGGGGCCCATTTCTATGGTATTGTGTTGAAGTTGTTCTGAAGGGGTTATTCCACTGTCTCTGTTGTTGGTTATTGTGTGATCTCCTGTCTCGGATAGATTCATCCACTTCCATTGGTTCAGGCTTCGGCTTCACGTATGTTTGCACGTTGGGTTTGTAATAACGTTGCTCCTTGTAGCCTTGTGGTGGTTCGACTTTCCTTTCGTATTTTTCGTATCTCTTCTGGTGTCTCTGATCATATGAGTTCCGAGGTCTATAGTGATACCTTTCGCTTAATCCGTATGCTTCTTTGTTGTGTAAGATAGTTCTAGCGATTGCATACGCTTCTTCCAGAGTTTTCGGATTTTGGGAAAAAAGTACTCCTCTTGTGTATTCACAATTTAATCCTTGAGCAAAGGCTCTAACGCCTGATTCCATAGCGTTGGTGTATGAGGCTTCACTTTTATTCGTACCTTGCATCTCGATTTTAGTTAGTACTAGATTTAAGGCTTTATTGATGTTATTGAAATACTCCGTAACTTCTAATTTTTCCTGTTTAATTTTCAATAAGTTTTCTTGTAACACATAAAGTGGCCTTTGGTCGGCGTAAGTATAATCTAACCTATTGATTATAGCGTAGAAATTAAGTATGGTATTGTGGTTCACCAATATGTCCGCTGCGTCGCCTTGTATTTTTGTTCTGAGGATTTGTAGGCATTTAAAATATTCATTTGTCTGTTGGAATCTTTTTATTTCCTCCATTAGGTTCCAGATCAGACTCCGCCATGCTCTATACTCCTCTGGTTTGCCGTTGAAAACAGGTATGTTTTTAAATATACTGGTGTCGATTTGGCTAGGATCTTCTAGCTTCCAAGTTACGGGGGTTAGCTTTTCTATCGTAACTATTTCCTTGTTTAATCCTTGCTGTTGTATCCGTATGACGGCTTCCCTGGTTTCCTTATTCTCGGTTATTAATGCCGATAGGGTACTTGTTAGGTGAGCGATCTGCGCTTGTAGTTCTGCTGCTGAGGCCATTTCTTCACTTTCACTTTCTGATTCGGTTGGGGCGGATGGTCTCTCGAATGGTCTCGACGACTTATTCCGTATTTTAGGAATTTTCATAAAGGAGATGTGGGTCTAATCCCGGGGTTTTATCGTGAGTGTGTTTTTTTCTCACTTTCCTTTTTTATCTGCTATGCAGTCAAAACTTGTTGTGTCCGTACTTATGCGGATGTTGTCCTTTATTGCTAGGGAATCACTGACACTTTAAGAAAATTTAATTTTTACTCACGGTTTTTCCTATGCAACTCTTAGTGTGGTTTCCAGTGTGTTTTTCGCCTAGTAATGTCCGGATGAGTTCCTGGTCAGGTCTGGATATGGTCCTTGTCAGGTACAGCTATGGTCCTAGTTAGGTCCAGATATGGTCCTCGTCTCGTCCGGGTATGGTCCACAGGTTGTGATGGAGTTATAATCCAAAACACTCCTGGCAGGATCGCCAATTAAGTCACAATTCACGGAATTTAACTTTTTAAAAACTTTATTTGTGAATTTCACTTATATTAATTTTATTTACAAATTCTAATTGCTATTAATCTTTGTTACAAGTTTTACTTAGTTCTCGGCTATGCCGGCTGGTGTCCAAATCAGAATCCCCTCTTCGTCTGGTCATCATGTAGCATTTATAGTCTTTGCTTCGGACGTCTTATCATCTTAGCTCATATGATGATTGTTGGGTCTTTAGGTCGTGTGAATCTTTGTCTTGTTGTGTTGACTTATGATGCTTGTTGGGTACTCGGGTCGTGTGCATCTTTGTCTTGTTGTGTTGACTTATGATGCTTGTTGGGTACTCGGGTCGTGTGTATCTTTGTTGGCTTATGATGATTGTTGGGTTTTGCTTGACATGAATATTAGCTTAAAGTAATTGCAATGGTTTTTTATCTTAGTTTGATAACAATGGTTATTTTCGTCTTATTATGTTGACTTATGATGATTGCTGGTTTTGCTGGCCATGATTATTTAATATGTTTATTATAATAATAGATTAAAGTGGTTACAATGGTTTTTTATCTTAGTTTGATAACAATGGTTATTTTCGTCTTATTATGTTGACTTATGATGATTGCTGGTTTTGCTGGCCATGATTATTTAATATGTTTATTATAATAATAGATTAAAGTGATTACAATGGTTTTAACCCTAAATTACCATTAACTCCCTTAACTCGCGCGAAATTAACCTTTGTCAGCAGTCAATAAATTGTTAAGTGTTCATGTAAAAAAAACAATCATCAAGAGTAACAAACAATTGTTAAGTGTTCATGTAAAAAAACCACATCAAGAGTAACAAACAATACAAGTCTCTATACAATATCAACATTTCCGCGAGTTTTATTTTCTTCGCTGGAACAGTGGCAGTAACCAGTTGACCCAGAGTTTGGGTCATTTGGCGAAACTAGCCGACACAATTATGGAAAGCTCAGACCCACAGTCTGAACCCCCAGCATACCAGGTCACGGCGATTAACCGACACGCCGTTTCACCTACACGGCATCAATCCTTATCACTAACAGCACCCCGGACTTCTCTAGTAACGCCTTTTACACAAGCCACACCAAGAGAGGTAACACAAGCTACGATTTCCTCCCGTGAGGAATTTCAACCGCGCACCCAGCAAACAAAGCTCTCGAGATTCGAGCGAGACCTGAACCAACTGCGGGCCCAAATGCGAAATGTCGAGCGCGCAATCCAAAACCGTTCTAATAACCAACGGCCACAAACGAGGAACCCCCAATGGCAGTTTAACACGCCCAGAGGAGCACCAATCACAAACGAAAACGCACCAGACAACAGGCAAAACACGCCTAGTGGCGCTCTGACACAGGCCCGGTGCATATACCACAGACGTTTCGGTGCAAACGCCAGAAATTGTAGGCAACCTTGCAGCTGGACGGGGCCAGCCCCCGCGCAGAACCTCGTTCGAGTGCGAACGGCCGGCACCCCTATTATAAGTCGCTTAACAATCAGGGACTCTAGATCGAATATTAATTTCACCGTCGACACTGGCGCCGACATTTCCGTCATCCCTAGATCTTTCGCCCCGCGCAACCGAGTGCCGGGCCACCTACAGTTGTTCGCTGCGAACAACTCCCCCATAGCCACTTACGGGCGGAAAAATTTCAAACTGTATCTGGGTCTCCCACGCCCTATCTCCTGGCACTTCGTGATAGCCGATGTCAGCGAGCCCCTAATAGGATCTGACCTATTAGGAAAACACAACCTGTTGGTAGACACTGCCAACAAGAGATTAGTTAGTCACAACGTCTCAACCCGTCTCTCCCCGCGAGCAGCTATAGGGGCGAACGACCCACCCGAGGACTCTACAGACCCAATCCCCGCGCTGTTGGAAGAATTTCGCAATTCAACAGTTCCCCTCTCCAACCAGCAACAACACAGATCCGGCGTGATTCACCACATAGAAACACGCGGCCCACCGGTGAGCCAGCGCCCACGTCGCCTGGCCCCCGAAAAATCGCGAGCAGCCCGCGCCGAATTCGAATATATGCTCGAGCGAGGCATCTGTCAACCCTCGGTCAGCCCTTGGGCAAGTCCACTTCACCTCGTCAAAAAACGCAACGGTGAATGGCGACCATGCGGTGATTATAGACAGCTGAACGCAGTAACAGTTCCCGACAGGTACCCAATAGCCCATCTTTACGACTATTCGTACAAGTTGCGCGGTTGTACAGTTTTCTCAACTCTTGACCTCACCAGGGCATACCACCAGATTCCGGTGGCACCTGAAGACGTACCCAAAACCGCCGTCATTACCCCCTTCGGACTCTTCGAATTCAAGGTGATGACGTTTGGCCTCAGGAATGCAGCTCAGACATTCCAGAGGTATATCGATTCGGCACTACGCGGCCTGGATTGCTGTTACGCGTATATTGACGATATACTAATAGCATCTCGGAACCTTGCGGAGCATCACCAACACCTCAGACAGGTCCTTGAACGCCTCAGACAACTTGGCCTCGTAATAAACCCAGAAAAATGCCAATTCGCCAAAGAGCAAGTTACCTACCTGGGTTACCATATCAACAGCCAAGGTATCCGCCCGCTTCCAGACAGAGTGGAAGCACTAACCCAATTTCCCCGTCCCTCCAACGTTCGCGAGCTGCGCCGTTTCCTGGGTATGCTAAACTTTTACCGACCCACACTACGAAACGTCGCACACATTCAGGCCCCTTTAAATGAGTACTTAAAGGGGGCAAAGAAGAACGACAAGCGCCCAATCGCCTGGACGGAAGCTGCAGACAACGCATTCCGTCAATCCAAGGCGCAGCTGGCAAATGCTACCCTACTCCGCTACCCCGCAGAGGGCGCACCATTGGCCATCCAATGCGACGCGTCAGACACGGCCATAGGAGCAGTATTGGAGCAAGAATGCAACGGAAACTGGGAACCGCTCGGTTTCTTCTCAAGGAAACTTAATACGGCCGAGCGGAAATATAGCACGTACGACCGGGAATTACTCGCTATGTACAGCGCCGTAAAGTATTTCCGACACATGGTAGAAGGTCGCCCCCTAGTAATCAGAACGGATCACAAGCCACTGATCTACGCATTCCAGAAGAGGTCCGGGAATGCATCCCCACGCCAGGAACGGCAACTCGACCTGATAGGTCAATACACCACTGAGATCAAACACATCTCAGGGGAACAGAATGTTATCGCGGACGCCTTATCCCGCATCGATACCATTCGGCTACGCGCCGCCATCGCCGACGCTGACCTAGCTCAAGCACAGCAGAATGACAACCAGCTTGAGTCTCTTCTCAAAGCAGAGACAGCACTTCAGCTGCGCAAGTTCCCACTCGAGCAATCCGCAGACGAGATATGGTGTGATATCTCCACGGGAACAGTCAGGCCCTATATTCCCGGAGAGCTGCGAAGGAGCGTATTCGAGACCTTTCACGGTCCGGCTCACCCCAGCGGACGTGCAACCGCTGCAGCCATTCGACGTAAGTTCGTATGGCCTCGTATGAATAAAGACCTCACGAGTTGGGCTCGTGCCTGCCTTAAATGCCAGCGCTGCAAAATTAGCCGACACAACGTGTTGGAGCCAGCGCAATTCAAACTCCCCGAGGCTCGATTTACACACGTCCACATAGATATTGTGGGCCCCTTAACACCCTCGAGAGGATGCTCCTACATCCTCACCATGATTGACCGTTTTACTCGGTGGCCAGAAGCAACGCCACTACGGGTAGTCACCGCCGGGAGTGTCGCCAGAGCGTTTTACTCGACTTGGGTTACACGTTTTGGCGTACCAGCAACGTTAACATCAGACCGAGATCCACAGTTCGAGGCCACGATCTTCAAGCAGCTTACTGACTTATTGGGCTGTCAAAGAAGTCGTACGACCGCATACCACCCTTCATCCAACGGGATGATAGAGCGTTGGCACAGGTCGCTAAAAGCCTCTCTAATGTGTCATAACGACACGCAATGGTTCGACGCCCTCCCCACTGTCCTTCTAGGATTGAGGACAAGTATCAAGGAGGATCTGGGCGCATCCGCTGCAGAACTGACCTACGGCACCAACCTAGTGTTGCCAGGCGAACTATTTGTGGACAATGAAGCTCCACACGACCAACTACAAAGCGTAGGCTACCTCCGCGACCTGATGCGGAAGATCAGGGCAAAACCCGTAGCCCGACATGGCACCAAAAGAGTGTTTATCCACCCTGAGTTGCATAGCTGCACGCACGTCTTCGTCAGGGTGGACAAAGTTAAGAAACCACTCGATCCCCCCTACGAAGGGCCATATAAGATTCTAAAACGAATCAGCGATCGAGTTTACGAAGTGGAGCTCCAAGGCAGATCAACCACTGTCAGCGTAGAAAGACTGAAACCGTGTTTCTCGGAGGCCAACCTCCCAAAGGCCACCACAAACCCCGATGCTACAGAGGAGCTACCCTCAACTTCTACGGCAGGAATACCAAACAGAAATAGCGGCCCCCTCACGCGAAGCCACACCCGAGCGCCACCACAAGGCGCATGTACGGCCAACCTCACTTAACTACAGCCTTCTAAGTACTACTTCGCCCTACCAACAATATCGTGACTATGTCACTGGGGGGGGGGGGGGGGGGGGGTACTGTGGCGTGTCTACCAACGCCACTGCTATCTTTTCAATCTACCTCAAAATCTTTCCTCCTAAAGCCCCATTAATTTCGTCATTTTTGCGTATGCAAGCGCAATAACTTCCCCAAGCATTCTCCCACCGATTTCATTACCTTTCGGTTATGCAAATAGCATCCAACATCAAGCATCTGCCCATCAAGGACATTCACGCAATTAACGCGTTATATAAATTTCCCTAGAAGAAATTCGGTACACCAGTACCGCATACATCAATGCATCTCAGCATTGTTCTAAAAGGAAAACATTTCGGTTGCCATACTAGATAACCGAAGTGGATTATAAAAACAATCAGCAGAACCCCTGTCTGCCTGCATTTACTGTCCCACACGTGCGCAACAGATTTTCATGTTGCACCAGTACTCACGGCGGCTTTTATGCAATCTTCAAAGCACCGACGCAATTCGCGCCTAGCTGCCAAGAGCCGAATTCAATGCCAGTGTAAATACTCACACTGGAATTCGACCCATGACTCCCTAGGATTGCAATACACAATTAACATGGTTGTAAACACAACCATCATTGTGTAATTATCCCAAATGCATCCTAATCCCAAAGATGCTTTTTAATGAATTTTTATTCCCACGGTTCGACCACCCATGAGCTCGCGTCACGAGCCAACAAGGTGATCCGCGCACAAAAGTAGTTTAGTCGATGAAAGTGTTGTAAAGGAGTCGAGTTGACCGAATGTCCTTATTAAGTGTTAAGTAAGAAACCTCATACTGAAGGTCCTTGTTATGTGTTAATGAAAAAAACCTCATACGGAATGTCATTGTTATGTGTTGGTGTAAGAAACTTGATACCGAATGTCCTGGCGCGCGAAATTAACCTTTGTCAGCAGTCAATAAATTGTTAAGTGTTCATGTAAAAAAAAACAATCATCAAGAGTAACAAACAATTGTTAAGTGTTCATGTAAAAAAACCACATCAAGAGTAACAAACAATACAAGTCTCTATACAATATCAACATTTCCGCGAGTTTTATTTTCTTTGCTGGAACAGTGGCAGTAACCAGTTGGACAGCTGAATGTTACCGTCAGCATCGTGGGTACGTCGTAAAGTGAACAGGTTAGGAAGCTTATTTAACCTTGCCAATGCCGGCACATAATTAAGTGAAATACTCCACAGGTTCTCCTGCTATGTGTCGGCAAGGAACCCATTCACGCTACCCTTCGTCCAAATAAGTAAATAACACATGCGTATATACCAAAGTTATTTTGTTTCTTTATTCTTAAATGTCTTTTAATCTGAACTTAAGGGTACACTAGCAATAGAACTACGGATTATTACAATCGTAGCACTAATTTTGATATCGCAAATTTAACTTAAACATAATGTCGACTCGATACACGTTTGCTAATCTCAACTTGCTACACCCGAAGCTTGACTCCACGGAATCCGTATCGCGATTAAAGATTCATTCACCGAAGACGGGGTGTTTTTCCTGGCATTGATCCAGCAAAAAGGGGTGAAACACACACAGGATGATCGCTTCTGCTGCTCATGGCGTGTGTCCAGGAGTATGCGGACCGAGGATCACCGAATCCACAAGGGGAACAGTAGCTGGCATGGTTGCAGCTGGTGCAAATATCTCGACGTAGATATTTTGTGTTTACACGATTAGCAACTGCGTACAGTATTTGTGCTGATCGTGCACATCTTGGCAGGATCTCCAAGCAGTCGAATTCTCGCTGGTAATTTTCCATTTTTGAAGACTGGACTTTCTTGGGCGGATGACCGACTGATGTGGGCATGGGTAAAAAGGAAGAGCAGAAACATTTCCTGCTCTTGTGCGGCAGACTCGTTAGGAGATATCTCATTGATGTGGTTTGGTTAATGTTGGTTGCTTGATGGTGCAACCAAATTGCTTTTAATGTGTTTTAGGAAGACTGTTTCTTCATCATAGGTTGTAAGGTAAGTAGTGGCGTTCAATGGGTCTGCCACAATACTTGTTTTATATCATTTTTGAATGCCCTAGGGGGAAGTTAGGTATTGTAGCTGGAAAAGGTGAGCGGTGGCGTTATTGAAACCACCACAACCTCGTACTAGACGGGGTGATGTAAAGACAGTCCCAGAATTCTTTTTCAAAACAAAAAGTTTTTTAATAAATAGTGATTGGGTTAAATGATTCCATATTTACTTTTATTAATGTACGATCTTTATTTATTTTTTATAATTATTGTTTATTTGTTTGTAGGAACCCGGATGTTCATGACCTCACTGACTCGGCTGCACCATCGTTCCCTGTCCTGTGCATTATTTTTCCACCCTTGGCCTTCTGATCCAATTTCCTCAAAGTCGGACCTTATATTGTCCGCCCATCTTCGTTCCGACTGTAGTGATCCTAAATCACGGCTCCCATCCAATCCCCATTATTATACAAAAAACACAAATTACCTACCCTTATTCATAATCCCAATCATGTTCCCCAATTGAATCATATGCACGACCAATTTAACCAAAAGTCCATTTGTCAATTCCCAATAATCATTAACATTATGAAATGCCTAATTCTAAATGCATTTCATAGTTTCTCCTTCCGAGAATTTGTTCAACCAAATTCCCATCCACTTTCCAGAATCCCATTACAATTGAAGCACACACAAAATCTTGTTTGTGCTTCTAGGCATTTTTGTGTAAAATTTTTAACAAATCTCTGTCGCCACAGAGTATAAAAGGGCGGCGCATTTTAGTTTCGCGATCAGTCTCCCGGAACTGCAACACGGATAGCTGTTGCGTCTGTTGTCGAAAATCGCACGACATTGGCAAGTGCGAACTCCCGCCAGCAAAATGCGATCCCACAACAAATGTGCAGGATGAAATGACGTTGCCAACTTGCTGCAACTGCGATAAGAAAGGACATCCCGCCAGCTAATATAAATATGCCCCAAATATAAAGAGATAGTCCACAGAACCAAGGAGACTCGAGCGAAACAAGTAGCCAAGTCAAACTTCGGAAAACAGGCCACACAAAATTTCATCCAAAATGGATTTACATTCCCTGATAAGGTTAAAGGGAACCAAACAAAGAATATGAAAACCGCACCACCTCTCCCCCAAAAACATTTTAAGTTCCTAAGCGATCCGCTATGCAGGCCAACACAATGCCACAAATCCAAGCGGCGGCACAAAAGCCTCCAAAGGGGCAACCCTCAATGTTGGAGAAACTACTTAGTCTCTCTCGCGTGATTGAGGATATTCGACCCCGATATGAAAAACTAACAACGTATGTAAGACATACGCTTCAAAATGGGTCCCAAAATTAAAGTTATCCTAACAAATGTCAACTCTCTTGTTTCGCTATCAAAGCGCGTGCGATTGTTTCTGACTTCATATAGGATGACCGGGCGGACGTGGTTCTTGTAACCGAAACTAGGTTGCATTCATGTCACCGTCCCACTTTCCCAAACTTTTCAATGATTCGAAGAGATCGAACCCTCACTGGCGGCCCCACCACCAACGGAGGTGGCACCTGTATTCTAGTTAATAGCGAACTTCGCCATGAAGCTATTGACCTCCCACATTTCGAGTCCATAGAGGTTTTCGGGGTTGAACTGCATCTAGCTAATAATGGTAGAGTGAACATATACTCCGTATACCACCCGCATAAAACCAATAATGGCCCCATTAATCCCGAAGATATCGACCAATTAATAACGTCCTCGGGGCATACACCCTTCATCATAGGCGGCGATTTCAACTCCAGGCATCCCGACTGGAACAACTCCGTCTCTTGCCCAAACGGCACAAAGTTGTTCCAATGGTACACCGCAAACTGTCATGCCCTCAACTTCGAAATAGTCGCACCTACGGGTGGTACCCGAGGTAACTGCATCCTGGACATCTTTATTGTGTCCAAAGACTTACTTCTCCAAATCACTCCTCCTCAAGTATCCCCGGGTGTATCTGACCACAACGCTGTGACCATGTTCATCCGCGGCTGTCAGATACATACCCGATTATGGGCGCACAAATTGGGACAACTTTAATATTACATTGAACGAAAAACTCCACCAATATTCTCTCCCCACTGACAGGAACCTAGCGACGGTTGAGATAAATAACGCTGCAACTCGACTTCACGAGATTCTAGTTGAAACTTCTGAGACTCAGGTCCCGAAGTACAAACTTGAAAAGACTTATCAGATTCCCCTTGACGACTTCACTCTTCGTCTCATCCGGGAGCGTAAAAAGCTCTGCAGAATGAGATATCGTCACCGCTTTACGCAAAGGGAGCCATTATTGCGAGCCATTATTCACAATATTGGCACACCGATAAAACAAAGAATCCAAAACAATCGCACCCGACAATTGGAAGATAAACTGAAGGGTATTCAGATCTACCAGAACATTTATAAAAATGTTAAAAAGATATGTGGCACTTCTCGTATCACTGGTCCAATCATACACAATGGTGTTGTTGTCAATAACGACACCAATAAAGCAAATATCATCGGAGAGACCTTCGAAAACAATCACAAACTCACTCTCCAAGATGGCGACCCGGAAACTAATGCAATCGTTAGTTCAGAGGTCCACAGTAAGTTGGACGACTTCAACGAGCCAATACTTGTCTTTAACTCAGCTAACAGTGCATACTTCGACGACACACGTGATAATGGTCACGGCTCGGTCACACCAAATACCCTGCAGAACATAGTTAAATCTCGAAACACCAAGAAGTCACCCGGTATCGACAATATGTCCTACCACTCGTTGCGAAGGCTTTCTGCTTTATTCTTTATAAAACTCTCCATTCTGCTCAACCATGTCTACAACATGGGGTACTTTCCCCAAGCTCGGAAGCATGCGGTTGTCTGCCCAATAGCAAAAGCTGGGAAACCAAATTTTTACCCCTCAAGCTTTCGTCCTATTTCGCTTCTCACTTGGATCAGCAAAATATATGAAAAATTCATATACGAGAAGCTAAATAACTTTATCAGTGCCAGGAATCTAATAGCTGATTTCCAATTTGGATTCAGAAGAGCGCACAACACCACCATGGCTCTCAACATATTTCAAAACCACGTCTGCGTGCGACTCTTTAATAAGGCACCCACCATTGCGGTGAGCTTGGACATCGAAAACTCTTTTGACACGACGTGGATCGAAGGTCTTATAGCGTTTGAAATAATAGTGAAGAAGATCGTGTGATTCGAACTGACGCTATGACAGCTCGAATCACGAAAAAAATTTGACCTAAGCGTTACACACCAGGCTACTGACCGAGTTTAGAATTTGATTTCCAAACTCGACTACATTCCACTGGTATGAATTATTTTTATTTTATCGCTTGGTATACGGTTCTGATGTATTTTTCTTATTCGATTTTTTTCGTTCGGTGTTCTTCACTATTTTTGCTTGTGAATTGTGTGTATCTGTTAGAATCGCTACAGTCTCATTTTTAAATTACTGAATACTGGCCTTAGTAGAACGCTGTGTACTATCATCTACCAGTTCGTTCTAAACAGAACCTTCCAAGTTCGAGTGAATGGAAAACTTTCCCGAATTTTCAACGCCGCTGCAGGCGTACCACAGGGCTCCATTCCAGGTTCCCCATCTTATTTAATATCTATACCTCAGGTATTCCTCGCCCTGTGGATTGGAGCGTAAACCAGATATGCTATGCGGATGACGTCCTAGTATACACGTCATCCAAAAGCCCTAAACTCGCAACAAATCGACTCAACCGTCACCTAGAGGAACTGTATCAGTATTACAGTCGATGGAAAATTCGACTTAACCCATCTAAAGCAGTAGCTATAGTTCTGAGTAGTAAGCACTCACAACCCACTTCTCGATATTCACAGAATATTCGAATATAAATAGGAGGTACTACGATTAGACCACAGGACAGGATGAAATATCTTGGGGCATCTATACCCCAAAAATGAATTTCACCAAACATGTGACCCACATTCTTCAAAGAGGCCTCGGTCGGTCTAAGCAACTGCACAACATCTTGAAGTGGAGCAACAAAGTTGACACCAAAATTAAGCTTCTCTACTATAAGCACCTAATCCGATCTGGAATATCGTACGCCTTTCCCATATGGCCCTCCATATCTTCGGCTCAATTCGAAAGTAACCTCCTCAGAAGACGTATCAACCACTTTAGAAGGCCTGACGGTCGCCTTTACCCGAACTCTCACCTATACGAAGGTGCCTCCATTACCCCCATCGACGAGTTCTTGCTACAATTAGCATACAAGTACCTCGAAAGCATTCAGAACAGCGAGAACCTACTTGTAAGGGGGTCTTGCGTTCTTGACCCTTTTCTCTCCCGATCTCTTCGGATCAGACCACCACATATTCTTCTTCAGTACAAAACTGAAGAAAGCACCCTTCCCAACAATATTCCCCTCTATAATAGAGGATTCCTGGATCCATCCCATAGGGTATACTGCCAACATACCACACGCATACACGCACGCACAGTTCAAGACAGCACACACATACACACACACCGACCAATGCGCAGATCATCAGACGCCAAAGATGTGATCTGCGTTCACTACCGCACTCAAGACCTACCGGTCTTGTACGATTTCGTTCCCACCATCCCTCCATCTAAGTAGTTAGAGAACACCTGAACTAGCCCTGTCCACACTACCCTCAGATACCTCCCCCCCTTTTTCTTTTTCAGATATCGCGGGACCGAGTCCATCATCCTGACGGATGTGGGTTCCGAAAAAGGGGCAATGCCAAATCCCAAAACGACTGCTGGTGTCAGGGATTTCCCTATTCCCAAGACGGTAGAGAATGTCCAATCATTTGTAGGGTTGGCGAACTACTATAGAAAATTTGTTTCAAATTTGTGTGTATCCGTTTGAATATCCTCTGAATGGGCCGACAAACTTTGCACATTGAGGTTTGTCGCTATTGTTTGTTTAGCGTTGTCAGCTTCGTTACAGAATTCCACTGCCTCCTTGGTAATAGTTGAAAGTATGTGTCCGTTGAGTCGCAGATACTCGTTGCGGATATCGCGTGTATTCTGTGAGTCATTCCCTTCACGCCCATGCTTGAAGACAAATGGCTCATCGTTCTCCGTAACGACATACAAGCCGTCTAGATTCGTTACCCGACTCATCGCTACGTACACTAACTGCTGCGGTTGCTTGGCAGAGTATTTATATACGATCTTTTCAAACGTCCCACCCTGCGATTTGTGAATCGTAATCGCACAAGCGGGCATACAGGGAAACTGTTTTCGTGTGCACTTTACGGTTTTTGTTAGCGTAATGTTCACTACTTTTTTATAAATCGGCACCCATTTTCTAGAAATTGTATTTCCTTTGCTTTGTACGTAAGGTCGACATTTGATTTTAGCACTGGTACCTGTAGTCGCTTCGGGAAACTCAAAACACAAGGCAATTATTTCTTCTTCAAGTGCCGGTCGATCTTTGTTGTGCGATGCTTCCACATTTTCAGAATTACCGCCTTTATTTGATAACTGACGCTCGATATGTTGCAAGACACCAATAGCACCATTTACAAGTCCATCAGCAACATCTATATTGCAAGTAATCATGTACGGATGCCCCTTTGCCAATGGAAGCAAGTACGGCAATCCGTCGGTTTCTGCCACAGACATGTTATGAAGTTTACCCCGACACTGCGTGTTCTCTTGTTTACTCGAGTATCCGATGATGATGTCTTGCGCTAGACAATTGTTCGCGTTAATTATGGCGCTTCTGTTGAACGAATCAACTTCGTTATTACTGTAGTACAGCCGAACGACATTCTGTGCGTTTTCCTTGCACCAAAATTCAGTTTTGTGCCTGGACTTTATAAGTGCGATCTTATCGTCACTCAGTTTCAGCCCGTCGCCAATTTTCGTCAATATGGTAGAGAATCTTGCGTCGCTCTGCCGCACGACACGAACCAGCGGAAAGTAACTAATGCTGTGCCACAGAATTGGTCCTCCGAGTTGATTGAACGGTATACTGTAACACGGACTTGCTCGTACCGGCGGCAGCTGTCTGAAATCGCCGCATAAAATCACGTGGAAGCCTCCAAATGGTTTGTTTTATATATCGGCGATCTGTTACAGTCGATAATTTATTTTCTGAAGAATATCAGAACTCAACATACTGATTTCGTCTACAAACACCAATCTGACGCCTACAAACGTATTTCTGTAAGCCTGTAAATTCTCTGTCGACAAGAGTTTCGTCATGCGCGAAGTGGTTAAACGGAACGCTGACTGAACAGTAGTGCCGCCAAGAGGCACAGCGGCTTTACCTGTACTCGAACAGGCAATGTATTCGTTGTTCATATAATTATGCTGCTGAGGGTAGCGGTTGTACGTTTCCATTAGACATTTCAAAGTATACGTGTTTCCACAACCTGCGGGGCCTGTAAAGAAAACTTGTATGGGTTCAGATACACCGTCTCCAGAACCGTATATTCGATGTATAACCTCCAGAACAATCTCTCGTTGCTCCGGATTGGTGGTTCGTATAAGCTCGCAATACTGCTGTTTCGTCATCACGTTGCTGCGCTTCTTTACAATAGATAGCCCCGGATGCGAAACTATTTCGTGAATATCGTCAACATTTTCAGCACCATTCTCTCCGAAATCGCGTTCGACAAATGCCGTTCTTGATTCTGCTTCTTGCACATTTGTACTCTCATCTTCGTTCTGCAAAATCATCATTGCTTCCAATTCTTTCATGACGTTTTCAATGTTCAGGTTCGCCTCGAATAAACTGCGGCGTTCCATGATCAAGTTTTCGTTTTCCTCAAATAATTGCAGAAATTTATTCTGATCGATAATTTCTGTCACTTCGTTGCGAAACTGGACGTACAAGAGAACCATCTCTCGTTTATAGTCTCTCTGCACTTGACTTAGGAGCAATTAATGTTGGTGGCTCAGTAATTGGCCTTTCGTCCATTGATACGATATATTCTTGCTTCTTCGACAGTTCACAATACTTTCTCTTCTTTCATTTTATTCGTTTTGCTACGTCAACCTCTCTCTCGAATGCCTCCCAAGGTATACCGATTTATAAGACGTTGTCACGTCAAAAGGCAACAGATCTGACTGCGAAAATTACAGAGGAATATTTTGCTCCCAACCACATACAAAATACTAACAAATGTCATGCTAGCGTGAATTACACCATACGCAAAAGAAATACTGGGAGACTATCAGTGCGGATTCCGTAGGAACCGGTCAACAAGCGACCAAATGTTCACAGTAAGGCAACTGCTGGAAAAGAAGTGGGAATACGGAGAGACGGTTCACCAATTGTTCATTGACTTCAAAAAAGCCTACGATTCAGTCGCAAGGCAAAGACTTTACCATATTGTAGGTGAGCTGGGAATCCCGAAAAAATATGCCGCCCTCATTCAAATCTGCATGAACGAAAATAATGGGCGAGTTAGAGTAGAAATCCACCTCTCAGAACAATTTGAAATATGCAACGGACTAAAACAGGGGGATGGTCTGAGACGTTTCTGGCAGATACCCACGACCAATAGTGGAGAACAACACCCCGTAAAAGACAAGTCGAACAATCAAAAGCACATCCACTAAAGCCGTATATCATAGCAATAATATAGCATTTCCACATCAGCCGAATGTACTTGAGTTTAGAAATCGAATTCGTACATGCAGCAGTGGCCTGTTGCGTTGAGCTTTGGTTCTATCTTTTAGTGATTCTAACGGTGATAGCGTCGGTTCCAATCACACGCTCTTCACTATCGTCGCAAATGCTATAGGGCCTCTCACCATATTTTTTTAATCTTGTGCTCGATTATATCATCAGAAAAGTACAAGACGACGACATGACCGGATCATCCCCGAATGGGGTCAGACAAGTGCTCGGATATGCGGATGATATTACCGTTTTGGATGATAATCTAGAAACCGTAAGTAAAAATAGTGAAATCATCATACAAGCGGCAGAAGAGGTGGGCCTAGAAATCAATAAAAATAAAACGGAATATATGATTACGGCGTGAGCAGGTGAACCTCAGGGGACATACATTAACATCAAGGGCAAGATATTTGAAAAAGTTAAAGAATTTAAATATCTGGGAACAATACTGACGGCCAGTAACGAAATGGGAAGGAAATTATGAAAGACTGCATTCCGGCAAGGCTAGTTGGCACGCAGTCAGTAAACTGTTGAAATCCAAAATGCTGTAGCGATCCTAAATCGCTACTCCCATCCAAATCCCCAATATTATCATAATCATAATCCAAATCCTCAATTTCCCATTAACCTACATCCAAACTCCATATTGAGTCACATGAGCAACGAATTAAACCAAAAGTTAATTCGTCGCACATTGACTCAATTCCCAAAGTCCTGACATCATGAAATACTTAATTCAAAACGCATTTCATGATTCCCCTTCCAAGAACCTATCGAACCAAACCTCTAACAAATTCCCAGAATACAATTCCAATTGAAGCACACAAAGTCTTGCGTGTGGTTCTTGGAATTTTGACACTAAAATAGTTGACAATTCTCAACTGAAAAAACAATAAAAGGGGGATCAATTTCAATTTCGTGATCAGTCAAGCTTCAGAGGTCGAACCGCTGATCAACTAAAATTAATAAGATTCCAGAGGCCGAGTCCCTGGCCGCGCATGAACCAAATATAAAACCAAGTTACGGCTAAATAAATAAAAGTAATTCCTAACGAAATAAAATGATCAAAGCTGCATATTAAAAAAACGGAAAGTTGCCTTTTCGTCTTTTGTGATTTTTTGACTTTTGTGACCCCTTGGACTATTTTGACTTCTTGGATTACTGTGGGCACCTTCTCCCATTAAGCAGCCATGAACTGTTGATTCGCTCCACAAAGACGACCAACACTGCCGGCACCACCGCTAACAAGGGAGCCCATTCGCCCTGGTGGACTACCGCCGGAACCAAGCAGTACCTCTGTGGCGGTTCCGCCAAATCCCACGGTTCGCCTTCCTGCAAAAACCCCCATAATCACAACCCAGGCTGCATAAGCTTTTGCTTATGCAATTCGCATTAGCATCTTAAATGCTTCACGCATCAAATAGATCCAATTCGTATAACCTAAAAGTACCTGCAAAAGAAATCTTACCTTTTCAAGCATTCCTTCGCTTACAAATCCCCTGTAAGACTTCTTACTTTCCTCATCATAAATTTCCTGAAAAGAAAAACCCCGGTTCACATATCATGTAACCATTCCAGCCAGAGATAATTATCATGGCGTCGCCTATTCTTACCTTCATTCATGTATACGATAAATTTCTTTATGTATACACTGGCTGACGAGGTTTTTCTCCCAGCGATTAAATTCCCTGACTCGCACAATGTGCAACCCAAAGCAAATACGCATTCCGCGTCCCTTGGCATCAATTGAAATCCAAGCATAAACAATGCAAATAGGTATTCAATACGTACCCTTACTAGCGATGCCATAAACACCATTTCCCAGTAACCTAGCTAAAACTAATTAGCACATTTCCACATCGCATCGTGGTCTCTTTGTTTAGCTGCTAGGCACATGCATCCGACGATTTCGGTTTTATTTGCTTTACCGAAATCGTATCCTAGGAATGCACTTTATGTCTTTCTTTGTTCTAGGCGCACATACCACCATGATCACGATGTGCGAGTGAGCTATGAACGAGCAAGATATCATTGAGTCTGAATTCAACCAGCAAGGCGGTCGGGTCGCCTGCCATCCTTGATCGCTCTTGATCGAACTCCAGCAGGCAATAACTATATACTCACATTTCAAGACAATTTGTCTAAGTATTGCTATGCCTTACCCAATGCGGAGGCAGAAACGGTGGCCGCGGTCTTTTTTGACCAAATAGTTGTTCGCTATGGTGTCCGAAGCAACTGGCCACTGTTCAGGGAAGCACCTTCCTAAGCAGCTTGTTTAAAAACGTGTGCAAGCTGCTCGTTCGTATTAAGAAACTTCAAACCTCAGCGTACCATCCACAATCGAATGGCGCTCTGCAACGAGCCCATCGTCCCCTCGTAGAATATCTAATCAGAATTGTGGATGGAAATTCCCAGTCATGGGATCAATACCAGAGGACGGCAACATTCATGTACAACACCAACGTACACGAAGGTACGAAGCTTACGCCTATGGATTGTCTCTTTGGCTACCTGGAGGTACCACTTAGTATAAAACAGCCTCCGGAACCGGCGAACAACAATGAGAGCTACCATAAGCTATTAAAGTAAAAACTCCGACATACATACGAAATAGCTGGGCGTAATCTGTTGAATTCCAATTTGAGTACGTTCCACCTACTGTTTATATTATATATTATTTGTGTACAAAGTTATAAATAAAAGTACTATCCCGTTGGTGTGTCAAGCGAAAAAATATAAACTAGGTCGAAGCGCGGATGTCATTAAATGTGAGGGAACATAAGTTCGGCTACCCCCAGTCTGTAACGCCATATAAGCCTGTCAAATCTTTGAGAGATATCTTTGATGTGTAACTCTACTTAAATTGTCCTACTTATACCGCAAAGTGGTAAATCGTGAACGTTGTTAGTGAATTGATGCCGTAATATCAACGGAGGAGAAAATTTACCTTGTTCTTTGTTATGAATGAACTCAAAGAAAGGGTTCCTAATTATTACTCCAAATTATCATATTATTTGCACACACAAGTTAATTTAAACAAGTCTATAAAATAAAAAACAAATCCATAGACTTAAAATATACACAACATAAGAACTCACCTCAATATGTTCGTTCTCAACCATTTTCAATAAAGCTATTAACGACGATTTGTCTGCTGCCAGCCATATTCCAGTTCCAAGTACTATAGTTCCAACCAACTGTAATAAATACCAAAGGTGTTGTTAGTCTTCTGGGATAATTGAAAGTGTTCACTAAAATAGTCCGGCGAACTATATACATATATGACAGCATGTCTGGTGCTGCCGAACATATTGTATCAATGGCCGTTAACCTTCCGACCTATTTTTCACATGCGCTGCTAATAATGATTAGGTGAATCATAGTCAACGTCTACTACCATAAATTATAGTTCGCTGGACCTTTGCGTGACTTTGGTACTTACGAAAAAGAAGAAGTTGAATATGCAGAGAATGTATTTGGCAATCCAGAGACCACAATCCGAACCCATGATTACGTTTCGTCTGAAAATCGAAAAGGTAATTTGGTGAAATTACACGGAGCTATTTTAAAATAATATTTAATAACGACAAATCGACCAATAAAAATAAATTTGGATAACAATACATGTTATTTATCTAGGCAAAAATTACTGTAGGGTTTCTTAAGACATACGAGATATACTTCACCCTATTCAACTTGGCCACTATTTATTCGCCTATATTCCATTTATCTAGACACCGAGTCATAGAGTCGATCTAGCTTCACCTCAGGTGCGACGATGGTTGGTTAGTCGGCCGATCATTCGAAAATGAGGAAGTAAAACAAAACCGAATATTTTGTTACCCATTGATTCCAATGAATCAATGATATGAAGCAGAAACAGGGTTGGACCCAAAAAAGAACCTTACGACACCCCGGAATTAATAGATAGAAAGATTGATAGTACCATATAGGTACGAGGTGTGTTCAGAAAATATCGGTCATTTTTGTTTTCTTAGAATCTTTAATTAATAACTAATCTTTATAAATTATAACTGTTGGCAATGTTGTCAGCCACCACATGGCTGAGACAAAATAAAAGTTCTGTTTTTCACCAAAAAATTGCAAACAAGTAGAGAGTAAGCAAAAGTAAAAAATTGGCGAATACACTAAACCCCGTATAACATAAAATATATTAACCTATAGCGTTTGGGATGATGGTGAAGAACGTGTGATTCGAACTGACGCTATGAGAGTTGGAATCACAAAAAAGTGAACCAAAGCGCAACCCATCCGACCACCGCCGTGTGTACGAATTCGATTTCTAAACTCAAGCACATTCGACTGATGTGGGTTTGTTATGTTATCGCTATGGTATACGGCTCTGATGCATTTTCTTATTCGATTTTCGTTCGGTGTTCTTCACTATTTGCTTGTGTATTGTGTTTATCTGTTAGAAACGCCACAAACCCTTCACGGTCCGGCAGTATTTCAAGTTTATTTTTCGACAGGTCCAGCTAATTTTCATACGAACAGAAACTATATACTAATCATTTTTAAATCAAGTATATAAAAGACAATTATTAACACATTTTCAGAGTAATAGGATTACAATATGGTGGGTAGCCTATAATTTAGAATGTAAGAATAAAAAAAGAAAATAAAAAAATTTTGCAAAAATAAAAACGAATGAAGGATTTAACTTTTATATTCTTTTAGATTATGGCACTTTTTGAAGGACTCTCCAATATGTATCCCTGGTTTGCGGGTACAAGCATCACTATAAAATCTTGTTTCTCGTCCTCCCCGCGGAACCTTTCGATCCGAGCATACTATGCAGTCTCTTTTAGTTCCACTGCGAATGGTGTGGAGTTTTCCATCTAGACGCTGCTAACCATGGTCAGTATTAGCGTGTCCTCGAGGCTTTTCCAACATATGAAAGTCATCTACTAACTGATCAACCAATTGTTTTATAAATACGTTATGTGAAGTTGCTTTTTCGCTCTTTTTATTTTTTGATCGGATTTATTAGTATAGTAGCATATACTTCAAGGACCCAGAAGAAGAGTTTTCGACACCATTTAAGAGATTTCCTTAAGAAAACGTAGTTTTATATACAGAGATCACCCCGATACCCATATATTTGGTATAGTTCAACACTACTTGAGGCCTCTGAATTGTAACATATTCGCCATGTCATAATATTCTTTGAATATACGTTATTTCTGACACATCTCAAGTACTAAGAAGTGTTACAATCCTCTTTTCCCTTCATGAAAGAAGTAATGTATTATTTTTTCATTTTCATTTTTCCAAGATCTTTTATTTCCGTTTTTTTCATAGATTCTAAATTATAGGCTATACAAAAAATGCTTAAATTCTAGCTCAATTGTTTATATATTATAACTTACTGGTTCTACGTAGACTGGCGCAAGGCTAATAACCTTGCCCGGAAAAATGAATTCTTATGGACAATTTAACACATCTCGGATATGGACCGGATACCGGTGAAGAGGCTTGCTAAATAAGGCCAAGACCGGATCCCGGTTGTAGTGCCGATGATGATGATGGTGGTCCTACGTAGATGCTCTATCTTATACATTATATGACTATGGCTTTATATAGATATATGGCTTAATACAAATTTTCATATTGTATGACAAAGAAAATCTAGAAAAACGTTGTGTACTTTTTTTTATGTTGTTTTTATTTAAAATTTGCCTTACATTTTTTTACACTTCACTTCACTTAAATCTTACACTAGACAATCCTAGAAAATCTAAGTCTGAGTAAACTGGCTGATGATGCAGTTATTCTACCCACATTAAGTCCGTATCCGACCGTAAGTCAATTAATTCCGTCGTTAGAACACAGGCACAACGTATCATGCCTATCTCTTTTCTATAGCTATTACCACGGTCGTTGCTCAACTGAACTTGCTGAATGTGTTCCGCCCCTTCAGACATTTTCCTGCGATATCCGTCAATCTGTGAATGCGCATCAGTTCACGTTGAAAGTGGACTTCAGGCGCATAAATAAACATTGAGAGTCATTCTTTAGCCGAACCACACGAATGTGGATGCTCTACCTAATCATGCATTTCCTCGTCGTTGTGATGTCCAGGCATTCAAGACCAATACACATCGACACTTCCTTTCCTTATCCCCTTCCTTTCCAGCCGCTCGCACTGTGCTCTGACATTTAAGGGTACTTCAAACCCCTTTTATGCGCGCGTTAGTGTAAAAAAAAAAATTTGCTACACAGGTCTTTATTTGCCGTTCAATCACCAGAACTGTTGGTGCTGTTTAATATTATCGTCCCGGTCTTTGTAGAAAACAGCCGTACTAAAGCGCAAGAGCTTTTCTTCGGTGTGCGTGACTTCTCGATCGTAGCACAATCGTCCGTCTACGGATGATTTACTTAGATAATAAATCAGTGGAGTTCCGGATTCATCCTGTATAAGCCCATTCTTGTCCAATTCAAGGAGCACCTCTGGTGGAACACAGCCGTTGCGACGCTCGCTCTCATACAACAGAGTATTTGGATAATAAGCCCCGAAAATTAGGTCATTGGAAGAGCTTATTGCTCTCGCAATATGTCCTCTGATTAATTTGATCATAACATTATCCACCCTATTTAGGTATGCTTCATTATACGAGGGTTTCCTTTTATATTTCGGGATTAGAGAACAAAAACAAATATTGATCATCGAAAATCACTTTAATGTTTTTCAAAATATTCCCCATGAAGATCTATACACTTTTGCATGCGTTTGAACCAATTGTCGAAGCACTTTTGCCACTCTGGTTGATTTTTTTTTGTGTTACTATCATTGTACGAGGGTTGCCTTTTATATTTCGCGATTAGAGAACAAAAACAAATATTGATCATCGAAAATCACTTTAATGTTTTTCAAAATTTTCCCCATGAAGATCTATACACTTTTGCATGCGTTTGAACCAATTGTCGAAGCACTTTTGCCACTCTGATTGAGGTATCTCCAACACATGCATTCTGAATGCAGCAACCGCTTCTTCAGGTGTCGAAAAACGTTGACCTCTCAGTTTGTTTTTTACGTACGGGAATAAAAAGAAGTCATTCAGTGCCAACTCAGGACTATACGGCGGATGACCCATCAGATCGATGTTTTGGGTGCTCAAAAATGCAGTTGTCGCAGCCGATGTGCGAGAGCTCGCATTGTCGTGGTGAAGAGTGATCCGTCGTCGGCGGTTGGTTTTCCTGATTTCTTGGAAGACAACTGGCAAACAAATGGTTGTGTACCACTCAGAATTGACTGTTCTGCGTTGTTCTAGTGGTACGGTTGCGACATGTCCAGTTTTTCCGAAAAAACAGGCGACCATTTGCTTCGAAGTGCTCCGTGTGCGAACATCTTTTGTTGGATTTGGCTCATCTTGAAACACCCAGACAGTCGACTGCTGTTTACTTTCGGGCGCATACGCGTAAATCCACGATTCGTCACCTGTCTCGATGTCATAGACGTGTTTCGAAGCACCGCGACCGTATTTTTTGAGCATTTCTTTCGACCAATTGACACGAGCCTTTTTTTGGGCGATTGACAAATTGTGTGGGATCCTACGCGAACAAATTTTTTTGACAGTCAAATGTTTATGCAATATTGAATGTATGCTGGTCCCACTAACGCCTAAGGTTGTCTCAATCTCACGATAGGTCACATGACGATCTTCCAATATCAGTTCGCGCACAGCATCAATGGTTTTCGGAACAACAACTGATTTTGGACGACCTTCACGAAATTCATCTTGGAGTGAACTACGACCACGATTGAATTCACCATACCATCGATAAACACTGGTCCTTGATGGAGTTTCATCGCCAAAAATTGAATTAAGTTCATCCATGCACTGTTGCTGAGTTAATCCACGGCGAAAGTTGTAAAAAATAATCACACGAAAATGTTGACGATTTAATTCCATTTTTGGGCCGAGATGAATCTTTTAAGTTACTGTAAACAACACAAATAGCGCTCGTATGTCAAAACGTTCTGAGTGCGTATAACCTCAAAAATGTCCAACTTTACGACAGAGCTGTCAATTGCCGGATTGCAACGCCAGGGTTGCCAAATCCCGAAACGTAAGAGGTAACCCTCGTATAAAGTGTCATTTCAATAATACTTCTTATATTCCGATTCCGGTGTTTGATAAAATCCGATATAAGTTCTGAGACTTTTCCATCTTTTCCATCAAATTTGGGCCTATGTTCAACCATATATTGGCCTGATTAGCGTCATGTAGCATATGACTTATACCCGACTGTCAAGTTAGCTACTGTGAAATAGCCTCCTTGTCATAGCAAAAGTTTTCCTCGCTTTGGCCAAAGCAGCCTCTACATGTCTGTTGAGATACAGATAATGATCTAGCCAGATGTCAAGGTATTTAACTGCAGTTTACCTCCACGCGGTCCCACGATATCTAACTTTCGCCACTTGTTCTGGTGTCGGTCGTGGCTTTATATAATGGTGTTCTAAATAGGATGACTTCACATTACTAGAAGTTGATCTTAAGTTTCCAGTCGTCGCAATAGCGCTGCACTTTGTTGAAGTCTCGCTGTAGTAAACTATTTATGATCTTAACTTTCGGATCTGTTCTGTAAATTATGAGATCGCCTGCGTACGCGACAGCATGGGGAAGTGCGTCTAATAAGTCTATTATTACTACTACTATTTATTGGCCTGTGGGAACTCGGAAGTTCATGACCTCGCCGACTCGACTGCGCCATCGATCCCTGTCCTGTGCGCTTGTGGCGGTGACGCCAAACCCCATAGTCCACTTACCTGAAAAAAAAACCCATAACTACTACCCAACTTCCTTAAGTTCGCTAATGCAATCACATTAGCACCTTAAATGCTTCACGCATTAATGAGATCAAATCCTTAATCTAAAAAACCCTGGAAAAGAAAACTTACCTTCATGCATACCTTCGCATACAAATTCTCTGTAAGAATTTCTTTCTAGCTTTTCAGGAACCCCAGGCAAATTTCAACTTTCCCACACCTGCACCGCAATCTCCACCCAGCATACCTGAAACATTTCCTTTTCCAAGGACATTTAATGCATACAACGCATTATCTAAAATTCCTAGAAATAATTCTTTAAAGTGCATATAGCATCATGAATCCCAATCCAGTCGGCACCCTTTTCCTATGTCGGACAGCTTGTTTTTACAGCTGCAATAAACCGACCCGCGATTCGTTTGTACAATCGACAAACAATCACCGCATCTTAGGCATTATCAACGATACCAAATTTTCTAGCATTTCCTAATGCAAACACGAACCCGGTTTCTACTGCAGCCAGAGATGCCATAAACATCCAATTTGCTTTTAGCACCATTTCCCGGATGACGAGCGGTTTATTTATCAACTGCAATGCGCATTTTCCCTTTCCTTGTTTCAGGTTCATTCCCATGGCCTTGTGTATGAAAAAAACCAATGTGATCTTCACTCACACTTATACACGTACATTGCCAAGTCTTTCTTCCTTGTTTTCACCACGGGAGAAACACTTTCTTTCTTGGGAAAACTCACCCCAAAACGATAAAATATCGTTGAGTCGTTTTACGTCCACCGACCGAGCAGGTCGTGGTCGTTGTCGCTCCCGCTCTCCGCCGGCTGCGGAGATGCGCTTATACACGGGTCGTTTTGTGAAGTGCTGGTTGACTTGATAGCTCGTCTCACATTTAAAGCGATAGTGAAGACTAAAGTGTTCGGAATAAAATAAACTACAAGCGAACTTTTCTTTTGATAATCGAATAAATTGACCGTCAGGTATAAATTAATGAGTTCAGTGATCGACTTCATTTCCGCGGGCATATGAAGATGATTCGGTGAAAACCTAAGGCAGCGCTCAATTAGGAAAGACATCAACACACGTGTTCATTTGTATTTCTTTGTTACGCATTTCAATTGGCATATCGAAAAAAAAAATTACGGCGCAGTGATCGGTGAGCCCACCAACAAAGAGGGCAAGTTGCCAAATAAATAAAAACACCGAAGCAGAAGCCGCAGTGGAGATATTTGTCCAGGGATATATACGATCAGAATCAAGCATTTCGAGGTTTCCTTTAAAAAATATAAACAGCCACGATGAGTAAACTATCATCAGAAAAGATTCGAGCAAGAAGACTTCGTAACTTAGGTTTTCGAATGAATTCTTCTCCATCGACTACGGAAATCACCTGTCCACAACCTTTAGAAAAACAACTAGCAGACGTGTTGGCAATCGTGTTAAAGTTGGTGAAAGTATTGATAAAAATCTGTGATTTTATGTGTTGTTCGATATTGATATACGTTCAAAACTAAGAGATCCTTCCCCACACGCCCTCCTTCCACGCTTGACCACCCATTCCGATCTCCTCAGTGTCAAATCTAGCATTGTCCTCACATCTCTGTCGCGGCCGTCCCGTCGGTCTCTTTCCCGTTGGTCTACCGTCAAGAATTCTACGCACGGTCCGATCACTGCCCATTCGTGCCACATGTCCGGCCCATCTTAATCTTCGCGGCCTGATTACTCTCACTATTGTAGGTTTGCGGTATAGCTCTTCCAATTAGTGGTTGTGGAGTTTCCTCCATTGTCTTGCCTCCTCGTCATATTTACCGCCAAAGATACACCATAAAGCTTTATTCTCGAATACGCGGAATTTGTTTTCTTCCCGTCTTGTGAGAGCCCATGTTTTGCATCCGTATAGAGCAACCGGCATGATTATGGTTCTATAGACACGGAGCTTTATGTTACGTGACAGCAGTTTGGATTTCAGCAGTTTACTGACTGCGTGCCAACTAGCGTTGCCGGAATTTTCTTTATTTGTTGCTTATTATCCAAATACGCTGTTGTATGAGAGCGAGCGTCGCAACGGCTGTGTTCCACCAGAGGTGCTCCTTGAATTGGACAATAATGGGCTTATGTAGGATGGATCCCGAATTCCACTGATTTATTATCTAAGTAGATCATCCGTAGACGGGCGATTGTGCTACGATCGAGAAGTCACGCACACCGAAGAAAAGCTCTTGCGCTTTAGTAGGGCTATTTTCCACAAACACCGTGACGATAATATTAAGCAGCACCAACAGTTCTGGTGATTGAATGGCAAATAAAGACCTGTGTACCAATTTTTTTTTTACACTAACGCGCGCCCAAAAGGGGATCTTGAAGTACCTTTAAATGTCAGAGCACAGTGCGAGCGGCTGGAAAGGAAGGGGATAAGGAAAGGAGGTGTCGATGTGTATTGGTCTTGAATGCCTGGACATCACAACGACGAGGAAATACATGATCAGGTAGAGCATTCCACATTCGTGTGGTTCGGCTAAAGAATGATATTGTGCCATATTGTAGGCTGTGGTTTGTTAATTTTCTTCAAAATTTCGTTGCTGGCCGTCAGTATGGTTCCCAGATATTTGAATTCTTTTTCTTTTTCAAATATCTTGCCTCTGGCGTTTATGTGTGTTCTCTGAGGTCCACCTGCTCTCGCCGTAATCATATATTTTGTTTTGTCTTCATTTATTTCTAGGATACGTCTTCTGTCCCTTGTATGATGATTTCATTGTTTTTACTTACAGGTTCTAGATTATCGCCTAGACCGGCGATGTCGTCTGCATATGCGAGCATTTTTGTGACCCCGTTCAAGGATGATCCGGCCATGTTATCGACTTGTATTTTTCTAATGAAATACTCGAGCACAAGGTTAAAAAGACATGGTGAGAGGCCACCCCCCTGTTATAGTCCATCTCGGATTTCAAATGGTTCTGAGAGGTGGTTTTCTATTTTAACTCGCCCTTTATTTTCGTTCATGCAGATTTGAATGAGGGCGGCATATTTTTTCGGGAGTCCCAGCTCAACTACAATATGGTAGAGTCTTTGCCTTTCGACTGAGTGAACCGTCTCTCCGTATTCCCACTTCCTTCCCAGCAGTTGCCTTACTGTGAACATATGGTCGCTCGTTGACCGGTTCCCGCGGAATCCACACTGGTAGTCTCCCACTATTTCTTCTGCGTATGGTGTGATTCTCGCTAGTATGATATTTGTTAGTATTGGGTATGTGGTTGGGAGCAATGATATTCCTCTGTAATTTTCGCAGTCAGATCTGTCGCCTTTTTTGAAAATGCGGACGACTATTGAGGTGTTTCATTCTCCCGGAATGACTTCCTTATCCCATATTGTTTTAATCAGTTGGTGGATCTTTCGAGCGGTTGCCTCTCCTCCATGCTTCACAAGCTCTGCCGGTATGCAGTCGGCTCCGAGAGCCTTGTTGTTTTTCAATTGATTTATTGTGTCTACAACTTCGTTGAAAGATGTCTCTAGGATCTGAGACTCGGCTGTATGTACGTTTGGTGCGTATATTTGTGGTTGGTGGGTCCACACATTGAACAGGTTTTCAAAGTACTGCTTCCATCTTGTAACGATATTGTTTGTTTCTGTGACCAGAGAAAGTACCGCTTGTTGTTGCAAGCCATTCTTGGTATTATACGTTTTATTAGTGGTCACATTACCACTTTTGACTACGAACCTCCTGATCTTTAACAAATTATAAAATACATATAATAAAAACTTATATATGCCTTGTCTGACGAGTTTGTAATATAACCCTTCGATCCAGAGGGTATCAAAGGCTCTCTCCGAGTCGATCAGATACGCAGCTGTACATTGGTTCTTACAGTTATTGTACTCTATCTCTGAGATCAGTTTAGCTGCGGCATGTGTGGTTTCATGCCCCGACTTAAAGTCGAACTGGTTTTTCAGAATAATGTTGTTGGTGTCTACCCATTTTAGCAGAGCTTTGTTAATGGCCTATCTCTCTTGGGTTTGTACAGTCTTTGCCCTTTTTTGGGATGGGCTGTATGATTGCCGTTTTCCAACGCGTCGAAAAATATCCATTATTCAACGAATCTCGTTATGATTATTTCTCCTGAATACATTATTTATTTGTGGGGGTAGAGAAAGTAATGCACCAGACACGGGCGCGCGGTTCACTTCCTTCCCACTAACAACTGCGGCACCGAGGGGAAACAAAACACAGAAACACCAACTGGTACAGATAGAAAAATAATTTTATCTTTTTTCTTTTAATAGTTTTTTTATTGTTCACAATTGATTTCGACTTTACACTTTCAAGATTTTCTTTATTTATCATTCAATGATTCCACATGCGCAAATAAATTAATAAAATTTAACTGTTTTCTTGAAGATAATTAAATCGACTTTTCGTGGCAAATATAAAACTTTACGCGTAAGATGAAATTTAAAATGACGATCAATTCTTGAGCAGATCAATTCTCGACTCCACTGAATGTGCGACGTAGCGTGTGTACACTGCTGTGGTTGGATAGTGACTGGTCCCAATTGGATTTTACATTCGTACGGCTATTAGTCAATCATCATCGCGCTCTTCTCATGAATCTTTTCATTTGCATGTCTCAGCGAGGTGAATAATACTTGCACATCATTCGACAGACGCTGGACATGCGAAGGATGAAAAGAACAAAAGAGTGAGCACAATTACTTCGGGGTCGACTTAGCTGGTGTGCTTGTATCAATGCAGTCTCTGACGATGACCTACTGCCGTAGTGCGATGACTGTGGTGATCTCAGAGTGCATTGAACCCGGGGAAGATAAAAGTGCGAAGGAGAGGAAAATTTCCTGTGGCTATTCACCTGTGAAAGGAGATCATTGATCCCCAGCGAATAGAGTGTCTGGGGAAAGTGAATAGGACCCCGAATTGGCTAGGGAAATCTGATCGTGGGAACTAAATTAAATGCTTTGTTTATTGCATGTTTATGCAACCGCGTCGTTTGATCAGACTATGCCGTTGCTAACCGATATGATGTGATTTCCGGTGGAAATCTCATGGGTTAGCGAAATGGAGTTGCCGTATGGCGAAAAGATAGCTAAACCCAATTATGCATTATCTGTATAGGTGAGTTTAGCTATGCGTCCTTTTGGGAAACATGTTTTGCAGGTGAATTACTGAACGGTGGGACTAGGGTTGATATGGCGCACTGAAAGCGGTCGAAATAAGGCGGAAATTGTGTTTGAAATTGTGGGTTTGTTCTCCATATAGTATAGAGAACCCCCACATATTTGTGAGAACATATTCGGGATACATTTTATTTCCGACACATCCCAAGTACTAAGAAGTATTACAATCCTCTTGACCTTTCATGAAAGAAGTAAAGTATTTCTTTTCCTGCTGGCTACTATGGTTGCTTTTGAAAATGTAGGTTCATTTATTACAGGTGGTATACCTTTTCTATTTGTTGATAATGTACCAGTTAAATGGCATTTCATTCTTAATAATTCATTTGCCAAAGGTATACTGGTATAATAGCGATCGTATCCTTTTGCAGAGCCAGTGTTACCAAGAGGTATCTTAAATAAATGCAAGGGGATTCGAGCGTTACGGGGAGATCTGATCTAGGAAGATTGTGTGATGTTATACTGCCGTAATACGGTAGAATTATAGAAATGTACTCTGTGTTTGAGTCAGCAAGTACATATATTTTTATACCCCCCTTTAGTGTTTTTTTTTGGGATTGTAGGTAATAAAACCTACTCTCCCTTTAATTTTCATAAAAGAGTCATTAACGGAAATATCTTTATGTGGTACAAAATACTGTGGAAACTTTGATTCAACATATTCCAGAAAATTGCAGACTTTTTGAATACGAGTCTTAATGTTCTGATTATCGGATAGGTTTTCTTTTAAGTGGGGCATCCAAAATATTTGCAAACTAGTTGCAAAAATCTATTTCTCGATAATGTATTTGAAAAAGTTTGTTGACCAATATTCTTTTATGATGGCTAAATGCATTCTTCCCATGTGGAAAATTGCTCCAAGGACGGCCAAAAATTCCTTGCGTTCTACATCCTTCCGTGTTTTACAAATTGGTTCCTTTGACAAAGATTCCAACGCTTTTATTTTTTGCTTAGCGTAATTGTTTGTCATCTTTATGATACAATCTACCAATTCGTCTGTGAAAAATCGATTGAAAAACTCGAATGGCTATTTACCAACAATAATAGTGATAAAAATAATGAAATGGCTTTTGCCGCCATATACGCGGCATTTGGGCTCAGTAAGTAAAAGTGCCATGCCGCTTATATGGCGGCATTGGTCCGTTAAGCGTTAAATATTCAAAATGACTAAATTTCAAAACATATGTGTGGGGGGCGAAGTCGTGGCACCGACTTGGGCGCAGAGTTCTACTCCGTCCCCACAACTTCCACTAAAGTTCCACCGAGTAAAACGCCGAAGGAAAAGGACAAAACGCCGCCACGTTTGTCCACAACAGGGAGTAAGGGGAAAACACAGTCCCCCGAGGAAATCGAATGAAACTCACTGTTTTAAAAGTAAATGTTCTTTTCTTGTATGGATGAAGTTTAATTGGCTCTTTAATAATAACACACTATTTTAATTAAGTTTCCGGGTTGCACTATTTAGTTGAGCTTTAATATCTTATCTAAAAAAAAAATTACACCGAAGATAAACGGACACACAGAAACAACATATAGAACGTTAAGCTTATTTTATTCAAAAAACGCGCTTTCTCGACTCGATGGGTTTACGACTCGGGGGCGATATTCGCGTCTCCGTGCGCACCGGAGAGTGGGAGTTCGTGCGACCAGTGTGGCCAGCACACGAAACTCGACTCAACGATATTCAATTGTTTGGGGTGAGGTTTCCCGAGAGAGAAAATGTTTCTCTCGTGGTGAAAACAAGGAAGAAAGACTTGGCAATGTATGTGTATGTGGGAGTGAGGATCACATTGGTTTGTTTCATACACAAGGCCATGGGAATGAACCTGAAACAAAGAAAGGAAAAGAGGATCGTGGAGTTCTTTGTTTATGTGAGAAGGTTACTGGGAAACGAATCCAGAACTATGTAGGATAAAAGAAATTTATGACCTGAGAGTTCAACTGAGTAAACAAGTTGCAACTCATTAGATGGTAGTTGCATTTGGGATACTAGAATGATTGAATTGTTTGCGTATCGCCAGAATGCCTGATGAAGGACAGCGGTCTTTTGTTTACTCATGGTGCGAGTTAGTGAAATAGTCTCAACGTGGATGGTGCTAATTACACACAGCTGGTGTTGGACTATTTATCGCTGGCAAAAAGGGTCGACAGCCGGTGTGAGCATAGATAGTTTTTATGGTCACATATTGAGGCTGAGATTAGCCAACTCAAGGGTAAGATTCCCTGACATGCGGTCGTATGATATGCGAACCGGTGAATTTTATTACAGGGAATTTATGATAAGGTAAGAAAGAACTCTTACAGGAATTGTATGCGAAGAGATGCAAGAAAAGGTAAGACTTCTTTTACTGAAGCTTTTTAGATTATACCTTAGATAATCCTAGATGCGTAAAGCATTTAAGGTGCTAATGTGATTACCTTAGCGAAATTATGTGATTGGATAGAAGTTATGGGTGGTTTTTTAGGTAAGTGAACCGTGGGGTTTGGCGGAAACGCCACATATGTACCAATCGATTTTTTTTTAAATCTAATTAAAAAAAGCCTCGGTAATTCAAAAATTGTCTTGGCTTTTTTAACACACCTCGTATTAATCAATTTAAGTGCTTGCCCAATTTATTTTCAGAGTACTCCCAGTGTGTAAGGCCGTAAATAAGATACCCTTCATTGCACTGAATACTGTAATTAATTTAGGTATTTCCATATCACACTCTATCTCTGCCTTAATATCCATTTTTATATTGTATCAACTCAAAAACTGGAAACATCGAAATCAGACATCGTAACAAAGCCATCAAAAATATAATCAGTTACCATATTGCATTGTCCTTCAACAACATGTCTTACATTCGGAAGTGTGTCACCGCCCTTATATTTCCCGTATTTTATCAAAGAGCAATAGATAAATTAGAAATTTTAACAAATGCACCCTAACTGGGTCAGACAGTGTAATTATGTGCGTTCTCAATTTATTTAATATCTACAAAACCACCGACAACTACTTAACTAATATCTCGAATGAATTTTCTCTGGTGTTTAGTAAGCGGCTCTTTGTTTTCATGCTACGATTACGTCCCACATCAAGGTGAAAGATACAGAAACAAGTTCATTAAAATATTAAATAATGTCGGAGAAGAGGGAGTATATTCATGACCCATAAAAGGGCAATTTTTAAGTTCGATCTGCCCCACGTTTCGTCTTCATGTCTTGCAAGAGCCAGTGGTTATGGAATGGGTGAAAAACCACACCGAAAAGAGCTTTGAGGTCTGGTGTAGATTACAAAGCTGTAGTAATAACTCCCCCCTGTGGTATATCGTGATTAAATTATGCATGCTGCACTTGACTGAGAAAGAGAAATACATTCAGCTCAGGAATTTCGTGCCTCAAAGAAAAGTTGTCACAATGGAGTTATTTTCTTATCGGCTTGCAATGCTGATGAAGGTTGACAATAATTTTGACAATTGGGTTCATACCAATAAAAAAAGGGTTTTCCCAGGCACAGTGAAAGCTATTAAGTTTACAGTGTACATTTTACAAATAAGAGCTAATAGACATGTAAGTTTGGCGCAAGACTAATAACCTTGCCCGGAACAACAAATTATTATGGCAATTTAACAAGTCTCGGATATGGACCGGATACCGGTAGAGAGACTTGCTAAATAAGGCCAAGATGATGATGATGATGAATAGGGAATACCCAACCGAGTAAAATTGAATGCTTCCTCAATTCTGCCTTCTGCCATCAAAGACAGCTTGCACCTCAGGCCCATTATCCATGAACTTCACTTAAGTAATCGAGTTATTTCATTCACAACTGGTGTGAATATTCAAACCAGCTGTATGGTTTCTCAAGGAATGCAACGAGTACAGGGCATGGCCTGACTGAAAAGCTTGTTGGAAAGTCTAGCAGTTGTTTCCCTCTGTTAATCGATTGAGGTAAAAGTAAAACAATATGCAAGGGGAAAATCCGCGAGGGACGTTTCTCAGATGCAAGCAAACGAAATGAACTTGACTTTGATTGTAGTCGGTAGGTTTGTTTTTAAAATATAATTATAATGTTAAAATGCAATTACAGAGCACACAATTTCGCGAAAGTAGACATCGAATGCGACCAAAAGAGGAATACCCTATCTAACTTTAAGCTACAGGAAGAAGACATCGAGACGTGAGTGTGCGTGCGGGTTGTGAGAGTATAGGCGGTGAGCTGGGCGGGGTCAGGACGGGTAAGAATGGAGACGAAGTTTAAGAGCGGGGGAGGTTAGGTTGAAGTCAAAGAAGGTGGGGTAAGAGTGTCTCCACCGCAGCATTCGCGAAATTAGAAATTAGAGTCATAGGAAGTGTGATGGGCGGGCAAATATCGGGTGGGCCATACATTTTTGCACATGGCAATACTGGATTTCTTAAAAACCGTTAGAGGAAGGAGCGCGCGAGTGGCGGGCGATTGTGCGTCGCTTCATGCAATTTTAGTCACGATGGAGCGCTTCACGGTCTTTTTCACTACAACTTTCAATTAGTGTTAGTTACTGCCACAAGTATAGTCTACGTTATGATTTTTTTGTGTTACTATCATTGTAGTTAGTGGTTTAAGTTTATTATCTTCCTTTATTCATATTTTCCCACTGCCCTGTTTGTGTTCCGTGGCCCCCTGCAGGATTTGTGGCCCATCGTAGGAACGGCAACAGCGGCGGTGATGTTGGGTGGGGTACCTCTCGTTCGCTCGAGGGCGCGTCATTCCTCCTCCAAGAATGACGCGCACTCCTGTGAGGGGGGATGTATGTTACGTGATAGCCCCCCCCCCCCCCCCCCCTCTCCATTGCCCCGCCGAGGAGGAGTAAGGAATATAAATTCTATTTTTATTTAATACCCTACATTAATTTAATACTCTACATTGATTATTGATTGTATTCTTGAATCCTTTTATATGGTCTAGAATTAAATACGAGCTGAGGCACGAACCTGCATCGTGTTGATTTCGAAAGGTCAGTTAGGTAGGGTTTTTTTTCGGAGTAATGGCGAGATGGCAAGAGATGGAGGGAGAGAGAGTAGTCTTTTCTTAGTAGTTCTTTTTTGTTCTATTCTGAAGTTGGAAGTCAAAAAACCCGTCCAAGGAGGACGCATTTGAATTATTGATTTTTTTTTGTTTAAACTAAGATAAGTGTTTTTAAATAATATTAAATAAAAGTCAAAGTCGTCGACGTAGGACTGTCGTTAAGTTTAGTTTCTTTTGTTTTGTGTGTAATTGGTATTAATAATATGAGACAGTGGTGAACGACTGAAGCTGCTGGTTGCGGAAGAGTTTAATGCCCAGGCGGACGTTGCTGAACTTGTTTTTTGTTGTTTGGAACTGAAGGGAATCCAGCGGTGGATCATAATTGGGAATATCGGTAAGCCCACTTACAAGTTTTAAAGCAGTTTCTTGCTGCAGCGGAGGCGAGGTAACTGGTTCGGCGCGACACAGTTGTTCCCCGCATTACTTACCGCTACTGCGGTACCTAGAAGTCCCGAAACCGTACTGAGGTTTCCGAAAAGAATGAAGTGATTCTGATGCCTCGATACTGAATGCAAGTTTGGCCAACATATAACCACTCGGCACATTGACAACTGGAAAATATAGGGAATAAAGATATAAGACATAACGACACGACATCAAGAACAAAGAAGTAGATTACCCAATACAAATCTGTACCACTACGGTAACAGTTGGCGCTGCGAACAGGCGTATAAAGCATATCAATTTGTTTATAATTATAATTTATATATATATATAGAGCACAAGGATAATATATAACAAACTGGCGCTGAGGACAGCATTTATATCTATAACAAACAATTATATATAGCAAACTGGTGCTATAACAAGCACAAGAACAATTAAATATATACAACAACGGGACAACAGCGTGCTTTTTGTGTAAAACAATTTCACAAAAACAACGATTCCTACGTTGCTGTACGACGCCTATTTAAAATTGAATGCGGATTACGCCGTGTGAGTGTCCAAGTGTTAATTTACTCAAAGATTGGGTCAAGAAGTTCGGGCAAACTGGATCGACAACGCATATTAAACAAACAGCGCGGCCAGGTTCAAGAAGAAGCGATAAGAACATTCGGGAGGTTGAAATTTCCGTAAGGAACGATCCGAAATCAGCGAGTTTTCGAAAGTTTGCGTATTCGATTGCAGGAGTGCCAAGGACGAGACGGGGCACATCTCGACGATGTCATTTAAAAAAAATTAATTTCAATAAATGCTTATTACGTTAAATAAATGATCAACAAAATAACATTTGTAGTTTTATTTCTATTCATGTTTCAAATGCGCAAACATTTATGGCCCACCTTTTAGAAGGCACGAGAGTTTCGCAGGTTTCTGGGGTTAGTGTTAAATGTGATGGAGGAGAGTAGGCTTGGACAGCTGATTGAACCTAACGGAAGACGATGGAAGAAGAGGATGGCGGCATGAATTATGTGCTCTTCAAGTGAGTTAAAGTCAATTAAATGGAGACGGCTTGCGTATGAGGGTAGAATCAGAGGATTTTCCCAATCGATCCTCGGAGGGCAAACGCAAAAACGACGTTGCACGTTATCGATCTGTAGTGATCCTAAATCACTACTCTCATCCAATCGCCAACACCACTCCCTTCATCTTCATCATCATCTTGAAGAAATGTTCCTCTTCACTCGCTAAACCACTGCGAAAACTCTTCCATTTGTCTTATTCTATTGGGCATTTCTCTAATAGATGGAAGTCAGCGAACATTCAGCCAATTCACAAAAGGGGCGAAAAATCATTCCTTTCTTCTTATCGACCAATAGCACTAACTTCTGTTCTCTCCAAGGTAATGGAATCAGTGATTAACCGTCAACTTTCGAAATATCTGGAATCAAATGACCTCCTCAATGACCGCCAATATGGCTTTCGTGGCAACAGGTCCACAGGAGATTTGATGGTGTACCTTACCGAAAAGTGGAGGCATTCCATCCACTACCTCGGCGAAAGCAAAGTAATCGCATTGGATATTTCAAAAGCCTTTGACAGAGTTTGGCATCTAGCCCTTTTGTCAAAATTACATTCTTATGGAGTGGACAATTCTTTGATCCAATGGATAAGAGACTATCTTTCTGGCCGTTCAATCCAAGCGGTTCTTGCTGGTGTCAAATCTGTTTCCCGTCAAATTAATGCAAGTGTTCCCCAGGGTTCGGTACTCTCACCCACTCTTTTCCTGATCTTTATAAATTATCTCTTGTTAATTACTAATAATTCAATTCACTCGTTTGCTGATTATAGCACGTTAAGTTTCTCATACTCATATGAACACTCCCGACCAAACTCTTCGGACATCATTACCAACCAGCAGTCTATACTTGATACATTGAATTCAGACCATACCAAGATATATCAATGGGGATTATCTAACCGAGTAGAATTCAATATTTTAAGAACTCCATGCTGTCTCAAGTCGTCAGAGGCGAACTCCAAAGTAATTATACTGTCGATGAACGGCGCTTGCATCGACGAAGCCAAGGAACTATCAATCCTCGGCAGTCGAATTAATTCGACTCTTAATTGGAATGACCATGAAGCTGCGAAAAGTGGAGCCAAATGTATGGGGTTCCTTAAGAGGTGCAAAAGATACTTCACTCCATCCAACCTGGTCACTATTTATAAGGCGTATACTCGTCCCAAAATAGAGTTCAACTCGTATATTTGATCAGGCGCATCCAAAACTGCACTACACGTGCTCGACAGGATGCAAAAACGAGCAGTGAAACTTATTGGGGACTCAGCTGTGAGTCGTTTAATGCCGTCATTAATGAATGAATGAATAGAGGGCAAAACCCTCAGAGTATTTAGCTTAGTACAAGTCATATAAACATATAAACTTATAAATAGACTTAGGAACTACCTTAAAAACTAAGGCATGCGAGTTGGGGGTGGGGGACTAACTTTAAAGTAACTTCAAAATGGAATGGGAACTAAACAAAGGTGGATAGAATAATAGTCTATGTGGTATGACAGGGAAGGGTGAGGATAAGCCGGATGCTAGGGTGTGAGTATGAGTGCAGAAGAGTGTAGGCGGGGAGCGGGGTGGGCTCAGGAGGGGTGAGGGAGAGACAACGTTTGAGAGCGGGAGAGGTGAGATTGAAGTGAAAGAACGCGGGTTGAGAGTTTGCTCGCCCCTGCATTCGCAAAATGGGTTCATTAAAGCCGTAAGACTTGTGATGGGCGGGCAAATAGAAGAGACGAGTTTTTCGCAGATTTCGGGTATTAGTGGAAAATGTGATGAAGGAGAACAGGCTTGGGCAGTTGGTTGAACCTGAGAGTAGACGGTGGATGAAGAGGATGTCGGCATGAATTCTGTGCTCTCCAAGTGTGTTAAGGTTAATTAGGTGAAGACGGTTCGTTTAGGGGGGTAGAATCGGGGGATTTTCCCAATTCAATCCTCATTAGAACATAGGCGCAACATATCATGCCTACCTTTTTTCTATAGGCATTACCACGGTCGATACTCAACTGAAATTGCTGAATGTGTTCCGCCCCTTCAAACATTTTCCCGTGATACCCGTCAATCTGTGAATGGCCAATCAATCATGTTGAAAGTGAACTTCAGGGGCATAAATAAACATAGAGTCATCTTTAGTCGAACCACACGAATGTGGAATGTTTTACCTGATCGTGTGTTTCCCCGTCGTTGTGATGTTCAGGCATCAAGACCACTATACATCGACACCTCCTTTCATTATCCGCGTCCTCTCCATCCGCTCGCACTGCGGTCTGACATTTAAGGGTACGCTTTTGTGCGCGCATGTTAAGTGTGTCAGTGACATCATAGATAAATATGATGTACAAGAGGTCATCAAACAAAAGAACGCCACCCGATTCTAAACTCGGATGACCCCCAGAACGGTAATGCAATTAATTGCATATTTCAGAGCAATTGGCAAATCGCATAAAAACAATTAACTGCATATTCCGGAACGATTAAAAAATCACGGAAAAGCAATTAATTGCACATTTCGGCACGAACGACAAAACGCAAAAAATAATTGCAAAATAATTAATTGGGTTAATTCGCAATTGGGGATGTTGAACTGTGGTGCAAATCGATGAAGAAATATTGGCTGACACCACGGTACAAATCGAAAATCGGAAATTAGGTCATTGCGAAATGAAATTGCATTATCGTAATCGGGAGTGTTGACCCCGAGGTGTCTAGAAGAGGCTAAAACAAGTTAGGAGGCAGTCTGTTGTTGGTCAAGGAGCCTGGTAGTGAATCTGTTACGAGGTGGATGTGCAGAGAGTAAAACAAACAAAGGTGTGTCGCGAAGTGGAGAATGTCTGTGCAATTCCGTGATCATTTAAACTAATAAAGATAAATTGTAAAGTAAAGTGAAAGAAATAGTTTGTAAAGGAAATTAAGTATAAAGACAGATAAAGTGTTATACGAACCTCCGCTTGGAGAGAACTAAGAAATAGAGTAAAAAAAAGCAGTTAGTGAATAATATTAAACGGAAAAACAAATAAAGTGTTTAACGAACCTCCGCTTGGAGGAAATTGTAAAATATAAAATGAGACGTTAACAAATTATGTTAAGAAAGTATTCAATGTGAAGAACAATTTTTGTTAAATTTCTAAGGTAGAACTAAGAAGCAAAGACAGAATAAAACTCTCTAAAGGAATTAGAAGAGATATTGTAATTAAATGAAGAAAAAGGAAAAATAAAAGTGGGTGAAAACTAATGAGTGACTTTGAGTATTGATTTCTTGACTTTTGGTGAAAACAACAAAAAGAGAAAACTTTATTAAAAAAAAAAAAAAAAAAAAAAAAAAAAGGGAAGATTTGGTCGCCGTTTCTTTTGTTGTCGTGATTCTGATGACGGTGAGTACATAAAATCATAACTCGCATTAGTGTATAAAAAAAAAAAAAAAAAAAAATGGTGGAATCATCATCATCGGCACTACAACCGGGAACTGGTCCAGGTCTTATTTAGCAAGTCCCGAGGCCTGTTAAATTTTCCACAATGATTTGTTTTTTTCCGGCGCCAGATGCTCCCCGGCGGGGTATCGAATCCCAGTCTCCCACGTGACAGGCGGGTATACTGTAGTGGAATACTCAAAATAAAATATCTAATTCGAGATTATAGGAAATCCGTTACATTAAAGAAAATTGGAATACTACGTTATTTTAATGAGCCTGCCCGTATTGTGTTTGATTTTCCAAATACAACTAACATACCATTGTGGCTAATTACTATTAGTTCGAATGTTATGGTTCCAACGCTAAAAGCGAGTACGACCTTTGATTACGTAACGATTTAATACCAATTACATTTGTAATGGAATTTATTAGCAAATTCTCAGCACCAACGGGGAGCTGGAAGTGGCATTAAACTTACAATTACTACACGCCAGTATAAAATTGGTTATTTTTTGTTGAAAATCACTTTAGAAAGTGAACACCGTTCATCTTGTTTAATTGGATATTTAGCCCAAAGTACCTCTACATTTTTCCACAAGCCACACCTACCTGAAAAGAGAACACGAAAAGAAATAAATTAATTTTATTATCAAGTATTTCTTTTGATTAGATTTATATTTCAATTAATTATAAAGTGAGATATATTCTTAAGCAATCAGCGTCGCACAATCATTACATGAATTTCATTGTACCGCCAGGATATTGTTGGTATTTAGTTAGTGTATTCGAATACGCGTCACAACGGCAACGTGTATGTATCTTCAGAACCACTGACTTAAAACTAGTTGTGATGTCGAGACATTCAAGACCAATATACATCGACTCCTCCTTTATGTGCGCGAGTTACGACTCCAACCTGGCCATCCCACACAATCCACCAAAGCCGCAAGAAGACCAAGAAAATCTACAGAATAACTATTAGAGTCCTCAAAGTATATAAGAGCTACCATCACAATTGCAACGATAATCAACAGAAACCAACATTACCCTCAGCAAGGCCCCACCAGATTTCCAAACAGAAAACACCAACAGCGGTCACATAATTTAGTCCAGCAACCCAAAGCAAAGGCTGCTCTAATTGGAACATCAACAAATAAACGCGCACATTCCCAATCGTTAAGGCTATTCCGCATAATCCTCGTCCTCCTCGACCTGTACAGAATCTTATCAAAGTATACGGTCCGATTGTTAATGGTGTTGTAGCGATCCTAAATCGCTACGCCCATCCAAATCCCCAATATTATCAAATCATAACCCAAATCCTAAATTCCCTATTGCCTTATATTTAAATTCCATATTGAGTCACATGAAGAACGAATTTAACCAAAAGTTAATTCGTCGTACATTGACTCAATTCCCAAAACCTTGACATCATGAAATGCTTAATTCAAAACGCAGTTCATGATTTCCCTTCCCAGAACCTATCCAATTAAAACCTGCAACAAATTCCCAGAACACAACTCAAATTGAAACGCACAAAGTCTTATGTGTGCTTCTGGGAATTTCGACAATAAAATAGTTGACAATTCTCAACTACAAAAACTATAAAAGGGCAGTGGTTTTCAATTTCATCCTCAGTACAATTTCGGAGGCCGAACCGCTGGCCGATTATCAATCGTAAAGATCACTCCCACTTTTAGATTTGAGAAAAGAATAAAGTTTACTAAAATTGTTTTAACTCAAGCCTTTTGACTTTCATTTTTCATTGTCGACACTCCGGGCTCTTCTCTCGCCGTTTTGGGAAAGCACGGCACGGAGCATTACAGTGTCAAACGACTACGACCTTCGTCAAGCAGTTGCACGATCTAGGCAACTCGAGCCATGCTATGATCTTAATCCGCACCCTTAATATGACCAGATCACAGCAGAGTGGATCCCCGGTCATGATTCCACGAACAGATGCAGAGTTGCTTTGTTTTCTCTTCTCGCGCACAGGAGTATCCGTACAGTCGTTGGACCATCAGATTCTGCATCCATTCCTTAAACACACATGATAAACAATTCGTTTCGGTTTTTGCTACGTTGTCGAGTGTATGTGTGCATCTACAATGAATTAGCTGTGTAACAGGGCTGGTAGTCGTATCCATCGAATTAAAAAGGACCTGGTGATGAATTTATTCATTTTTTTAATCTATTATCTTGTTTTCGTCGTTTATTTTAACGCGTTTGCCTTTTTTTTTTTAACTTGAAGAGTGGAGCGTAACTAACGATGAAATAACATGAGACGGGTAACTAAATATCGGGTTAGGTTATTTCCTCAGAATAATCGAATAGTTTATTTCGAAAACGTTTTTCCCGATCCTTACGTCACCACCATATGTTAGTTGTTCAGCCAACTATGGAGCACGCAGTCAGATATGAATGGTCGCCATATCAGGTTTCGTATATTTGCAGAATTCCTTTTACCAAACAAATGTATCCAAAAAAGAGATTTCTGTACATTTAATAGCCAGAGAACGCGTAAACCTGGAATAGACAAAGCGTTTCACATTCGTGTAGTTCGGCTAAAGAATGATCCCCTGTGTTTATCCGTACCTCCGAAGTTTGTTTTTACCTGATGCACAATCTGTTATGTATGAGTATGATGGGAATATTTTTGGAGAGGTAGGATACATTAACTAAATTTAGTATCGCGATTATCAGAATACGTTGTCCTCATCATCATCGGCACTACAACCGGGATCCGGTCTTGGCCTTATTTAGCAAGTCTCTCCACCGGTATCCGGTCCATATCTGAGGCTTGTTAAATTGTCCATAATAATTTGTTTTTCCGGACAAGGTTATTAGCCTTGCACCAACTTTTCTCAGGATGCAGGATACGTTGTGTCTATGACTTAATCATAGCCTAGAAGGGCTCGCATCAGGATTCGTATTCGCACGCGCAGCCCTGGTTTACATGACAATTGATTACTACTAATTTACAATTGGATAAATATACGTCCGGCTGGATCGGGGGATATGTTCCTCGCATTTCTCAAGAAATTCCACACATTTTGCAGCTTCGTCGATTATACACATTATACTACGAGCATCTGTTTCAATCCAGCTGTACATGCTGTTTTGAGGTCGATCTTCAATTTCTGGGCGATACTACGGCATTTCCGGCGACGGTATATGTTTAACCTCGAAAATACAAGAACGAAATCGAGGAAACTAAAAGTGTGCGTAATTGGTTGTGACAATATAAAGGCAATAAACACCATTCATAATTTCTGCCGCCTGGCCTGCATTTTCATCTTTTTCAAAGCAAAATTGCAAAATAACCGAATTTTTTGTTTCTTAGCTTTCATATTTTACATCTTACATCATTTGTATTCGTTGGAAAAGTTTTATTTCTAACAAATTGCCCGATTTAGTTGTCAGGTAAATCGGGCAATTTGTAAGAAATATTTATTATTTATTTATTTATTTATTATCAATTAGTAATGTAAAAATTACATATCAATAACTTAACCTAATGAGCCTAGCAGCGGGGACTATTGGCTCTGTATTTCTAATTTACAATTTAATCTTAATGCTATTTACAAATTTATTTACAATTTCTATGTTGTCGGTAGTGGGATCTGCTAGAATTGTATAAATATCTGTATTGCGAAATAGTTTGTCTTTTAAGGGTTTTAGGTGAGGACAGTCTTTTAATATGTGAGTGATTGTAAGTGTTGTGTTGCATTTTGGACAGATTGGGGCTGTAGCTCGGTGGAGCAGGTGGAGGTGGGTAGCAGCTGTATGGCCTAATCGCAGCCTCACAAAGTTTGTGATTTTGGATTTGGACAAGTTAGTTGGGTAAGAAGGGTGAGTTTTGAAACGGTTTACCATTTTATAGGCATGGTGGTGAGTATCCCAGTTTGTTTGGTTTATTTGTTTTTGTTGATTGCTGATAATTGACAGTAGATCGGCTCTTGTGTAGATGTTGAATTTATGGACTGGAGCTCTTTTGGCTGAGTTGGCTGCGGCGTCTGCATTCTCGTTACCGCTGATGGCGACGTGACTGGGAGTCCACATTAGTTTTATTTTATTGCAGTGTGTAATGATATTATTCCGAATATTGGAAATAATATCATCAGTGTTGTTGGTGTTTTTTATTGAGTTGAGTACCGACAGGCTGTCGGTGCAGATGACATATTTTTCTCTGTGGTTGGTGGCGAATGTTACGGCTTGTAAAATCGCGAAGGCTTCCGCCGTGAAAATGGAGCAAAATTCGGGTAATAGTCCGATTTTCTTTACTGCACCTTCTTCGGATGTGACCGCAAAGGAAGTATAGTTGGTTGTTTTGGATCCATCTGTGTACAGAAAGCGCCATCCGTTGGATTTATATTTTGAGGCGACTGACCAGAATAGTGCACCGTATATTTCTTTATTTGTGTTTGGTTTTTTAAATATTGAGAGTGTTGTTATGATATTATTATTATTTAGAAGCCATGGCGGGTAAGTTGCGGAGTATTTGAAAGTTTGTTTAATATCCAATTCCAATTGCTTGGCTTTATCTAAAATGCGACTGATTGCAGATGGGATTCGGTTGGTGTTTTTGTATCCTATTGTTAGTTTGATGTCTTTGTCAATTATGGAATTTCGCGAAAACGCTAATTTAGCTATTAGTTTTAATGATATGATTTCCATCCGGTCCTCAATTGTTGGAAGCCCAGCTTCAGCCAGTATATTTTTTATTGGTGTCGTTCTGAATGCAAAGGTGCTTCTTCTAGCGGCTTGGTGATAGATGGGCTTTATTATATTTAGAGTCGTTTTTGGACTATTGCCATAGATATAGATCCCGTAGTCTATTTTACTTAAAATTAGAGCTTTAGTAATTTTACATAGAGTGTTAATGTGTACGTTACTTTTCATGTTGCTTAAGTATTTGATAATATTGAGCCTCGCTGCTAATGATACTTTGAGTTCTGAACAATGTTGTTTCCAGGTATACTTATTGTTAAATGTTAATCCTAGGATTTTGAGGTTGGGGACATTTTGGATTGTTTTGTTGTTTATGTTGAGGTGTATTTGGGGACAAAGTCGTCGTCGGCACACATGAAATAATTTACATTTATCTACTGAGAGTTTGGCACCTGAAGAATTTGACCATTCTAAGATATCTTTCACTGTTTCAGTTAAAATGTTTTTGCAGAAAGTTAGATCGCTGGATTTACTTAAGATGTATATATCATCGGCGTAAATGCAATGATCTAGATGTTTCTGTTTGTGTATTATTGTACTTATGTCGTCAAAGGCGATCATAAATAGTACAACTGACAGTGGGGATCCTTGAGGGATTCCGTTGTGTAATGGAAATGTATTGGAGTAAACGTGGTTGACTTTACATTGGAATTTTCTATTGCTTAGAAATGATTTAACGTACCTATATATATTGTTGCCAATTCTCCATTTTAACAATTTATTAAGTACGGTATGAGCGCCTATTCTGTCGAATGCTTTCTCAAAATCAAGAGAGAGTATTGTGACGTGATTTTTGGCGGATAGAGCCTTTGAGGTGTAGTGGTCAATGTGGAGTAAGGCGTCTGTGCAACCTCTGTTGGATTTGAAAGCTACTTGGTTGATGGATGTCAATTTCTTTGTTTCCATAAGCCAGAGTAGACGTTTGGCTACGATTTTTTCTAATACCTTTGCGGGACAAGGAATTAAGGATATAGGGCGGTAGCCATCCACCGTATCTTTATCTTTGTTCGGTTTGGGAATAGGTATTAGGACCGCGGTTTTCCATATTTGTGGAATGTGTGATGTTTCAAGTATTTTATTGTATAACTTTATAATTCTTTGTTTTGCATAATGCGAAAGGTTTTTTAACATTGGGTAAGATATTCGATCTCTCCCTGGAGTTTTTCCCTTAGTTATACTAAGTGCTGACTCGAATTCGATAAATGAGATGCGTTGTTCTATGCGTAGAGCTGCAGAGTTAGGAGTTTGCAAAGATAGTGGATTGTTAACGGATTCAATTTTTTTGCGATTGAATTCGGGGTGAAAACTATTGTTGTCTGAGAATTGCGACCAGGTTTTGGCGAAGAGTTGGCTTATTTCCACTGTGTCTGAGATTGTAGTATTTCCGGAATTAAGGGATGAGATAATTGTCGGATTGTGATTACCACTTAAGCTGCGTATTTTATGCCATATTGTGGTTGTGGAGGATGTTGGATTGATTGAGGAAGTGAATTGAAGAAAGCTTTTTGCTTTGCTTTCTTTCATCTTCCTACGAAATTGTGCATTCGCTTTCTTGTATGCAACAAAATTAACCTGCGTTGGTCTTTTTTTAAATTCAGAGAGGGCTGACATTTTGCTTTTTCTGAGAAGCGTTAGGTCGGAGTTCCACCAAGGTACATGTTGCCTTGTTTCTGATTTGGTTGTGATATTTGTTTGGGGTATTGAGAGATTGGCAGCGGATCTAATTGCTTTACTGATTAGCGCCGCTTCGTGATTCGTGTCAGGTGCGGGGGAATTGCTTGAAAGAAATTCGTCAACTTTTCTTTCAAAAAGTGCCCAGTTGGCGGAATCGGTTTTGTATTTTGGAGATCTGTTGTGATGGGTTATCGGTTGCTGATTATTTATTATGCTTAAAACGGGGAAATGGTCACTATTGTAGAGGTCGTTTAGAACTTGCCATGAAGTTTTCGGAACCAATTCTGAGGAGCAACAAGTGATGTCTATATGAGTGAGGGTATTGTGTGTAGAAAGGTGAGTAGGGGAACCGTCATTCAGTAGGATCAGATTGGAGGTGAGGAGGAGGTTTTCAATTACTTCCCCTCTTTTGTTTGTGGAAGGTGAACCCCAGAGTGTACTCCAAGCATTTATGTCGCCTCCAAGTATTCTGGGCTCATTTGTTTGGTTGAGTATAGCCTGAAGATCATTTTTATTTAATGGTTGATTTGGGGGGAGATATAAGGCAATGTAGGTAAAATTTAAAGGGTGTGGTATTTCTACAACGAGAGCTTGGATATTTGTAATGATGGGGAGGATTTTGTGGGAAGTACCTTTCTTGATTAGTAATCCTACTCCTTGCTTGTGTGATGTGTTTGCAGGTGAATTGTAGAAGTAGCCTACATAGGATTTAGGGATGAATGGTGTGGTGTTGACTGGGCAATGCGTTTCTTGCAGTGATATTATATGTGGGTTATGGTCCTTAATTAGAATGTTTAGTTCGTCAAAGTTATTGGTATAACCGTTCATGTTCCATTGTAGAATGGTGAATGGGGTTTGTTTTGGAGTGAGTTTTGGGCGTTCAGCCGTGCTAGTGTGCTTAGATCTTGATTTTGCAGAGGGATGGGGTTGTATATTCTTAAATGTTTTAAGGTGTTGGAAGGTATGGTGGGCGGGATGTATGTTGTTAGGATCAAGACTCCGCTGTTCCGGATGTTGGGCACTTGAACTCTGGATTGAGTTCAAGTGTCCAACTTCAGGAACAGCAGAGTCAGGGGCTTGGTTGTTAGTTTTATAGTTACATTGTAATATCATCATCTACTAAGGTGTGTACATTTTTATTAATATTTATATTAGTGAGAGACGGTTTACTTTTTACCTTTGATTTGGGTGAAGGGGTGCGTTGCGGATGGCTATTAGCAGAGCAGCTTGTCGTGGTTTGTGGAATGGTTTCAGTTTGGTTGTTTGTTGGCGAACTTGTTTGTAGTTGTGAGAGTTCGAATGTGGTTAGTTGAGTTGATGATGTTTGTTGAGTTGATGGCGTTAATTGAATTGATGGTTTTCGTTGGATTACTGGTGTTATAGACGAAATTGGTTTGGTTGGGTTATGTGTTATTGACTTTTTTGGCTTGTGGGGCAATCCAATTTGAATACTGTTGATTGTAGCAGATGAGGAGGAGCTGGTTGGAAGGGATTCCTTGGGTGTAGTTTTTTGTTTGTTTTGTTCCGTTGAGGGTCCTTGTAATTGGCTCGATTTTAGTGTATCTGCAAAGCTTCCTGAAAGTTGATCAGGTTTGTGGATATTTTTTTCCTTATAAATTCGTTTGGCTTCTCCCATTGAACATTTGTTTGTGGTTTTTATTGTTAAAACTTCTTTCGCTTGGATATACAAGGGACAGGTTTTATCGGCGGCCGAGTGAGGGAGCGAGCAGTTTGCGCACATAGTGCGACTGCAATTTACGGGGCTATGAGGTGGCAGATTACACTTTTCGCACATTGTGGTATTGGTGCAGCGTTTTGTGGTATGGCCGAGTCGTTGGCAGTTGCGACATCTCATGGGGTTGGGGATATATTCGCTGACCTTAGCTTTATAAAAACCGATGTCAACCGACTTCGGTGGTTGGAATAGGTTGAAAGTAAATAACATAAGTCCGGAGGGTCTTCGCACTTTACAGTCATCTACTTTGGTAAATTTGTACACATCTGTGACTTTTTGTTGACCCATTTCGGCTATTATTTCCGCTTCCGAGATGTTTATGAGACAAGGAGCGTACACTATGCCTTTGCATTCATTTAATTTTTCGTGTAATTTTACAGAAACGGGACACACGTTGCCAAAGTTTGTTATTTTAAGAAAACGGTCTGCGATTTTCTGAGAATTAGCTTTTACTAATAATTGTCCGTCTCGTAGAACCGTGATTTGTTCATACTCTTTGCTAACATCGTCTATCACTTTTTTAATTAAAAATGGGCTAAGAGATGAAATAGGCTTACCATTCTCCTTGGATGATATAATTAGAAATTTTGGATCTCTTGTATTGTTCATTGTTGGTAAGCTAGGAAAAAATTCCTCTGTTTTCATAAGTGTCCTTTTCATTTTGTTTGGTCGAATATCGCTATTTGTATCTTCCGTAAGATCGCTAAACCGGTTACTATTCACATTTGGCCCGCAGGCCATTTCGTTGCAATTGTTTTACACTACTCTTTTGTTTTATAAACACAGCACACTGCACAAGGGTCTGGTCTGTTTTTTTTTTTTGTTTTTTGTTTTTTTTTCACTGCACTATTACACAAAGGGGATGTAATATAGTTTTGTAACGTATGACTGATGTTACACGTACGGAACACTATTCGCGGCGATGTAAACTCGACGACGGTTGGAAAGGGAATGTGTAAGAAATAAAACTTTTCCAACGAATACAAACCTAAATTTGTTTTATAAATACTTTACAAATGTATATCACTAGAGTCGTTTACATCCAAACTAATGTAGATTCTATTTAGTCGCATTGCCGATCATGCAAGTGTTATACATGTACACACTTCTGAAAACCAGTGGCAACTATTTCCACACATGCATCTGTCGGATTTGAGAAATGCCAACATCCGCATTCACCCTTCGGCCATTTGAACGATAGCACTGAGCTCTCGACATAATAACACACATCGTGTAGCGTATCGTGGCTTAGTATTAACTACAATCTTGTATTGCTGCAATCGTGGGGAAAGCTATTAATCTTAGTGTTATGGCCCGATCAATTTTTTACCAGCCCGCGAAACAAAGGCTCACACACTTATTTATTTATGCACTGATCGCTCCCATCATTACATTCACCGTATGCTCCAAGTGCACCACTCATCGTCCCTGCAATTGATGATCTAATCCACATGCGTTGGGGCGATGACACACCGTCCAGACACCCAGATAAAATTCCAACTTCATATGCAGTTCTCCAAATTAAACAATTGCCCACTTCCTTCCTCTCAATAAATCCGAATAACATAGTTGTTGTTGGAACGTTTAACTACATACAATCCACTATCTTCTTAGGGTGCAACAACGAATATTTGTTGCATCTCTTCGTCACCTAAAGTGACAACAAATCGAACTGCAGGTGAAAGTCGACAACACTTTTCGCGAGCTGCTTGGTCTTTGATTTCTCTCCAGATGCTGGGCGATTGCGGATGGATGTTGTGGACCACAACGTAACACCGAATATCAGTTAAGCTGATTGCCTATCCATTTGCACAGAAACCATTCACCGGTCGAACAGTGTTATGCAACTGAAAGGCGATCTAAATACTTGGCTCGGGTCTGTTGGCAATAGTATCAAATGTTCGTTATAGTTGGTTCACATGTTCGTTAGTTTTAATTTTCTGGTTCCATTTGATTAATTACGAGTATTCCAGCGGGTGGATGGCAATTCGCTGTCGTATGTTTGCCATCGCTTATGGAGTTATTGTCGTAGGCCGTTGATTAGGCGTATTCTTCGTATTCAAGGCTGTGGGAATCTGAACGACTAAACTCGCAAGAGTTCTCATCTGAAAAAAGTCAGTTTGAGGCCAGTGAAGCGCTAAAAAGTGAATGGGAATTTTTGTAACTTTATTGAATTATTAGCAGATGGATGAGTTGCTTGGTTTATCTATTTCGAAGTTATTCATGTCAAGGTTTTTGAATACACAGATATATTTTTGCAACCTAGGCGGGGCTTTCCTTCATCACAGGGAATGGATCGAAATGCCTTTTGTGACCAATTAAATATTTTTAATTTATTACTTTGTCCATTAGCATATAAATTGAGTAATATTAGCGTGATGGGAAACACAAATGCGAATTTGAGCATTGATTACTGTCCCCCTCCCAAAGAGAGATACGTAACTTAGGGGGGTATAGCGTTTTATGACGATTGGAATCACGGCAAAAGTTAGAACGAAGGCGTCAACGTATCAGACCATATCTGCATGTATACGACGATGTATTTTTCCCGCCTGCTATACAAGATATGTGATTGTCAAACTTATTCCTATAGTATACGGTTTTGATGATTAATTTTTTTGATTTTCTTTTGGTGCTATGTTCTTCACTACGCTTTACATGTTTATGTGGTGTGTCATGTCTGTTGAAGTCTTCACGGGTTCCATTCTTATCCGTGTGATTTTAGTAATCAGTACAATTAAATGGTGAATGGTGTTTATGGTCTCAATATTGACGCAGCCAGCTACACTCAATGTTTGTTTCGTCGATTTTGCTTCAGTATTTCGGATGATAAATTGCACCTCCCACAGGTAGGTCCGTCATCGAGAAAGTCGTAAGTAGAGATGCACGTTAACAGTCATAGCGTCGACCATAAAACAGTTTTAAAACATTGGCATTCAGTTGACGCAAAAAATGGATTTAAGATTTGTATAACACATATTTCACTAAATCCCGAGACAAACTCAGGGATGGCGCTAGAGAGGAAAAATCTCTATAATCCTTTAGGAATTACTAACGTTCAGACGATAGGTGTCAAAATTTCATGACAATCGGACCATAACTTACTAAGTTATAGCAATTTAAATGCCGCTATTTTTATATTATTAAAAACAATGGACGCATGCTTCGGACGGGTTTCTCCTCTCAGCTGATTGCCGTTTTAATTTCGGAGTGAAATGCTCATCCATTATCACTGTTAAAGGCACACAGAAGATAGGACACAATAGTCTGTGGGAATAGACAACAATAACAGCCAGCGGCGAACAATATATAGGGTCTCATAGATAGCCCGCAATCAACTGTGGTAATCAAATTAATTACCTATAGTCACACTCCCAGTACCAGTAATAATGACTATGGAAATGATACAAATAAATAAATACGACATCAAGCACAGATTCCGGAAGCAATAGTACGTCTTATACTGATGAGAACATAATGCACCAGCAACAGCATGCTGCTACGGATGCTGCTCCGTGCACATACGCCGCATATATGCTGTTTCCAGGTAGAAAATATCATTTAAAACAATACCAAAATAACTCACGGGGGGATGGAAGCGAACATACAGGGCAAAGTCACTGATTGCTTGCAACCCGGCGAAGGGCAGGACGATCCTTGTCCCTGTTCAATCCAAGTTGACATGCAGTCTCCACGCTACACCCCTGGATAGCTACTTTGGTACCCGCCAAGTAGTGAACCAATGCATGGAACGACATCCTGAGAAAGGTTGGCGCAAGGCTAATAACCATGCCTGTAAAAACGGGCTATTATGGCAAATTTAACCCTTATGTCAATGACCAACTTTACCGACAGTAGTCAATGACCGGGTACCCGGGTAACAATGTTAAAACAAATATTTTGCAATAGATTTTAATTTGTTTATCAGAAACAAATATATTGTGAATATTTTATGTATTTGTTATAGTCCGTCGCCGTGCTTCCTCTGATGAGGGAAGAGCGTGGACCTTTTATCAATCTCAGACTTCGAATTTATTTATATCCTATTTATATAGGGCTTTCCGTCCGTCTTCTTTATTGAATAATAGTAATTTGTTTTTCTTTTTATTTATTCTCTTTATTCACTCTTTTATATTTTGCATATTTTATTCTATATTCATTTCAACTACTGACTTCAAACTCCAAACTCTAATTGAACTTAACTCTTACTTGTATTAAATGAGATGTTAGATATGTAAGGAGATTCAGTGTTAAAGCTAATAGGGGTAGTATTCTGGAATACTACATATTTTATATAATTATTTTTTATAAATATAAAGAATTTTGACTATCTGCGGCTACAAAAGGCCTATTGAAATCGGCGCAGAGCAAGGTCAGGATCGGCAGGTGTGTAACAAATTCAGTTATACCTGCTAGAGGGATCTCGAGTATTCGGTTGACGAATAACTTGTACGGTCAACTTTCTATTTATAACTTGCGAGTTTATGGTGAAACCATTCGAATCCGGCATTAGAGAAGGCGTGGTTCGGTCAGCGTCCTTTGTGCATCTGAGCATCTTCAAAATGACGACTTTGTTGGCACGTCCTTAATGTTAATGTATTTAATAATATTAAATAATTTTGTTGTTGTATTTTTGTTTTTAGATTATGTAATGCACAACGAGATGCCTACTTGAAAAGCGTGTGTGGTGAATCTGACCACGAGAGCATAAACCTTTCTGATAGTGATGACGATGATTGGATTCCTGACGAGCGAAATGAAAACGAGTTATCTGATAACGAAGAATATTGCGCGGACGAAAATGATACAACTGAAGCAGCCATTGACGATTCTGAAAGCGAAGATGACAATGATACGAACGGAGATGTCGACACAGTTTCAACTGCAGGTAAAAATAATTCTTTTCGTTTTATTTATTAATTTTTCATGCACAACGCGTTCTTATTATTTTTATTCTTTTTTCTAGATTCAACTGGACGTACGTTTGTCGAGAAAGATAAAACTGTATGGCAAAAAACACCTCCTAACACAACTCAAACTCTCCGTCACAATATTGTGAGACAAAGAGCTGGTCCCCATCGCTCGACCGAAACACTCTCGGCGGCTAAAACATTCAAAAGGATCCTTACTCACGAAATAGTGGATTTGATTACTCGTTACACTAATCAGAAGGCAGATCTAGTTATCCGAGAGTGGAATGCAAACAATTCAAATCGACCGTCGAGAACGTGGAAAAATGTTAATCGTCAAGAGATGTATTCGTTTTTTGCAATTCTAATTGCAGCAGGGGTCAATAATGGAAACAAAGACCATACTACAGAGATGTGGAAAACGTCATCATTCCCTTTATACAGGGCCACAATGAGTATCAATCGTTTTTGGAATATCTTACGTTTTATCAGATTTGATGATGCGCGGACACGAGAGGAACGGTCCAGAGAGGACAAAGCAGCTCCAATTAGTGAGATCTGGGCGATGTTGAATGCCAATTTGTCCGCTCTGTACCGGCCCGGCACAGAACTTACCATCGACGAGCAGCTGTATCCGTACCGTGGGCGAACCAAATTTACGCAGTATATTCCATCAAAACCAGCCAAGTATGGTATCAAAGTGTGGTGGATTTGTGATGCTGAAAATGCATATCCTCTGAAAGGCATTATTTACACCGGGAAAAGTGGCAATGTTAGAAAAAAAATCAAGGTGAAAATGTTGTCAAAAAATTAGCAAAGGGAGTGGAAGAAATATTTGTATGGACAATTTTTTCACGACGTTACCGCTCGCGAAGCTTTTATTGTCGTGGGACTTGACTGTCGTAGGAATCTTACGAAAAAACAAACCCTATATTCCAAAGGAGATGGCTGCATCAAAGGATCGTGCAGAATTATCCACACTGTTCGGCTTTCACGACAAAACGACGATTTGTTCGTATGTGCCGAAGAAAAATAAAGCAGTTATACTGCTTTCGACGATGCACTCGAACATGGCAGTCGCTGACCACGCACAGAAAAAAGCCGAGATTATTTTGCATTATACTCGGTACAAAGCTGGTGTTGATACAATGGACCAAATGGCCGGCAGATACATGACACACAGACGGCCGAATAGGTGGCCCATGGCAATGTTCTTCAATGTCCTCGATGTAAGCGCACTCGCGGCGTTCGTCATTTATAAAGAGAACAACTCCATGCTGCCGAAAAAGACGAACGCCCGTCGTATGTTTTTGCTCCAATTAAGCGAACAACTTGCCCTGCAAGGTATTCATGAACGCTCGGAAAATGTTCAAATCATGAGGCATTACTCAACAAAACTTGCAATCGAGTCCATCATCGGCAAGGTTCAGCCGCTCGTGCGGACGACCCAGACAGCATGTCCGCCCCTGGATAGTACAGGAAGAAAAAAGGTCACTGGTTGTTGCCACATTTGTTTATCGCAGGCTCTGAAAAAGCGGCGAAAAACAAGAAAGGCGTGTCGGCAATGTGAAATGCCGGTTTGCGACGAACACGCAACTACGTTGGTTGAATGTAATGCATGTCACAGAAGTCCTTCTGAATAAATTTGTTTGTTAATTTAAATGCATTTTTATTGTTTTTCATTAATTATTAGTTATTTAAATAGTTAATTATCAATAATTAATTATTAATTAACTATTTAACATTCAATTTTACACCATTCTTCGTCATTCTCAATTTGCTTTTTAAATGGAGTACCCGGGTACCCGTCGTGGCTCAGAATACAATTTTTTAAAATGTCAATTTGAAAGTAAAAAAAAATGTTTTTCATTGAAATTTCGTAATTATCATTCAGAAACGTTTGAATGGAGATGATCTAAGACATGGGACCGAAATTCGTCTACTAGGCCGAGCAATCGTGAAATTGCGACGAAATGGGTAAACGGGTACCCGGTCATTGACATAAGGGTTAATAAGCCTCGGATATGGACCGGATACACGACGACGACCACGGAAACGAAAATGGCTAAATGATTTAAGAATTTTCCCATGGAACGTCCGCTCCCATACAGAGCTCGAGCTGCACAGCAGCTAGCCGATGCCCTGTCTGAATATAAGGCTGACATAACAGCATTTCAAGAAATAAGCTGGACAGGGAGTGGTGTTATTCAAAGAAACGAGTATGACATTTATTACAGCTGTCATGCAAATCACCATGTGCTCGGGGTAGGCTTTCTAGTCAGCCAAAAACTGAAGCCTGCCATCATCGGCTTTAATGCAATAAACGAAGGGCTATGCGCTCTTCGCAAGCTCCTCGATAGTACAGTGGTTAGTATACCCGCCTATCACGCGGGAGAGCGGGGTTCGATTCCCCGTCGGGGAGCCTCTGGCGCAAGACTAATGACCTTGCCCGGAAAAAACAAATCATTATGGAAAATTTTACAAGCCTCAGGACTTGCTAAATAAGCTCAAGACCGGTTCCCGGTTGTAGTTCCGACGATGATTATGCACTCTTCGCGTGCGAGGCAAGTTTAAGAACGTAAGCCTCATAAACGTTCACGGAGAGAGAAGTCCCCTGACAGCGAAAAAGAAGAATACTATGTGAACGTCGAACAGGCCCTCAATGCCTGCTCAAGATACGATGTGAAAATCGTTCTTGGTGATTTGAATGCCAAAATAGGTCGGGAGCCGGTTTTCGGGCACTACGTAGGCTCCCATAGTTTGGATGAGAACACTAATGACAATGGACTACGAGTCATCGAACTGGCAGCATCAAAAAACTTGGTCGTTTCAAGTACCAGATTTCCGCGTAAGCATATCCACAAAGCCACCTGGGTATCACCTGATGCAGCCACTCGCAACCAAATTGATCACGTGTTGATAGATCGCCGCCACTCCCCGAGCCTGATGAGGGTACGAACGTACCGAGGTGCCAACGTCGACTAGGATCACTATCTTGTTGGTACAGTTTCCCGAGTGCGGATTGCCTTACGGATACGTACTGCATCCGCGGCTAAGGTTCGAATCACCACGGCTGGCTTACGCGATGAGAATACCAGTAACACCTCTGGTCATGCGCTAAGACTCGTCCCCGAAGAGCTAGACGGCGGGAGAGTAAGTCCTGGGGGCAGAATGCCGGGCGTAGAAGAGAAATGGACACGCCTTAAGAATACTGTCATTAGCACTGCCAACTCCATCTCAGGCAGTAGTCGTAGATTTCGGAACGACTGGTTTGATGGTGCAAACTAGCGACTGAACCTAAGAATGCTGCATACCGGACAATGCAGCAGTCTCAAAGGACGCGGGTACGCGAGGAGAAATACAAAGAGCTCAGAAGATCTGAAAAAAGACTTCACAGACAAAAGAAAAGTGCCTGGGAAAAAAACGTTGTCTATGAAATAGAGAGAAGTAAAGAGCGAGGTCCGCACCAGGCGCGGAAGTTCCACCAAATAATCCGCAGTATGACGCGATACACACCACGCCGCACTTACTGCAAGGGTAAAGAGGGTAATCTGATCACCGATCCTGAAGGCATTCTGGAGAGATGGGAAGTGCACTGCAATGAATTGCTAAATGGTCAGCTCACAAAAGAATTGGAGGCTCCAGCAATGCAAGATCAAAACCAAATCCTGCCGCCACCAAGCATTGAGGAAAAATTAAAAGCCATAAGACAGCTCAAATCAAATAAAGTCCCCAGAACTGATCGCATACCAGCTGAGTTGATCAAACAAGGAGGGACAGCGTTACATCACGTAATTCATGAGATCGTGGTGCACGTATGGGAGCAAGAGGAGATGCTGGAAGATTGGCGTCGTGGTATAATTTGCCCCATACATAAGAAGGGATATATCACACTGTGCAGGAACTATAGGGGTATAACATTGCTGAGTACTGCCTATAAGATGTCCTCCACTATCCCACAAGATCGGATAGCCCCATACGCTAAAGCCATCATTGGTCAATATGCCTCATCCCAGACAAATCAGCGATTGATGAGATATTCATCCTTGGGCAGGCGATGGAAAAATGTCTGGAATTTAAGATCCCATTATATAATATATTCATACACTTTAAGGTGACCTCCGACAGCGTAGCCAGGGTAGAACTGTATAGTGCCATGGGGGAGCTCGGCATTCCAAACAAATTGATACGACTTTGTAGGTTGACCATGACCAACGTAACTAGTCAAGTAAAAATAGCGGGATTGCTGTCCAAACCAATAAACATCTATAATGGACTCCGACAAGGGGACGGTCTGGCCTGCCTCCTCTTCAACCTGGCGCCGGAGAAATCAATCCCTGACTCTGGCGTCACTAGAACTAGAATTTGAAGTAGAGCAATCCTTTAACTACCTTCGGTCAATAGTATCAGCCGATAATAATATGGACGAAGAAATACGCGAACGGCTGATCAAATCCAACAAAGTCTACAAGGCTCTCTAAATCCCGAAATTTATCCAGATCATCCAAGCTACTACTGTACAAGACCATGGTCTTACTAGTACTCATGTATGGTACCGAGACCTGGGTGCTCAATAAAAGGCACTCTGAAGTCTTAGCCACGTTCGAGAAGGAGAATTGTTGGCCCCGTATGTGAGGGAGAACAATTCCGGAGGCGCTACAACCATGAGTTGTACGCAATCTACCTTGAAGTTAATGTTGTAGGAAAAATCAAGCTCGGTAGACTCCGGTGGGTGGGACACCTAGCTCGAATGAGCGAAAACGAGCCTGCCCGGAAAGTCCTTTGTGGCAGGATGTATGGAAGGAGACAGCGTGGCAGACCTTGTCTGCGATGGGGGGATGGCGTAGACCAGGACGGCCACAGCCTGGGAGTGCGAAACTAGATGACATCGGCTCGAAATCGGGACTGGTGGAGAGATTTGTTAAATAGGGCCAACACCGGATGCCAATTGGAGTACTGTGATGATGATAATGATGTAAATAACTAACAACATTGTCCTTCGAGTCGGATTCCATTACGAGTTTGCGATCTATGGATTTGGCAGATCCACTCCGAAGCATCGGTAAGTTAACGCTACAGTTTCCGTCATTTACGTGTTCATAATACCATGGTCATTTTCTTTCTATGGTGAAATCTATCTTCATGACATTAACGCCGGAGATTTGTTAAATAAGGCCAAGACCGGACCCCCATTTGTAGTGCCGTTGATAATGATGATGATGAAAATAACTCACATGGTCCTTCGAGCCGGATTCCAATACGAGTTCGCGATCTATGAATTTGGCAGATCCATTCCGAAGCATCGGTGAGTTAACGCTACAGTTTCTGTCATTTACGTGTCCATAACACCATGGTGTCATTATCTCTCTGTGGTGAAATCTATCTTCATGACATTAACGTCGGATGTTTAGCATCTCATGCCAGACTATTTCAAGTAAATCTCAGATTGGACTGCGATGCATACGGAACGTTCATGCCGCCCTCCGGTTCGAAACCTCAACGACATCACCAGCTACCTTCGACATCTTACAGACTCTGTCGTTGTGATTAAACTGGGGTCTGTCTATCTCTCTTACGTTGGGTACATAGCAATGTTCACAACATTTTTTTAGCTGTCTACTATCTTATCATTTTGTCAGCATATTAACGTCGAATATGCTTACTTAACTTAAAACGACCTTTTTGTGGGTGCCGGGATGAGGACATGCCCTTAAGTTTAAACTAAGTTTTTTTTTTCATTTTCCTCTTCTTTATTGCACTTTAGTTTTAAGTTAGTTGTTAAATTTATTTATCACTTGTATTAAGCTAAATATATGAGAGGTCTGCCCCCGCCAAATTAAATTAAATTGAAATTGCGTTCAACCGAGTTATTGTGTAATTCATTTCTGTGAAATTTTGGCGAGTTACGTAACCTGAAATTTATAGCAATAAGTTGTAAGGCCACTGGGTTTCTGAGTTGACAAATTGAGTAAGATTTACTTATGCTAATTAAAAATTTTCCTTAGAAATAATCCCTCACTAGTAACCAAAATACCAGTTGCGAGGGGTGTTTGATAGAGAGTGAAATGAATTTGAAATAACTTAACTCATTGAAAACACATTCTTTTACTCATCGTAGTAGTTTTCAACTACGTACATAACTCTTCAAATGTGTTGGTAGATGTTAACCTACGCAAAACACAATATTTTATCGATGTTACTAAATGTTAGAGGAGAAATTTTACAGGTGTACTTTAGTGTGCTATCGTCGCCAAATTTGGGGTGTTTACACAAATTCTTCCCTTTTTCATGCATAATAGTTAGTATTCGACTGTAACGACACAGTCTTCATAGCACATCCCTGGTATTAACATAGCAACCAAAAGAAAACTTAATTTTATTAACGTTTTTAAAAATGTCATTTAGCAAATGTGAAATATGCAGGAGAAAAGGAAGTACGGTTAACTGAGGCTAAATGAAACATAAGCTTCAATATTGTTGCTAAGAAGCAAGTTACATACAATTATACCTAATAACAGTATTTAAGATCGCCTACCTTTAATTGCTATCACGTTAATGGAAGAATAAAACAAGAGAAACAAAGCCAATATGCATAATTGCTTTCGAATAAGACGGAAACAAAAATCATATCCGCTTGAAACCAGCCGTAGTACATAATATAATTGATTAACCTAACAACTTTTTCAAAAATGTCTTAAGCCGTTTTGTGCCGTTGAATCATTATCCGAGCTTCCACTACAATTAGCTAAAGATTAATTGAAAATTAAAATGTGTTCTTTAACCAGGCATTCAAAAGTGTAATCTGACTATTGCGCGGTACTTTGTAATACGGAGACTGTATTACCGACATCATCTAATATAATCGAATAATCAAACCGTGGTATTGGACGGATGTTTATATTATACGATGGTCTTAACAGTCAACTTGTAATGTCACCAAATCTTCGTCTAGCTATTGGAAACCAACAGTTATGAAGATCAATGTTGGATGGATGATAATCCATAGCCAGCGGAAAAGCGTGGTTTTTATTCGCCATCACAATTTTCTTCTTGTGGTTACGCCACAAACTGCAGCTATTGTTGTACTCAATGTGCAATCATTGTAATTCTTCAAATTGACAAAGTTTTAGAGGAAGCTGCGGTCGAGAGATTTTCGCTTACTAGGGGCTCATTAGGGTCACTGGTAGGTGAGCAATGAACAAAGAAATTTAGAAGATTAAACAAAGAAGTGGAATACTTAAAGTCGTGGTCTGTGGTTGAGGATACTTTTTGTATATTATGATTAAGATCTAGAAATGTTGTGATAGATGAAGAGAAAGTTGGAAAACTTCAAACGAATTGTAGGGGCATATCACTTTACATTAAATGTCATACTGAGAACAATTCGCTAAAGTAACTTAGAGATAATCATTCGGATGGAGCCGAAGTGTTTCTTTACAATAAGGTGAAATGAATTTCATCAAATATCCAAAAGTACTATATAACCACAATGGCAAAGTAAGCAAAAAAAAGACCCACAAATCAAAAGTAGACAACAAAGCACAAGTTAGGGCGGCCTAAAAAAAACGAACCCGCTGCAAAGGCCAGGGTGGTTGACAAACGGTCAAAGAGCAGGCACAAGGATGGGAAAACGGACGCTATCCCAATCAAATTTTCATAGGTGAACATATAAGCGGACCCCAATCTGGAAGCAGGGGGGGAGGCTGTTCCCAAAATTCGAAGAAACCAGAGCGCCGATCTGCTTCTCCATCTGGGAATAACAAGTGGCAACGCAACAGAATAAAGTGTTGCTTGAAAAGCCTTTCACATCGAACTTCAATCGAGCTTGTGGGGGTTCTCTATACCTGACGGAGAACCAACCCACAACGCCAACCAGTCTTGACCGCTAACAGCGCGTCACCCTCCCCTTACCAGGAATCCATGTCAAAACATGCAAAAACAAATTCCAATCCGCAAGCGCATACATCCCATACCTTGCAATAAAACATTTCCCAAAACTCCCAACAGAATACAATTCAATAGAATATATTCTAAATCATCTCTTACATCACCCCACATACAATTTTTCCCAAAATCGCCTCGGTCAATTCTCTACTTAATTCATATTCCCTCTTTGCGACCAAGCAATCACAATTTCCCTGAAATTCATATGCCGTAACAAAACGCATATTCAAATCCACAACGGAACATTAACCATCGCCACCTACTATACCAAGCCGCAGACATTTCCCCGAAATGACTTCGGTTAATATCCTATCTAAACGATATTCTTTGCTTGCACCCAAGCAATTTCAATTTCCCGGTATACGCAACCAATGAATCCAACACAGCTTGTACGGCAAGGATTCGCTGGAACTGAATTCTTATGCGAGCATAGCAACTTTTCTCGAAATTCCTCGGAAGTGACAGAAAGTTTATTTTTTTAATTTCATTAGGGCCAGACGTATCCAGCCGCTCTTGCAATCGCGCCGCGCCGAGTCATTGTGCGACTCCTATGACGATCGGCCGCGTAGCGTTAGAGTCGAGAGTGTAGCTTCTTAGGGTGTTTTTTTTTGTCGAATTTTAATTAATACGGCCGCCTGTTAATATTGTGGTTTATGGACGATTTCGTGGTATGACAGTTAAATTTAAGTGCGCAGTACACCTAAGCTAACCAATAAACGTAAACGCGGTTTTTAGAGCCCCCATGTAAACAACCCCAGTTGCAACATATATAACCCGAATCGCGGATGCATTCCCGCCGAGTAGTTTCGTGCCAAAAACTTTGTGTAAAATAAAATAACGGAAGATAACTGAAAAGAACACAGACGATACTTTTTACAATTAAATAACGAAAAAATTGTGCCACAGAATTTCCCACAGTGCCTTTTATATACCCTTTTCTTGGTGCTCGGATTCCGGACAATAATTCTTGTGAAAGATTAATTGGGTGGGAGTGTAGTGAATCCGCGCCATACACTGGCATCAAACTCATATGTGTTCCCTGCGGTCCACCTGCTCTCGCCGTAATCATGTATTTTGTTTTGTCTTCATTTATTTCTAGGCTCACCTCTTCTGCCGCTTGCGTGATGATTTCACAGTTTTTACTTACAGTTTCTAGATTATCGCCCAGAACGGCGATGACATTCGCATATGCGAGCACTTGCTTGACCCCGTTCATGGATGGTCCGGCCATGTTGTCGTTTGTACCTTTCTGATGACATACTCGAGCACGAGGTTAAAAAGACGTGCTGGGAGGCCACCCCCTGTTTTAATCCGACCCGGATTTCAAATGGTTCTGAGAGGTGGTTTTCTATTCTAACTCGCCTTTTATTTTCGTTCATGCAGATTTGAATGAGGGCGGTATATTTTTTCGGGATTCCCAGCTCAACTACAATATGGTACAGTCTTTGCTTTGCGACTGAGTCGTAGGGTTTTTTGAAGTCAATGAACAATTGGTGAACCGTCTCTCCGTATTCCCACTTCTTTTCCAGCAGTTGCCTTATTGTGAACATTTGGTCGCTCGTTGACCGGTTCCTACGGATTCCGCGCTGGTAGTCTCCCAGTATTTCTGTTGCGTACGGTGTGATTCTCGCCAGTATGACATTTGTTAGTATTTTGTATGTAGTTGGGTGCAATAATATTCCTCTGTAGTTTATGCGGTCAGATCTGTCGCCCTTTATGAAAATGGGGACGACTATTGAGGTGTTCCATTCTTCCGGAGTGACTTCACATACTGTTTTGATGATTTTCTTTGGAGCGGTTGTCTCTCCTCCATGCTTCACAAGCTCTGCTGGTATGCAGTCGAGTCCGGGAGTCTTGTTGTTTTTCAATTGATTTATTGCGTCTACAACTTCGTTGAAAGAGGGCTCTGGGATCTGAGGCTCAGCTGTATGTACGTCTGACGCGTTTATTTATGGTTGATGGGTGCGCAAATTGAGTAGGTTTTCAAAGTACTGTTTTCCATCTTGTCACAATATCGTTTGTTTCTGTGACCAGACAACCGTTTGCGTCTCGAATTATTTTGGGTCTCCCTCGGTAGCCTTTTCTAATTGGTTTATGCCGGCATACATACCTCTGGTGTTCTTTGCTCTGGCATTTTCTAGGATTTTTTCAATCCGAGCCTTCTCCCATTCGTGTTTTTTGCGTATGAAAAGTTTCATTGTCTCTTTCCGAGTTGTCGCGTATCTTTCTGCGTTGACTTCATCACATCTTTGTAAGTGGATCACTCTGAGGCGTTTACGTTCTTCGATCTTCGGCCTGCACTGATCGTCAAACCAAAGTTTGTACTTAATTGGTTTTTTACATCTGTTAAATATTTTTCTTTAACAATTAATTATTTATGTATTGTACACCACACTTACCCCGTGGTCTGCTACGATGATATTGAGGGAAGGGAGTCTCGATGTAGGCAGCTTCAATTCCCTGCTGATTGAGGACGATGCAAATATTCTAAATGTTCTTTGCCGTAACCCCGTGGTCTGTTACGATGATATTGAGGACAGGGAGTCTCGATGTAGGCAACTTCAATTCCCTGCTGATTGAGGACGATGCAAATGTTCTAAATGTTCTTTGCCCCAATTAGTGAACTTTAGCACTAAACATGCACACAAGAGCGACTTTTAGCACCAACACTAGTGAAAATAGGTTCAAACGATTTTATTTAAATTAATGTTGATTTTATTTTCACATTTCAATTCCCATTTCGATTTTATTTAAATTTCACATTTCAATTCACATTTCGATTTCATTTAAATTTCACATTTCAATCTTTTATTTTCACATTTCAAATAGCAAACACACCCGTATGCGGCGACTGCTTAACCAACAAGAAGGAATATCTCATGTCTTTTCGGCACATATCCTTTTTCGTTCCGCTTCCACGAGTTATTTCTAGGAAGCGGCGGAATTGGCAATTGGCTAATAGGGGGCGACTATGGCTAATACAAAGAAGATGACTAATGCAATGTGAATGAGGTTTTAAATGCGTTTTACTTTTATTTAAATTAGATTCTATTGTAAAGAGAATAGGAAATTAGTAATTGGAAGGATACGGGAAGGATATGTGCGTGAAGGCACGAGACGTTAATGACGAGAAGTTAATGATTCAACGGGGGAGGGACAATTAATTGAAGTTTAATTATATAACACATCTTAATACCTTTTGAGCTGTTTGTTTGATTGTGTATCTGATCGATGTCCATTTAGTGTCCACACTATTGGCCTCCTCTTCCCCATTGCTCCCATTCTCTAGGATGCTAAATCTATTCTTTAGTTCGTCTTGATATTCAGCCCTTTTGCGCAGGTCTTTAGGTTTATCAATATCGAACTTTTTGCTCGTCTCCCATGACTGCCCATGTGGGTTTGCTGCTACCCGGCTCCTAATTTTGCCTATCACTAGAAGATGATCGTAGTCGCAATCTATATATGATCTTACGTCAAGGATATTCGAGTGGTGTCTTTTGTCTATGAGGAAGTGGTCTATTTGGTTACGCGTCACGTCGGGTGATATCCACGTGGCTTTATGGATTTGCTTGCGTCTAATAAGTCGTTAATGTAAATGTTAAAAAGAATCGGAGAAAGTACCGCTCCCTGTTGCAAGCCATTCTTGATATTATACGTTTTATTAGAGGTCACATTACCACTTTTGACCACGAACCTTCTGTCCTTTAACATATTATAAAGTAGTAAAGTATATAGTAAAGGCTTATATATGCCTTGTCTGACCAGTTTGTAATATAACCAAGTTCGCAATCTGCACTAGAAGGTGATCGGAGTCGCAATTTGCTCCTCTATAGGATCTTACATCAAGGATATTCGAGTGGTGTCTTTTGGCTATGAGGAGGTGGTCTATTTGGATACGCGTTATGCCGTCGGGTGATATCCATGTGGCTTTATGAATGTGCTTGTGCTTGAACATCGTGCTATTCACTACCAGATCTTTTGACGCTGGGAATATGTAATAATTCGAATTCCATTACATTTGAAACGTCGCGTACGCTTTCTTTACCTATAGTTGGTTGGAAGATATCTTTCTTTACAATTTTCGCATTGGGGTCTTCGAGGAGGATTTTAACATCGAATGATGAGATCCCATCAAATACTTCCTCTAAGGTCTCGTAGAACGTGTCCATTGTTTCTTCGTCTATAGATTCTGGGACTTGTACGTTTATAAATACATCATTGTAATAATTTCACATCTTTTACTTGGGTCGTAATCTTCTTGCTTATGATGAAGCCGGTTCCGAGGTTATGTGTATCGGTACATCCACATGCCAGTGTAAACAATCAAGACATGAACATCACCCTGCAACCAGAATAGGGGATAAGCGTCAACGGATAAGCGGTTCCACGACACTCATGCAAGTCCAATATATTATCAATGGGGTTTATGTCTGGACTTAAAGCTGGCCACCGTAAAAGTATAATTCCATGCCCTTGAAACTAAGCTGTTGTTATTCGTGCTGTATGGATATATACAGTATTCTGTACCACCTTACAAGGTCATCATTGTGAACGAATTTCTGGCCAAACCTCAACAAATCATATCAAACAATCACCGTATCACCCGACGTGGCTCTGGCTGATTTTTTCTCTACCTCAAACTCAAATTATCACATCGAGCTACTTGTTTTCAATCCATAGAAAACATAAAAGAGAATTCGCGGCGAAAAGTGAAGTCGATTCCGGAAAAAGCGTTTGAAAAATGTTTTGATAATTGGATTATTCGTCGGCATAAGTGTATTATTTCGAAAGGAGCCTAGTTTGAAGGTGGAACAGTAAATTTGATTGAATAATAAATGTTTTGTAATTTATTGATCAGTTCCCGGTATTCTCTTGACAGAATGTATAACTAGAATGGCAATGGCAAAAGTCATGCCCTAAATACAAAAAAATTGTCTAAATAATACCAAGATATGGGTGATAACGGTGATACGCCGACGGTTTATTTATATATATGTAACCTTCACTGCTGTTATTGCCAGACACCCAACCTGCAAAATAATTTCATGTACGATTCGTCTCTATTATACTACTCAAACTAATTTCAAAATGACCTTCAGTGTAAACTTTATACACCTGGTTGATAAATTCACTTTTATTGTTTATATGCCCTTATGTAATATTTCTGTTTTTAAGTACAAACTGTCAGATAGAAGCACAATATAATAGAATCCATTGAGATAAAGACCGCGTTTTTCATTCCCCAGAAGAAAAAAAGAAAAAACCAAACTGTGTAAATTTCATTATATATCTTTTTTTTTTAAATGAAAATGTGTATCCATTTGTCTGTACCCCATGATCGCAACTTCAACAAGTGACTAATAATACAATTCCCTAGATGCTGTGTTGAAATGAGTAATCGAGTACGGAAAAACGTAATACATTCTCTTAAGACTCCACATTTCTTACCGTGTGGTATTGTATATCAAGTTGTGCACAAGCTAATCAACAGCCTGTTCTAGGATGGAAAACATACATAGTGTTTTGTTAGATCGAATCTGCTAGAGAGCATCGGTGAAACGCGCTGTTATACTGCGCTCATTGCTTGACATTTATTATCAATAGGGAAACATATTCATATTTTACAAAATATTACACGGTGATTTGCGTTGTGGATCAAAAGTTCAGTTTCAACAAAAATGTGTTAAAGATCAATGGAATATTTAAATATACGCATACCCTGTATTACCGACACAATTTATTTGAATATCCAACCGAGGTATTATGTGATGGCCTTAATACCACCTCGTTTCATCATCAAATATTTGTCGTTATTTGGAAAACCAACTAATTTAAAGATCAATGTTCGACGAATGGTAATCCCTAGCCATCAGAAACCGTGTTTTTTATTTACCATCTCAACACATCTGTCGGAGGGAGTGATTGAACCTTTCTTTTTGAGGTTACACCATAATGTGAAACTATTTTGTATTCGCCGTCCATAGGTAGAAATTACAAGTTGACAAAGTTTGAGAGAAAGCTGGGATGAAGGGATTATCGCTTGAACAATGCTCCCAGATTATTCAAATTAGCTTGGAAAATCAATCGTCGATTTGAGCAACAACTTTGTAATTTTTATGATGCGCAAATTCACAAGAGACTCTGCAAACTTCACTACATCTCCAGAATCAGCGACTTTTCACAAGACCATACTAAGTGAGGAAAGCAGTGCTGATGTGTTTTCGAATGGCTGCATAAGTAACGAATTCCAAGAAGGGGTGCAACACAAATAGACATCTACAGTGCAAGTCAAATGGTGAACTTCCTGGAATACTAACGCGTCATCGTAGAGGAACAAACCAATAAATCGTACGTGGAAATTTTAATTAATCTGACGAAAAAAGAAAGATTTCTAGTTTTTTAAAATAATTTGTTACTTTATACTGCAGAGGAAAGCTCCGGGCAGTTAAAAACAACGAGATCTCGAGACTGGGTGGAGAGTTACGGTAGGGAAAAGTCAGTGTTTACATTATTTGCGTTTGTAATACTTGGTTTAACTGCTACCTTAGTTTCATTATATATTTTAGTTGCGACCTTAGTTTAGCTATTCACAATTGAACTCTTTACTTAACTCTAAATTATTTTCTTTGCAACCCCTCCTTTAATACCCAAATTGTTGGGGGAGAATCGCAGGGGATGCCCTCTATTCTCCACTTGGCATGACCCCGAACCCAAGTCATTTACCCTGCCGCAATTCCGCTCAGTTGGCTTTGAGCCATATTTAGTGCAATTGTCTCGTACGAGTCATTTGCGTTGCTTAATTACCATAGCCCCTTAACCGATATTCGTTTAAACGATACCCACTTAAAGTGCAGTGGCCTTGGTTCAAGAAATTCGTTACGCCACTTCGAATTACCGGTGGCAATTCATCATAATCCATGGGCCTTTTTTTTCGTAAGCGACACCATTTTTATCGGAATTCCGTCTTGGCGTCCGGTAATTGTCAATTTCGTTGCATCCAACTTAAGGAAACTGATGACCAGCGTCAAAACTTCCATTAAAATGTATTCAGCTCATATATGCGTAGGAGTGGCACAGTATAAGTCGTACAGGAGGGCAATGATCATAGGTTGCCATCATTAAGAGTGTGCTACTCCTTCCGAACGGTATTCGAGGATGCCATAAATGTCTTGGCCGGTAGGAAACCATTTCACATCGCAGCAAAGGAAGCCGCTGTTTTGCATGATGTCTCACAAGAGAGTCACCAGCGTATGCGGTCACAATTAGAGCTCCCACTCCTAAGAGAATAGCAACGAAAATGGGACTCTTCCACCAAAGGAAGATGGACCCACCTCATACCTGATATAGAAATATGGATGACACAAGATGGACCTATAGCGTTTGAAATAATAGTGAAGAAGATCGTGTGATTCGAACTGACGCTATGACAGCTCGAATCACGAAAAAAATTTTACCTAAGCGTTACACACCAGGCTACTGACCGTGTTTAGAATTTGATTTCCAAACTCGAGCATATTCCACTGATGTGAATTATTTTTATTTTATCGCTTGGTATACGGTTCTTATGTATTTTTCTTATTCGATTTTTTCGTTCGTGTTCTTCACTATTTTTGCTTGTGAATTTGTGTGTGTCTGTTAGAGGTATCATAACCTTATATAGAAACATGGGTGAAAAGAAAACATTGCGAGTTGACCTACCACCTGACTCAGCTGATATCAGGACATGGATGCTTTCGGTAATAGTTGCACAAGTGTAAACATGTCAATTACCCATAGTACTTGTACTGCGAAGGCAAAATATAAAATGCGGAACACGTACTCATGGAGTACGTGAGATTCGAGACCGCGGGAATGATTTTGGAGAAGCATATGGGACGGGCCATTACGCCGACAGGAGTAAAAGAATACATGCTAAATTCCAAACAAGCATAGTCCGTAGCAAATGATATTCTCTGTGACATAATGCAGCAGTGCGACGAAAGAAGTAACAGATAAACTCCGCCCTGGGATGGAATATCTAAAAGAAGGTTCCGTGCGGATCAGCAAGAAGATGTCCTAGACGTGGTTTTGATCAGTAAAAATCCGGCAAGACTCGGAATCCGTCCAGATCTGTTTTTTGAAGATTTCCACCGTCCTACCGAAACCCAAAAAGAAAAAAAAAGGTTAATTGATGGCTCGTGCTATTGCGGCATAGGTGTATCGGTACAATTCCTGAGTAGTAGGCTTTGTCCCTAAGCCCAGCCGCCCAGTGAAATACCACCCCCTTAAGCTTTAAGCTCCGTGAAATGGTTATGAAAAGGCCTTAACTATTTTTCGAGCTTTTCTGAGGAACCCGGTCGAGCAAAAATAGCATCTAAGGCGTCGAGTCAGCGCAATAGGGCCACCTTTCCTGAGAAAAGTAAAATAAGAAAAAAATGAAGCTAACTAGGTGAAATACGTCTGAAACAGTACTTCTAGAATCAGTATACATACCTTCGAACGTAAGTGCGCAAGTCTCAGGGACCATCTTAATAAGATCCAAAATATGGCACAACGATACGAAAGAGTCTCAATAACTGGTGACCTGAAGTCGGTCTGGGGCGACTCTCTTATCAATCCCAACGCTGGAGTGCTCTTGGGTGAGCTAGACGATCAAGTTACAAACATTAGATGTCACTGTGCAGATGTTCCGATACATCCGTACAATGCTTCTTATCTGGATCCGTTATGCCAGGATGTTATTGTGAAAACGATAGCTTCCCTCTCGCACCATCACGCGCTCCTTCTCAGAACGAACCTCTAATAAGTGGACTTTGAGAGAATGAGACAAGGAAGTGGCGCCGATTTTGAAAATATATAGACCTCAGCCTCCCACCAGCCCCACCCCTTCTATACAAGAACGTCCGCAATAGGAAGATAGATCAGCAAATATTGGCATTTAGCTCGGCCATACACACAGGGCTATTCAAGCAAATTTTGTGAATGCAGCACAAACCTCTAAGAAATACACAGATCTCCCAGACAATATAAGAACCCTTTGTAATAAAAAAGGCAAATGGCAAAAGCAATTGTAGGGCATATTCCACCATAATCTAAATCGTCCTTCAGATGAGCATAAGGAACTTTCACAAGGGATTTCGTAATTAAATATTTAATAAGAAACCAAATGGCCGAGGATATCAATAAGAATTTCCAAAACCGCCTTTCATCTATTAAGCTTGTGCCTTAGGTGGGTAGATGGGTGGGACTATGGAAATGTACCAACATCGCTGCTTGCCATCTCTTCTTCTCCCAATCTTGACTATGTCGCAATAAAAATTGATTATCGCCTAAATACACAATATCTGCAATTGATCCCCTAACCGAGTTAAGTAATTCCCAAGACGATATCGTTGTTCTTGGTGATTTTAATCTCTCTCATCTTCAATGGACATTGTCAGGCGATCAATCCTTTTACATCTCAAACCCCACAAGTGCCGAGGAATATCTCTTTATAGACGGTCTCACCGACTCTAGCCTCTTTCAAGTAATGTCCCAAATCATATGGACAGGCAACTTGACCTTGTGTTACAACGAACTCCTCAGTTGTCCTTAGTCCTCACACCCTTTCAACTATTGACAATTACCACTGTGGGGAGGAGCAGTATTGTGCCGGGCATGGGCACTCCGTTCACTTCTTCCCCATCATTCACTTAATGAAAGTTCCGCCAAGAGTTAATCACCAAATAAATGAACGAAACGCCGCCACGTTTGTCCACAACCGGGAGTTCGGGAAAACGTCTTCAAAACCACGAGAAGTAGGCAAAACACATTAATAACAACATGGAGGATTTAATGGATGTTTTTGATTTAGAAGGAATCAGTTGCTGAACGTAACATTTTAAATTTCGGTGTATATAGAAGTATTGAATAGAATTTTAATTCGAAGGCAAAGTGTGCCAACAATAAAAATCAATCCAGTGCGGTTAAAGACAAACCTCTTGTGTCTTTTTTTTTCTCTTTCTTTGTTTTATTTTTGGTCAAGTGAACGATCGCGGGACCATACAAATTCGGCTGTGTCCGTAGCGACAGAAATTGGAGCGACAACGACAGTGCTGGTCTGGGGATGTAATTTGACTCAGCGATAATCAGCGCGTGAGGAGCTGATTCCCTAACAAGGGACATTTTTGGGTGCATTTTCCTTGAGAGAGAAAGTGTTCCCCTCCACTAGGGAAATGCTTTACCTACCACCAGAGAAACGTAAAGTCTCTCTTGGTGGAACGGAAAACCAGATATCGCAATGGAGATCATGGTGGTGTGTGATCGTACAGATCTGTGTTGTTTACACGTGTGCAAAGGTAATGGAACAACGAAGCAGGCAGGCGGCAAGGACAAAGGAAGAAGCGACCTAATGCATCGTTCGGTAATGAGGGCCAGCTGGGTAAACAGCAGTCATTCATTAAATGAAAAATGCATTTAGGAAACCACAAACGATATGGGTTGTTTATGGTATCGCCAAGAAGCCTATGGAGGAACAGCGTTCTTTTGTTTGCACTTGGTGCGAGTTAGGAAAATTGCCTTCAGCGTCGATTGCGCTAATTGAATGCAGCTGTTTGGGTATTTTATTGCTGGGAGAAAAAGGTCGCCGGCCAATTTATCATATCATGGCGAAGCTGAAAAATAGACGGCGCAATGTTTATGGTCCCTGGTGAAGGTTACATAGTATGTAATCCAAATCCTTTGTTATTAGGAAATCGTCTAGGGGAATTTGCCTGGCACCGAAGATGCCAAATTGGTTTGGGTTTCCTGATAAGTTAAGAAAGAAATCTTACGGGGAATTGTATGCCAAGAGATGCATGAAAGGTGAATTTTCTTTTACAGGGACTTTTAGGTTAAAGATTTGATCTATTTAATGCGTGAAGCATTTAAGATGCTGATGCGACTGCATTAGTGAAGTTATGAGTTTGGGTGGAAGTTATGGGGGTTTTTCAGGCAAGCGAACCGTGGGGTTTGGCGGAACCGCCACACCACCCCCCGCTTCTCTTATGCTCATGCTTCCTTTGCCATGACTGCTCGGCGCACCCCTCGCAATCCCACGTCAGCTTTTCCTACAACTTCCCCAATGCCAACTTTCGCCTTTTAAAAATTGTTGGGGGAGAATCGCAGGGGATGCCCTCTATTCTCCACTTGGCATGACCCCGAACCCAAGTCATTTACCCTGCCGCAATTCCGCTCAGTTGGCTTTGAGCCATATTTAGTGCAATTGTCTCGTACGAGTCATTTGCGTTGCTTAATTACCATAGCCCCTTAACCGATATTCGTTTAAACGATACCCACTTAAAGTGCAGTGGCCTTGGTTCAAGAAATTCGTTACGCCACTTCGAATTACCGGTGGCAATTCATCATAATCCATGGGCCTTTTTTTTCGTAAGCGACACCATTTTTATCGGAATTCCGTCTTGGCGTCCGGTAATTGTCAATTTCGTTGCATCCAACTTAAGGAAACTGATGACCAGCGTCAAAACTTCCATTAAAATGTATTCAGCTCATATATGCGTAGGAGTGGCACAGTATAAGTCGTACAGGAGGGCAATGATCATAGGTTGCCATCATTAAGAGTGTGCTACTCCTTCCGAACGGTATTCGAGGATGCCATAAATGTCTTGGCCGGTAGGAAACCATTTCACATCGCAGCAAAGGAAGCCGCTGTTTTGCATGATGTCTCACAAGAGAGTCACCAGCGTATGCGGTCACAATTAGAGCTCCCACTCCTAAGAGAATAGCAACGAAAATGGGACTCTTCCACCAAAGGAAGATGGACCCACCTCATACCTGATATAGAAATATGGATGACACAAGATGGACCTATAGCGTTTGAAATAATAGTGAAGAAGATCGTGTGATTCGAACTGACGCTATGACAGCTCGAATCACGAAAAAAATTTTACCTAAGCGTTACACACCAGGCTACTGACCGTGTTTAGAATTTGATTTCCAAACTCGAGCATATTCCACTGATGTGAATTATTTTTATTTTATCGCTTGGTATACGGTTCTTATGTATTTTTCTTATTCGATTTTTTCGTTCGTGTTCTTCACTATTTTTGCTTGTGAATTTGTGTGTGTCTGTTAGAGGTATCATAACCTTATATAGAAACATGGGTGAAAAGAAAACATTGCGAGTTGACCTACCACCTGACTCAGCTGATATCAGGACATGGATGCTTTCGGTAATAGTTGCACAAGTGTAAACATGTCAATTACCCATAGTACTTGTACTGCGAAGGCAAAATATAAAATGCGGAACACGTACTCATGGAGTACGTGAGATTCGAGACCGCGGGAATGATTTTGGAGAAGCATATGGGACGGGCCATTACGCCGACAGGAGTAAAAGAATACATGCTAAATTCCAAACAAGCATAGTCCGTAGCAAATGATATTCTCTGTGACATAATGCAGCAGTGCGACGAAAGAAGTAACAGATAAACTCCGCCCTGGGATGGAATATCTAAAAGAAGGTTCCGTGCGGATCAGCAAGAAGATGTCCTAGACGTGGTTTTGATCAGTAAAAATCCGGCAAGACTCGGAATCCGTCCAGATCTGTTTTTTGAAGATTTCCACCGTCCTACCGAAACCCAAAAAGAAAAAAAAAGGTTAATTGATGGCTCGTGCTATTGCGGCATAGGTGTATCGGTACAATTCCTGAGTAGTAGGCTTTGTCCCTAAGCCCAGCCGCCCAGTGAAATACCACCCCCTTAAGCTTTAAGCTCCGTGAAATGGTTATGAAAAGGCCTTAACTATTTTTCGAGCTTTTCTGAGGAACCCGGTCGAGCAAAAATAGCATCTAAGGCGTCGAGTCAGCGCAATAGGGCCACCTTTCCTGAGAAAAGTAAAATAAGAAAAAAATGAAGCTAACTAGGTGAAATACGTCTGAAACAGTACTTCTAGAATCAGTATACATACCTTCGAACGTAAGTGCGCAAGTCTCAGGGACCATCTTAATAAGATCCAAAATATGGCACAACGATACGAAAGAGTCTCAATAACTGGTGACCTGAAGTCGGTCTGGGGCGACTCTCTTATCAATCCCAACGCTGGAGTGCTCTTGGGTGAGCTAGACGATCAAGTTACAAACATTAGATGTCACTGTGCAGATGTTCCGATACATCCGTACAATGCTTCTTATCTGGATCCGTTATGCCAGGATGTTATTGTGAAAACGATAGCTTCCCTCTCGCACCATCACGCGCTCCTTCTCAGAACGAACCTCTAATAAGTGGACTTTGAGAGAATGAGACAAGGAAGTGGCGCCGATTTTGAAAATATATAGACCTCAGCCTCCCACCAGCCCCACCCCTTCTATACAAGAACGTCCGCAATAGGAAGATAGATCAGCAAATATTGGCATTTAGCTCGGCCATACACACAGGGCTATTCAAGCAAATTTTGTGAATGCAGCACAAACCTCTAAGAAATACACAGATCTCCCAGACAATATAAGAACCCTTTGTAATAAAAAAGGCAAATGGCAAAAGCAATTGTAGGGCATATTCCACCATAATCTAAATCGTCCTTCAGATGAGCATAAGGAACTTTCACAAGGGATTTCGTAATTAAATATTTAATAAGAAACCAAATGGCCGAGGATATCAATAAGAATTTCCAAAACCGCCTTTCATCTATTAAGCTTGTGCCTTAGGTGGGTAGATGGGTGGGACTATGGAAATGTACCAACATCGCTGCTTGCCATCTCTTCTTCTCCCAATCTTGACTATGTCGCAATAAAAATTGATTATCGCCTAAATACACAATATCTGCAATTGATCCCCTAACCGAGTTAAGTAATTCCCAAGACGATATCGTTGTTCTTGGTGATTTTAATCTCTCTCATCTTCAATGGACATTGTCAGGCGATCAATCCTTTTACATCTCAAACCCCACAAGTGCCGAGGAATATCTCTTTATAGACGGTCTCACCGACTCTAGCCTCTTTCAAGTAATGTCCCAAATCATATGGACAGGCAACTTGACCTTGTGTTACAACGAACTCCTCAGTTGTCCTTAGTCCTCACACCCTTTCAACTATTGACAATTACCACTGTGGGGAGGAGCAGTATTGTGCCGGGCATGGGCACTCCGTTCACTTCTTCCCCATCATTCACTTAATGAAAGTTCCGCCAAGAGTTAATCACCAAATAAATGAACGAAACGCCGCCACGTTTGTCCACAACCGGGAGTTCGGGAAAACGTCTTCAAAACCACGAGAAGTAGGCAAAACACATTAATAACAACATGGAGGATTTAATGGATGTTTTTGATTTAGAAGGAATCAGTTGCTGAACGTAACATTTTAAATTTCGGTGTATATAGAAGTATTGAATAGAATTTTAATTCGAAGGCAAAGTGTGCCAACAATAAAAATCAATCCAGTGCGGTTAAAGACAAACCTCTTGTGTCTTTTTTTTTCTCTTTCTTTGTTTTATTTTTGGTCAAGTGAACGATCGCGGGACCATACAAATTCGGCTGTGTCCGTAGCGACAGAAATTGGAGCGACAACGACAGTGCTGGTCTGGGGATGTAATTTGACTCAGCGATAATCAGCGCGTGAGGAGCTGATTCCCTAACAAGGGACATTTTTGGGTGCATTTTCCTTGAGAGAGAAAGTGTTCCCCTCCACTAGGGAAATGCTTTACCTACCACCAGAGAAACGTAAAGTCTCTCTTGGTGGAACGGAAAACCAGATATCGCAATGGAGATCATGGTGGTGTGTGATCGTACAGATCTGTGTTGTTTACACGTGTGCAAAGGTAATGGAACAACGAAGCAGGCAGGCGGCAAGGACAAAGGAAGAAGCGACCTAATGCATCGTTCGGTAATGAGGGCCAGCTGGGTAAACAGCAGTCATTCATTAAATGAAAAATGCATTTAGGAAACCACAAACGATATGGGTTGTTTATGGTATCGCCAAGAAGCCTATGGAGGAACAGCGTTCTTTTGTTTGCACTTGGTGCGAGTTAGGAAAATTGCCTTCAGCGTCGATTGCGCTAATTGAATGCAGCTGTTTGGGTATTTTATTGCTGGGAGAAAAAGGTCGCCGGCCAATTTATCATATCATGGCGAAGCTGAAAAATAGACGGCGCAATGTTTATGGTCCCTGGTGAAGGTTACATAGTATGTAATCCAAATCCTTTGTTATTAGGAAATCGTCTAGGGGAATTTGCCTGGCACCGAAGATGCCAAATTGGTTTGGGTTTCCTGATAAGTTAAGAAAGAAATCTTACGGGGAATTGTATGCCAAGAGATGCATGAAAGGTGAATTTTCTTTTACAGGGACTTTTAGGTTAAAGATTTGATCTATTTAATGCGTGAAGCATTTAAGATGCTGATGCGACTGCATTAGTGAAGTTATGAGTTTGGGTGGAAGTTATGGGGGTTTTTCAGGCAAGCGAACCGTGGGGTTTGGCGGAACCGCCACACCACCCCCCGCTTCTCTTATGCTCATGCTTCCTTTGCCATGACTGCTCGGCGCACCCCTCGCAATCCCACGTCAGCTTTTCCTACAACTTCCCCAATGCCAACTTTCGCCTTTTAAATGAGCATCTTAGCGAGGTCGTATCCCCCCATCGCAGACAAGGAGACTCTTTTTTCATCCGAAGAGACAACGCGTTTCCATTCACTGGTCCAAGCGACATGTTCTCTTGCAAAATTCATTCGATGCTCCTTGTGTCTGTTACGGCTCCAACGCCGTGCTTCCTCTTTCGAGGGAAGAGCGTGGAGGTTATTATTTATTATATGTAATTGTTCTTTATTAATAAAAGATCTCTTCTATTTAAATATTTATTTATTTTTATTTTATCGAACTCAGCTATCTCAAGCTCTCTTCTTTCTATTTTTTTCATATAAATTTACTTGTTTATATAGAACATTTTGTTCTAACTGACTGTGGCGTATAAACTGAACAAAACAATCTAGAAGTCTCTGTGACTTAGAATTTTGAATAAACTTTGAACGAAAATCAAAGTGGCCATGTTTTGAAATGAAAAATGTGCTTGTTATGAAAAGGGGCATATTTATGAAATGTGCTGTAAGTGACTGGATATAGAATATAGTGTCTGTTTATTTATGAAATGTGCTGTAAGTGACTGGATATAGAATATTGTGTCTGTTTATTTATGAATTGTATTAACTGAGAATGTAGGATATGTGAGGATGTAGTTTTAAGGGTTGTGTTTGAAAGCACATGAGTTAGTGTTAAAGCGAATAAGGGTAGTATTCTGGAATACAACATGTCCTTGCCTCAAAGCAGGTTTCTTTTTCAATTTTTTTCTCTTGATAGTATCACTTTTTGTTATTATCCTTTGGACCGTTGCTATACTGGCTGATACTCCGCTTTTGGCCCTTACTTTAGTCGCTGGTAGAGTAGAATTTGAGGCAAGCCGTAGAATTAACCGCTTTTCTCGTGATGTTGTTGCTTCAGATGTGTGCGTCCTTTTTGTCACTGTCAACGTCTTTCCGGAACCCATTTGTGTTTCAAATTAAATAAAAACAGTTCTTTTCAACACTTTTTTAAATATTCTAAACAAAAGTTTTAAAAAAATCGCTCGTGTGCACTCCTGCAACGAAATATTCGCAATGGCCTCATCCTAGTGACACACTTTTTTATACCCTTTTTAAATCGTTTATTATTTGATTTTGGGAAATTCATAAGGTCGTTTCTTAATTACTCTTTAATTTTATGAATTTCTTTAGGGAATATACGTACCTATTCACAGGTAGTATACGTCCTGGGTACAAAATTTCCAACAGGTATAAATCAATTGCAAAATTTGTGGCCTCATCCTAGTGATGGGGAGTGTATATGGCTGGAAGGCCTTTACATTTAAAATTGTTGTTACAGAGGTGTTGATGTGTAGCGTTCTACGAACGCACAATTCCACCCAGGTAGGGTTCCTACTCTTCAAGGAACATACCGACCCTGAAACATTCACCACAACGTTGAGCCCGACACGAAAAAGCAAGGTACTGAACGTCCCAAAGGTTCCAATGTCAAAGCTCAACATGTCGATTGTAGCATACCTGAAACAAAGGTAAAAAAAAAACGATACATTCATCCGGCTCCCATGAGAAATTCCAAAAGATCGAAATGCATCGCATCCCAGCTCTGCACAATAGGAAAACCTGAACATCTACACGATGTTACAAGGAATCGCTATCGTCGGTAAATTAGCCGACCAGCGGCTGCACGTGCGGGTAGCTGCCATAAAGACCACCCAAATCCGCCAAGCAAACAAAGGCATCGACAACCTAGTTCAATAAAGCATATCGCCTACCGCTACCAAATTGCAGGCAATGTAATTATCCCGACGAGATAATTCGGAAAATTTATGAGGCTAAAAACCTACAACGGATCTATTCCGATCCCTCGATCCCTTTCGATTTTCACACCCATTAGAAAGGTCTAATGGATTGTTAGTTTTAACCGAAAGAAGTTAAACAAAACCATGGACCGTACGTCCATTCAAACTGCACGATATCCGTCGGCCGCGCGCCAGATGTTTTGTGCAAATAAAGGCGGCACAAAATCGACAGCCGTCGAACCAAATTTTAATCACCACCACTGATGGTAATAATGATGTAATGTAATGCTGTTAACAGATACGGCGGGAAATTCTGTTAGCAAATTGAATGAGGGAAATTTTCTTTTGCAGATGCGGGTTGATCAATGTGAACGGGATATTTTAGGTAGGAGATACTGGCAGTCTAGATCGAACAGTCGAAATAGAGATTCCGCATGAAGGAGGAGATACAGGAAGTGGTAACCGAGGAGGTCGCGCCGTGTGTGTTCCAAAGCGTTAGCAACGTAACTTATGTTTTGTTTTCCGTTGAACTTTAAGTGTGTGTTCCAAAACGTTAGCGTCGTAACTTGTGTTTTGTTTGATGGAATTAGCAAGGACCTGTGGATTAAATCCTAAAAGAAAACGACAAGTATTATTCAAGGCTGTGAGCCGTGTGTCTTCAAGTGTCTATTGAATTGTTTGGTTACATGCACTGACCTCGGGAACATTATATAGTGAGAAACTCTAGAACGATCGTGTTATATTATAATAAATCATAAAACACGGCCAGTAGCCTGATGGGTAACGCTTAGGTTCAATTTTTTTCGTGATTCTAGCTGTCATAGCGTCAGTTCGAATCACACGATCTTCTTCACTATTATTTCAAACGCTATAATTGGTGACTACGACGTGATCTGTACACGCGGCACACACTCCCCGTAGTAAACAGAACTTCACACACGCAATCATGACTTCTGCATAGAGCACCAAGGCAAACTCGCTTGCTCCGACATTCTCTCGTTCGCTCGTCGTTCGCACCGAATCTGATCGTAACGAAGTTACTGGGAAGGGGGTGGTGTGGCGACTCTAACAGATACACACAATTCACAAGCAAAATAGTGAAGAGCACCGAACGAAAAACCGAATAAGAAAATACATCAGAGCCGTATACCTTAGCTATAACATAACAATTCACATCAGTGGAGTATAGTGGAGTTTAAAAATCAAATTCAAAACACGGCCAGTAGCCTGGTGGGTAACGCTTAGGTACAATTTTTTGGGTCATAGCGTCAGTTCGAATCACACGTTCTTCTTCACTATTATTTCAAACGCTATAGATGTACAGAGCAGTTTTAGTTCCGCCGAACACCGAACTTTTTTTTACATTTTGAAATCCCTTTATGAAAATGTTCATCAAATTCATCATAACAAATATTTTTGGTCACAAAATCGTGAAAAAGAAACTCTGTGTGTCGATACGATTTATCTTGAGTTTCACACCGTACACAATTATGTGCTGCTCAGATTCGATTTTAATATATACAGGTAGTCCCCGACTTACGACCGTTCGACTTACGACCATATTTTTTCCAATTTTTTTCATAGAAAATACTTAAAGAAGACATATATGTAGTTGCGGGGAATCCCTAAAATACATGAGAAAAATTTAAAAAAAAAAACAAAGTAAAAAAATTCGATTTATATACATATTTCAGTACAAATAATACATTACATTAGCTAAGTCGGAATTTTTTTAAGTGAATAATTTTATATCATCCCATAAATGGCTGGAACTAGTAAAACTAGCAAAAATAAAAAAAGTGTTATAGACTTCGAAACCAAACATAAAATAATATTACAATTTGAAAGTGGTAAAAAAGTGAAAGATATAGCACATGATCTTAAACTGTCTCATTCAACAATATCGACGATTTTAAAAGATAAAAAGCGAATTTTGGAAGCTGTAAAAGAATCGACATCTATGAAATCTACAATAATAACCAAAAAAAGACAAGGTCCAATACATGATATGGAAAAACTATTAGTGATTTGGATGGAGGAATTGATTCAAAAACGAATTCCTCTAAGTCTCGCAATTATCCAAACCAAAGCATGTAGTCTTTTCAATATGTTAAAATTAAAGGACGGTAAAAACTATGATCAGACTATTACTGCAAGCCGTGGTTGGTTTCAAAGATTTAGGAAGAGAACTAATTTTCAAAATGTAAAAATTGGTGGAGAGGCAGCTAGTGCTGATTATAAAGCTGCTGAGAAATGTGTAGTTAAATTCGACGAGTTTCTAAAAGAAAACAATTATACAAAGGAACAAATATTTAATGTAGATGAGACTGGTCTATATTGGAAGAAGATGCCTGAACGTACGTATATTCATAAGGAGGAAAAAAGTATGGCAGGATTCAAGGCTTTTAAGGACCGAATAACAGTTTTATTAGGGGGAAATATTGCTGGTTATAAATTGAAACCTTTTGTAATACATCGCTCGAAAAATCCAAGAGCATTTAAAGGAGTAAATATTAATATGTTACCAGTGCATTACAACTCAAATAAAAATTCTTGGATGACACGATTACTTTTTGAAGACTGGTTTATGAAAGTATTTGCGCCCGAAGTAAAAGAATATTGTAATCAACAGAATATTCCTTTTAAAATACTTTTACTACTGGATAATGCACCTGGACATCCACCACACCTATGCGACTTACACCCGAGCATTCAAATTATGTATCTGCCTCCAAATACTACGAGTGTTTTGCAGCTCATGGATCAGGGTGCTATAGCTACATTTAAAGCCTATTATTTAAAACTTACATTTACTCAAGCAATTATGGCTTTGAAGAGGGGATTACTTTAAAATAATTTTGGTCGGAGTATAATATTCTTCAGGGAATTCGCACACACAAAATAAAATTGCAAAGGTGTCAAAATAAAATATTGAAAATGTTGCTGAATTTGCCATGCCATTATTCGACACATGAACTACATGAAAACGCCAACGTTAAACCGGTAGAGTTCCTTATTGACAAAATCAATCAAAACTTCTTCGTCAATTGTTCTTTTTCTGACAATGTTCTCGTTTCCCGTCTTGGGTTATCCTAAATCACTACATATGTACTCTGTCTATGAAAATTATATCGAGGTCATTACTATATAAAATAACCGGAAGCTCGTACAATATTAGTCTTAAGATTCAAATAAGGGTTTTTTCTTGTAGTTTTCCCTTAATTTATTATTTGTTATTCATTAAAATTGTGCTATTATCGTTATATAGATTTAAGATTATAGTTGTAAAGGAATTGCTATCCTAAATCTCTTAAGTACTAGTTGTAAAATATACCATAAATGTAATTATCTACCAAATAAAAAATTGAATTGAATTCTTCATGGAATTAAAAACATAGCAAGTGGATGGAAAGAAGTCAAGCCTTCTTGTATGAGCGGAATATGGAAAAAATTAACAAAAAGATTTGAAGAATGTACAAGTTCGTCGATTGAAAAAGAAGTTGACATTGAGGAAATTACAGATCAGATCGTAGATCTTGGTCGGCAGCTTAATCTTGCAGTTGTCAGTGAAGATAATAACCAACTCATTGCACACCAATTGGATGACCTAACGAATGAAGATTTATTGGAATTCGAAGCACAATGTGTTGCAGAAAACGAAGATAAAAGCAAACCAGATGAAGAAGAAAGTCCACAAAAAAAATTCTCAACAAAAGAAATGAGTGCTGCTTTTCACCAATTTAATAAGGGAATGTTTAAATTACAACAAATGGATGCAAATGAAGAGCGATTCTCAGAAATAAATAGGCTGATTCAGGAAAATTTGGCTTGTTATCATGAAATTTACTGGGAAATGAAAGCTCAAACTGTTCAGACGACATTAGACAAATTTTTTAGGGAAACCAGCACTGGACATTCTGTTTCTGAAGACAACGCAATGGATTGCACTCTTGTAATAAGTACGGATGATCAGTGCTGGATTACCCATTAGGCCGGATTAGGCCATGGCCTGGGGCCCCTGGCGAGCAAGGGCCCCCAAGAAAATTTGTCATGATTGTTTTTAATTTATTTTTAATGTTAATTAAATTCTTTTATATTTTTTGGAATTTTGTAAACAAAAATTTTTTTAAAGACAATTCATTAACTTATGTAATTGATTATACAAATGTATTTTCAAACAAAAATATTTAAAAATCTTAATTGATTTATTCTTTTGATTGTTATTTTAAGCTACGATTTGAATTTCAAATCGCGCGCTAAATAACCGAAACAGCGCTTGCTAACTCGAGCTTGTTTATATAAACAAAAACGATTCATTTCAGTGTTTTAAGCAAAACAAAACTCTCTGTTGCTTTGTCGTTTGTCAAATTACATTTGTTCGTTGTTCTTAGAGAAAAAAAGAACGTTTTCTCAATTAGTGACGAATCTAGATGTCAATTAATGTGAAATTGTGGTATTGTGTGTAATGAACATATCGAAAACTACGCCTTTGTTGAAAAAGGTAGGTTCTGTTTTATATTGTATCTTTTCACACAACACAAAAAACATCACCAATCAAATTGTCTTTTTTTGTTATCCAACAACAATAATGAAAGTGAGTTTGTATATTGTTTTCGTTTTAAATTTCTTGTTTAAGTTTCGTTCAGTTTTTCGAAATGTGTTTTGTTGTTCGATTTTGATTTTGTGAACTGATTTAGTTTTAGCTATTTCGATAATTTAACATTTTGGTTTTGTTTTTTTGATTTATTTTTGAGTTCGATTTTTTGATTTTAAACTTTGTTGTTTAATTTCAAATGCAGAATTTGATGTTTGCTTTTCCTATCAGAATGTTACGATTTAAGTATGTTTGTAGATTACATAATGCGGCGATCCTATCAGAGCGGGGCTCAAAAAAGAAAAATTGCGGATGAAAAGAAAAAACGAATTGAGACAGATTTATCGAAACTACCAAAATTGACGTCACTCTTCCAAAGTTCCACTGCACATGCTTCTTCATCAGCTACTGAACAGATCGAATCTAGTAATGAAGATGTAAGGATCGAAATATAATTTACTGTTGATATTTATAAATTATAACTTTCTTATAAAATATAAATTAAAGTGTTTTTAGAGCAAACGTAATTCTTAAAAGTTTTGAATTCAAAATTGTTTTATCTAATTTGCAGATTCAATCTGAAACAGAGCAAGTCGATCATCTCAAAACCTCTGAATCTTGGGATCAAGATGATGGATCAAACTCGCAGCGTGATGTTAGTCTGAACGAATACGAAGAGCTCAGAGCCGCGGATTTGGGTACTTTTGAAACTGCAGCGAACAATGACAATTGTTCGAGTGATCCGGGCAAGTGGGGTGATTTCACTGACGATGACGCCAATTTTTGGATCAATCGTGGTCCAAGCATGTGCCAAAATCACTCTGGACCGTTTAAGCCGTCTCGTAGATTTTACGATGCATAAGGTAGAGCAAGATATTGCTCAGAAAAAAGGTTTTTTGGAAGAAAGGCAAATCAAGAACGGTTCAAGCGCGAATGGCTAATTTATTCTCCCACGTCTGGTTGCGTGTATTGTTTTGTATGTAAAATGTTTGCTTCCAAAGACAAACAAAACAAACTGACCAGCGATGGATTTAATGATTGGAAAAATGTTTCCCAATTACAGGATCTCTTCACAGAGAATGTATCTTGACATACATTCAAAGGCGACAGAACTGCGTCGATGTTTCCGACAACCTTCAACTTGAGTACCAGAAAGAGAAAAATTGTTGGAAAGATGCAGTGCGACGATTGATTCCAGTCATCATAACGTTGGCTGAACGAGGATTACCTTTCAGAGGCACAAACGATCGATTTACTCGAACTAATTGCACAGTTTGACCCGTTCTTAAAAAGTCACATTGAAAATATTGCGGACCGAGGCAAGGGGAATCCCTCGTATTTATCAAAAACAATTTGTGAGGAGTTGATCAGCATTATGGGTTCAAAAGTAAGACATAACATTATACAAGAGGTCTTAGCCGCGCGATATTTTGGTCTTTCAGTCGATTCAACTCCGGATATCGCTCACGTTGATCAACTCAGTGCAGTTGTCCGATATGTTGCTAAGAATGGAAAGCCCGTTAAAAGATTTTTGACTTTTTTAAACTTTGATAGCCATAGAGGTGTTGCGATGGCTGAAGTGGTTTTAGAATTTCTTGGGATTTGCGGCTTAGATATTAAATACTGCAGGGGTCAATCTTATGATAATGCTCCGAATATGTCGGGTATTTACTCAGGTATGCAATCGATCTTGTTAAATCTCAACGAATTTGCGATTTATTTACCATGTGCAGCGCATTCGCTTAACTTAGTTGGAGAAACTGCTGTAAAGTGCTGCTTGTTTGCAGTGAACTTTTTTTCTATTGTACAATTATTGTACACATTCTTTTCAAGCTCAACCCACCGGTGGGACGTTTTGAAGGAACGTATTGGAAACGAAAAGGTACTGAAATCGTTATCCCAAACTCGTTGGGAAGCTCATGCGAACGCCACTGAGGCAATTCAAAAATCTTTCAACGAAATCGTAGCAGCATTGTATGAAATTGCTGATGATTTAACACAAAAAAGTGACTGTAGACACGAAGCTGAATGTATCGCGAATAAAATTCAAACCTTCGAATTTGTTTTCATGCTTGTTTTGTGGAGCGATATTTTTGAACAATTTTCGGGCAACGAGCAAAGCATTGCAGTCAGTAGAAATTGATCTGAAAACCTGCGCGTTAATGTACTCGTCAGTAGAAAATTTGTTAGATGAGATGAGAGATAAGTTCGAAGTGTTTGAAAACAAAGCCAGATCCATTTTACCTGAGACAGATTATGCGAATGTTGCATCGCGAGTTCGACGAAGAACAAGACAGCCAAACGATGGCGATGCTCCAGAGGTTGCATTAAGTCCGCGCGACTATTTTCGTGTAAACGGTTTTTTGGTAATCATCGATACGCTCAAGATTGAAATCAACAGACGAACCAAAGTTTACTTAGAGGTTTCGGAGAGATTTTCGTTTTTGGCTGATTTTGATTTGACCGAAAATGTGTATTCCAAAAGGATATCCGATTTAGTTGACTTTTACTCTGACGATTTAGAAGAATTTTACCCTGAACTCATACAGTTTCACGCTTTCATTAAATCAAAATTCCCAATGAAACTTAGGTTCACTCACTCTGACCTCTACGAAAGTTTGATTCAAGATCATCTTGAATTAGTTTTTCCGAACGTTGAAATTGCTCTTCGCATTTTTTTAACTCTTATGATCACGAATTGTTCGACAGAGCGCTCTTTTTCAAAATTGAAACGCATCAAAAACGAGCAAACAAGTGTTATGCGTCAAGAACGATTAGACATGCTAAGTCTGATGTCCATTGAATCGGACATTCTTCGTCAAATTGATTTTGAAGTAATCATCAATGATTTTGTTGATCAAAAATGTAGAAAAAAAGTTTGTTGAAAACGAGCGTCGCTTTCATCTTCCAAAGAGATGTCCAAAGATTATTTTATAATTTAATATACTGTTAATTAGTTTTAATCAAAAAATATATAATTCAACTGAAAAAAATGATTTCCTTTATATTATTGTATTTGAAAACCTTAAAATGATATGAATTAGTTGTTTAAATTATACAAATGCATCAATAACGATTAATTTTAAGATTATTAAAAAAAAGAGGGCCCCAAAATTTGAATGGCCTAGGGCCTCCGATTGGCTTAATCCGGCACTGCGGATGATGAAGACATTTAAATAACTCTAAATTAAATAATATATTTTTGTTTAATTATATATTTTTTTTATTATGTATTTTTGTTTTATTATATATGTAATGTGGTTTTTATTTCAATATATATTATTGTGTTATTACTATTATTTTAAATAAAGTTTGAATTATATGAATTTTGGGTAGTTTCATTTCTCCTGACCCTCAAAGTTATTAGTACAGTATGTAATTTTTTTCTTAAATTTTTTTTATATGAAATTCGACTTACGACTTAATCGACTTACGACCGATGACCAGGAACCTATCTCGGTCGTAAGTCGGGGAATACCTGTATTCCACACGAGCTTCTTGACTGAATTTTCCACTCTCGTTGCTCCAACTCAACACGTGAAAAAACATGATTACCTCGGTCGACGGTTTAATTCCAACATGACCGTTTTTATTTTCCTTTTTAATTAATTATGATACGATAAATGAATCCTATTATTGCGAGGGGTGGTTCCAACGGACAGAATTAGAGGGTGGCAGTTTTTGTGTATAACAATTCTGCATCATCGTCATTACAACATCCAGGCAATCTCGAGGATCACTTTAGGCACCAGAAAAATATTACAAAGGGAATTTTTGATGGTTGCTCGACAAGTATGTGTGGATATGAAACCGAAAACCCTATATAAGTTATGCCAATGAATTGTGCCATCACCCACGGCGTTACTGTCCATTGAGTCGGTAATCTACAACTGATTCACTTCACAATCTGTGTACTGACTTTCAGAAACCCACAGATACCAACGAATTGCGACACCCATATGCAAAACATTCTTCAATTGATTTCGTTTCCGTGATCAGGTTCCATTAAATGAAATCTTTTTCATAGTTCAATTGGCTTATGATCTACAGATTGAAAATAGAAAGATTGCTTTATTGTGGGTTTTCGTTTTGTTGTCTTTTGTTTTATTGTTGCTTATGACTAACGATGAAGATTTATTGAATAATTCGCTACGCCTGGTGCGTAGAAAGAGCGCATTACTAAACTAAGTTAAATAGATAACCATAATGGACTCCGAGCTAATAAATCGTCGTTGGTGTAACATCATAATTCGCTTATTAGGTCATCGTTAAGCTCATGTATTGCGATGGAATCGTTTATGGGCAGTATAAGTGAATTTATCTCCGACGGATTGTAATGAAATCATCACTATTAAGCATAGCGAAGGGAAAAGGGAATTTGCTTTGTTAATTAAGCTGAAAGCGCTGCGTCCTATGATGGACTACAAAAACAAAAACAGTGACAATTGAGGGCGTTTACTCGATGAAAGTACTGTTATTACTATTATATTTTTTGTTGTTGTTTCGGTAGTAAGATCCAATTTTTAAAAATATACCTCTGGATCTATCCAGACGGATATCGTATTTTTACCGAACAAAACTACCTTTCGCTGGAACTTATTTTAGTTATCCCCCACGAAAACTCTCTATTTAGATACTTCATTGCAAGGCGGTTCGGAGTTTATGTCATTCCGCTCACCAAAGAAAGTAATCTGGAGAACCTTAAATGCAGATCCGACATCAGTCTTGCGTGCTATACCTCTGTCGAACCCCTTTGAATTTTTAAATATATTTTAAAAATATTTAACATACCCTTAGCTTATTAAATTTTATTTAAGGGGTTATATGCAGTTAGTAAGACAAAAAAAAAAGCGATATTTTAAGAATTTTTTTTGGAAAAGCATTTTAATATTTTAATTTCAAATTATGTTCACTTATAATAGGTTTTTTATACAATAGTGCTATATTTTTTAATGTAAAAATTATGATTGTTAAGGTCACAATAGACCATCTACAAAACTTCCTCAGAAAAGAAAAAAAAAGTTTTGTCTGGTGCAGGATATCTCGTTACTGGATTATCTGAACTTAAAAATAAAAAAAAAGTCGTTAATTTATAATATTATTTTAATCGTTTAATAGTATTTTAGTCGTTAATTTATAATATTATTTAATTTATATATTATTCTAGTAATTAATCGAAGGAATAAGCAAAATATTAATTTTTTATAAAATGGCAGCTCCTTAAAAAAAAACCAGTTTTTAATAAAAATGTTGACCTTAAATTCTTTATAAAATGAAAAATATTTATTAGAATCGCAAATCCTTCGATTAGTTATTAAAAAATATATGCAAAACGATGGTGTTAAATCTGAGATCGAGCGGGTTAACCGTTCTCGAAATATCGTGTACACCGAATTTAAAAATATGGTTTTGAGAAAAAAGGGATTGAAAGTTTAAAAACCATTTTACAATTTTTCTTTTCCTGTTTCTTGATTTTTGTGCACGTGTTTCTCTAGACACTATCACTTTTTATTGAAACATATACCAAAAATCAGGGACATATAAAACAGATTTATGAAACGAGAAATGAGCATTACAAGAAAGTAATAAGAGGGGAGCTCCAGGTAAGCAGATGTTTAACCCCAGCCTATAGACTTTCACTCGCGCAAGACGTCTATACAAATATGAATATAACACCGATATTATTTGTCGGGTTGACTTGAAATTTTGTGTATAGAATCTTTAATATATACATATCTACATTCAAAAAATGAAATTAAAAAAAAAACGATTTTTTTTTTAAATTCTAAGTGCTATAACCCCTTAAGGCTGATATTTCATCTTGGTTTCGAAAGTTTTTTATACGACCTGCACCTAAACGCCCTTAACCCTTAAATGAACACTTTTACATCTGTCTATTCTTCAAAACAATTTTCTACGGGTAAAAAAACAAAAATAAATAAATAAAAAACAGTACATTTTGGGGTAAGGCATCATTGCGGCATCACCTGGCGCAAGGCTAATAACCTTGCTCGGAAAAACAAATTATTATGGAAAATTTTACAAGACTCATCATCATCTTCGGCCCTACAACCGGGAACCGGTCTTGGCCTTACTTAGCAAGTCCTGAGGCTTGTTAAATTTACCATAATGATTTCTTTTTCCGGGCAAGGTCATTAGTCTTGCGCCAGAGGCTCCTCGACGGAGAATCGAACCCCGGTCTCCCGCGTGACAGGCGGGTATACTAACCACTATACTATCGAGAAGCCCAATAAGACTCAGACTTGTTAAATAAGGCCAAGACCGGATCCCGGTCTTAGTGCCGATGATGATGATCATTGCGACATTAATCACATACTTTATATCAGAAAACCGGAAATTACGAGGGTGAATTAAAAAATATAACGGAAATTTTACTTTTTTGCTTAGTAACAAGTGGCGAGCTAGATAATCTTGTGCATGGTAGTTGTTTGGTTTATAAAGAGTAGGGGAATCGACTTGTATAGCGGCGCCCGATTTTTTGTACTCAGTACAGATATGAGCAAGCAAGAGATTAATTAGTTGACTTGTGGGGTTTCTTCAAGGCGCCGAAGAACCACCCATTACTTTAACCCCACCTAACCTTCCTCTACCTTTTCAAGTCCATGGTACTTACCTGCAATCAGGCAGCATTAAGCTACCCTTCAATAACCTTAAATACTGTAACTATCCCATGGCAAGATCATCACTTTGCCATAGCATCAGCCACATCGCTGTATCCCTTAAAACATATTTGTTTCCTCTGGTCGGTATCCATGCCAACTATTAGAAAAACTTCCACGGTCCCCTCGTCGGTATTCATGCCAATCATTTTCACAGCAATCTCGCTTTTCTGAAGCAACCGCTGATCCCACGATCATGACATGCAAATCTCTAGCAAATACAGCTGCAACCAATTATCTCGGATCGGAAGCATAGGCGATAAACCAGCAATGAATCGGATGCGATCCTAATGTATTTGCATTAGCCAATCCAAACAAATGCGCATCTTAGCGCTTGCCCTTTTAGATACCATCACGGTATATACAAAATACCTTCTATCGTTTATGATAGAAACGTTTTAGGTCTATGCACGCTTATGTTTGAACAGCTGCATATTTTCTTTCTATTCGTTCTTCAACGCCCGTTTCGTTTGTCCTTCCTTCCAAGACATTTTTTCCAATCGAAACGATACCTTTCAAGAACCTTCCAATGGGGCGCGGATCGGTTCTCATTGGTCACAGCGTGACGGAAGGATTGTTTCCCCTGCGATGGTGTCGAAACCCATCGCAATCCCCAAGGCTGGGTCAATGTCGCCCAGCATCGAAGAGTCAGATTTCGCCATCTTAAGAGTGCACACGCACTATACGCGCCGATTGAGTTTCTTTTTTTGGAATATACGGAGTCGAGTAAAAACATAATATCTTTTTGTCTTGTGCGTGATCCTGTGTCAAGCGTGTGTGGAAGTCCGTCCTTACGCGAGTCGTTTAATATACCGCGTAACTCTTGTTGTCAAAGAGAACAATAAATTAAGGAACTAAATATATGTCAAAGAAAGTTGTGTGAAATAAAACAAAAAAGAAGTTAAATAAAATAAATCAGTGTTTAATTTTTATCCGTTTTCGTCTTCCTTGAGGAACAATTTGCAACAATCGGTGAGTGTAATCTAAAGATATTGGGGATTCAGTGAATCTGTGTCGTGCCAGGCACACTACTTGAAATACCCCACAGACTCACAACACAACTTACTTCAATGGGAGAGATTTTTTGTTTTTATTTTCTCCCTAGTTTACGACACTACGGCTTGCAGTGATCCTAAATCACTACTCTCACCCAATCCCCCGTTATTACATAAAAAACCAACCATTTATCCATAACCCCAATCATGTTCCCCATGTGACTCATATAATTAAATCAAAAGTCCATTTGTCGCACATTGATTCAATTCCCAATAATCCCAAGATCATGAAATGTACAAAATCTTATATGGGTGTAACATTTGTAGTTTTATTTCTATTCATGTTTCAAATGTGTAAACATTTATGGCCCACCTGTGGCGGTTCCGCCAAACCCCACTGTCTACTTACCGTAAAACCCCCATAACATTCAGCCAATTTCCTAACTTCGCTTATGCAATCGAATTAGTACCTGAAAATGCTTCACGCATTATATAGATCAAATCTATAATCTTAAAGTCCCTGTAAAGAAAACGTACCTTTTCATGCATCTCTTCGCATACAATTTTCCGTAAGATTTCTTACTTTACTTATCTGGAATTCCAAACCAATTCGGCACCTTCGGTACCAGACAAATTCCTGTAAACGAAATGATTCGGTTTGCATACAATGTAACCGCCATGACAGGGACCATAAATATTGTGCCGTCTATTATCCCAGCACATGAGTGTACAAAAACTATTTACACACACATCGGCTGGCGACCCCTTTAGCCAGCGATAAATAGTTCAACGCAGATGCATGTAATTAGCACCATCCACGTTGAGACTAATGCCTTAGCAATGCACTAAGTGCAAACAAAGGAACGCTGTCCTGTGGCAGGCATCTATAATCGTATTCCCAGCATTTCCCTATTGACAGACAATCTTCAATTTTTTTGTCGCCACAAAGCGAATTACCCGACACATACAAAGGCATGCAAGGGAGTCGTTTCTGCCACCGACCCAAGATACGATATACAGTTTCCATTGAATAAAGTATCGCATTCCATTAGCACCTTTTTTTTCCTAACGTCTATCATAGCGACGTTGCACAGCATAGACATAGACCATGAATCTGCTTTGTCTTAGCCGCCTGCCTGTTTCGTTGTTCGACTGCCTTCGAACCCGTTTAAATAACATCGATCTGTTCGATCGTGCACATACACCACTGCACTGAAAAAGTACATTTCCTTGGCGGCCGCACTCTTAAGAGAAAAGTTCTTCTCTCTCTTCTTTTGTTCTTAACCCTAACCTAGGATGGAATTCATGTCAAAGTTCTATCCTCGGTGAGTCAAATTCCATCCGCTGACCACCGTGGTCAAGCGATCTTCCGCTCTCCGCCGGCTGCGGAGATGTGTAACATACGTCGGGGTCGTGTCGAAGTGTTTGCAATCTCCATGTCGCATATTATATATGCGGCAGTCTTCGAAGATTGTGTTTTCTTTATTGACTTCATAATGTAACTTTCACGCAGTGCTACCGTAAAATTTTAGTATCCAATAAGAAAATAAAACAACAATAAAAGAACCCTTAATAATAGAAGAAAAGTGTGTTTCATATTTTTACGTGTCCTGTGTCGGTGTTTGGCTTTTCCCTTTTGTGTCGGCGGAGCAACGGACGAACCTTCGCGCGTGAACAATTAATGATGGAGGAGGAAGTGAACAAAGTGCCAGTGTATTGACACAATATTTCCTCCCCACACACCCTTTAGAAGACAGTTTCGCAGGTTTCTGGGGTTAGTGTAAAATGTGATGGAGGAGAGCAGGCTTGGGCAGTTGATTGAACCTGACGGAAGACGATGGAAGAAGAGGATGGCGGCATGAATTATGTGCTCTTCAAGTGAGTTAAAGTCAATTAGATTGAGACGGCTTGAGTATAGGGGTAGAAGCAGAGGATTTTCCCAAATCAATTCTCGGAGGGCAAACACAAAAACGACGTTGCACGTTATCGATCTGTAGTGATACTAAATCACTACTCCCATTATTACAAAAAAGAAAAAAAAAAAACAATTATCTTACCCCTATCCATAATCCCAATCATCATCCCCAATTGAATCCTATGCGCGACAAATTGAACCAAAAGTTCATTTGTTGCACATTAATTCAACTCCCAATAATAATCTTCAAACAAATTCCCATATTCATCTAGGAACCGCATTCCAATTTGTATACACATTTTTTAACAAATCTCTTTAGACGGAGAGTATGAAAGGGCGGCGCGTTTTGGATTCGTATTTATTCATCAGTCATCAGTGAGTCAAATTCACCAGTGAGTTAACGTCAGTGAATGATTATATTCAGTTCTGTTGTAATTGTACTCAGTGAATGAAAAAAAAAAACCCCGATCAGGATAAACCCTTAGCTGTAATCTTGGAGACAGGGAGTATTTATTATAATTTAAATTATATTCTACTTTCCTTTTATTTACATTTAAATTTCATCTTTAATTTCAATTTCAATTTCATTACACTTCATATGCTTTTCTTTTCATTTAAATTTCATTTTCTTTTCTTTTCATTGAAATCTCATTTTTCTTATTTATATTGTCATTCCAACATAGCATTTAGTCTTTAAAAACATTAAACTGGAAAAAAAAAGTTCTTTCTCTAAAGTACCTTTTTATAATTTAGATATCAACCTTGTATATTTCCGACTTGTGTTGAATTTAAGTTTCATCGGGGTTATCTTTTGTTTTCTTTTTCCTATCTTTTTTCCTTTGTTTTCTCATACTAAATCACTACTCTCACCCAATGCCCATTATTACAGAAAAAAAAAAAAAACAATTATCTTACCCCTACCCATAATCCCAATCATCATCCCCAATTGAATCATATACGCCACAAATTAAACCAAATGTTCATTTGTTGCACATTGATTCAATTCCCATTAATTCATTTTTCTAACATCATGAAATTCCTAATTCCAACTGCATTTCATGATTTAACCTTCCGGGAATTTGTTCAAACAAATTCCCATATTCTTCTTAGAACCCCATTCCAATTGGAGTACACACAAAATCTTGCTTATGCTTCTTGGAATTTTTATGTTCTCTTTTTAACAAATCTCTGTAGATGCAGAGTATTAAAGGGCGGCGCATTGTGGATTCGGGGAACGGTCGAGGTTCACAACACATTAGACAACTGTAACTACCCAATAAATGTCTTCAACTCAGCTTACAGTGCATACTTCGACGACACACGTGATAATGATCACGGTTTCGTCACTCCAAATACCCTATAGAACCTAGTTAAATCTCGAAACCCTAAGGAGTCGCCCGGTATCGACAACATGTCGTACCACTCGTTGCCAAGGATTTCCGTTTTATTCTTTAAAGAGCTCTCCATTCTGTTCAACCTGGCGCAAGGTTAATAACCTTGCCCGGAAAAGCAAATTATTATGGACAATTTAACAAGTCTTGGATATGGACCGGGTACGGGTGGGGAGACTTGCTAAATAAGGCCAAACCGGATCCCGATTGTAGTGCCGATGATGATGATTCTGTTCAACCATGCCTACTCCTTGGGTTACTTTCCCCAAGCTTGGAAGCATGCTATTGTTTGTCCAATAGCAAAAGTTGGGAAACCAACGTATCAGCCCTCAAGCTTTCGCCCCATCTCTCTCCTCACTTGTATCAGCAAAATATATGTAAAGTTCATATACGAGAAGCTAAATACGTTTATCACTGCCAGGAACCTAATACTTGATTTCCAATTTGGATTCAGAAACGCGCATAGCACTGTGGGGTTTTAAAAGTAGATGTCTCAGGGACAAAGGTTCACTTTCTTCCCACTCAATCTAATAATTTGCCGAACGACATCAATCACGAATATTCACCAGAACGTATGAAGATAAATAATGAAACTCACTGATTAATGGAAGGAATTGTTTTATTTTAACATACAAGTGACAAGGTCTGATTTCAATTTTTATTGTTTTATTTAAACATACAAGTTGCAGGATCTGGCTCCAATCTTTACTTTAACATATAAGACACAGGATCTGATTCTTTTAATTTATTCTAACACAAAAATCACAGGATCTGATTTCGGATTTTACTTCAACATAAAGGTCACTGGATCCGGTTTTTAAACTTATTCTAACACAAAAGTCACAGGATCAGAGAGCGTTTGTTTACCACACGAAATGTTGGCGATCGACATAAACTCGAACTGTGAACTGGTGACAATCACACGCACTGCGACCGACCCGAATAATCTGATGAAAAATAGAGATGACAACAAAAATGACCCGACTCCTTGACTCGGACACTTCGGCTTGGTGGTAAAAATCTGACTAATTGTGAGACTAAATGTCTCTTTACAGACATCCAACGAAAACGAACCTAAGGGATTCGCCGACGAAGGAAACAGGGAAAAACTCATGTAGCAGATCGAATCTGCTGCTACATGTTTGGGCAAGATAAACTGCCGCCATCCGCAAGGGATAGCTTCTTTGATTGACGTGAGTCAATAAAACCCTTGCCGAAGGCAGGAATCTATCTTGGAATAAATGAATCAAGCATAGGATCGTTCGGTAGCTGTGTACACAATTAATTTGTGTAACACTCGTCGGCAGCGGACCCCGTCGGGTGTGAAAATACACCGAAGATCCGCTAGCACATCTGTGGAACCATAAATCAACGTTTAGTTGGTTGGCATAATGTTTCCTAGGTCCGTGGGCGGCTGGCGACAGATAACAGACACACTCACCGAAGGCAAACAATCCCAATAAGCATGGGTGCCTTGGATTCTGTTTAATCTAACACACAACGGCCAGATAACACCAGATGCATGAGTTTTAGGGTAATTATTCCTGTTCTGGTGCCATAAGGCAAGAGCATCCGCTTAGATGTCTACCTAAGTAAACGAAACTGCATCGCTAGCCATTGTGTGAAACGTTGGTCATTCATTGGGTAAATAATATTGATGGTGATGCCCGACGCTGGCGATCGTTCCGAGAAACAGCAACGGATCGCAGCATCGGTCATGCTGATAACCCAGTAATATGCGTGCCAGCAAGGCCAATAATAGTTTTAACCTTTTTTTTGGAAGGGATAGATCGAGGACCGTACCGATGAGAATCGATTGATGTTGGAATCAATGTCATGGCAAGCTGATGATCTTGCCATGAATTATGCCTTCAGGTGATGACCGTGGAGAAGAAGCTTGGAACAGCCCCCAAATAAGGTAAGCTGCCTAGAATGTATTTATGTCGGTTATCCGTAGGGATAACCGAATTGATTCCAGCTATGGTAGCGGTTAATGCCCTAGCGAGATTGTACAATCTTGCTGAAATTTCAACTTAAGGGTAAGTTGTATTGCTGGTAATGGTGGGGATCAAGCGATGCGTGGCTCTTCGGGCCCTGAAAAGCCCCACAGCACCACTATGGCTCTCAATGTATTTCAAAACAACGTCTGCGTGCGCCTCATTAATACGGAACCCACCATTGCGGCGAGCCTGGACATTGAAAAGCCTCTTGACACAACCTGGATCGAAGGTCTCGTTTTCAAATTACTGAATACTGGCCTCAGTAGAACGCTGTGTAGTATCATCTACCAGTTCGTTCTAAACAGAACCTTCCAAGTTCGAGTGAATGGAAAGCATTCCCGAACTTTCAACGCCGCTGCAGGCGTACCATAGGGCTCCACTCTAGGCCCCATCTTATTTGATATCTACACCTTAGATACTCCTCGTCCTGTGGACGGGTGAGTAAACCGGATATGCTATGCGAATGACGTCCGAGTGTACACGTCTCAACCATCATCTGGACGAACTGTATCAGTATTACAGTCTATGGAAAATTCTACTTAACCCACCCAAAGCAGTAGCTATAATTCTGAGTAGTAAACACACCCAACCTACTTCTCGATATTCACAGAATATTCGAATACAAATAGGAGGTACTACGATTAGACCACAGGACAGGAGGAAATATCTGGGAATCATCTACACCCAAAAAATGAATTTCAACAAACATGTGACCCACATTCTTCAAAAGGGCTTCGGTCGGTCTAAGCAACTACACAACATCTTGAAGTGGAGCAAAAAGTTGACACCAACGTTAAGCTTTCTCTGCTATAAGCAGCTGATCCGATCTGGAATATCATACGCCTTTCCCATATGGCCCTGTATATCTTCGGCCCAAGTAGAAAGACTTCGGTTTTCGAAAGAAAACTCGTCAGAAAATGCATCAACCACTCTAGAAGGCCTGACGGTCGCCATTACCCCAACTCTCACCTATACGCAGGTGCCTCAATTACCCCTATCGACGAGTACTTGCTACAATTAGCATATACGTACATCAAAACATTCAGAATAGCGATAACCCGCTAGTACTGGAGTCTTGGGTTCTTGACCCTTCTCTCTCTCTCGATCTCTTGGAATCAGGCCATCACAATTTCTTCTTCAGTACAAAACTGAAGAAACCGCCTTTCCAACAACATTCTCCTCTATAATAGAGGATTCCTGGACCCATTCCATAGGGTCTACTGCTAATACGCTACAAATACGCACGCACAGTACAAGACAGCACAAACACACACACCGACCAAAGCGCAGATTATCAGACGCCAAAGACGTGATCTGCGTTTACTACCGCACTCAAGACCTACCGGTCTTGTATGATTTCTTTCCCACCATCCCTCCATCCAAGTAGTTAGAGAACATTGGAACTAAACCTGCCCACACTATCCTTAGATACCCCCCCCCCCCCCCCCCCCTCCCTTTCTTTTTCATATATCTCGAGACCCAGTCCAACATCCTCACGGATGTGGGTGATTCTGGTTATCGCAAGATGATGCCCGTCGATGCCCCTTTCCTTATGGCCTACCTTATTTTTTTTTCTTGCACTGCACCTTGATATGCGTTTCCTAAATTCAGACTAGACTATTTCTCCCGCAAGTTTTAATCTAATAAAATTATAATAAATTCTTACGAATTAAAATGAATATTTTACAACAAATAAATTTAAAATAAAAAGATAACCATCCATTCCACCTAAGCCTGATTATAACCAACCAAAAGCAACGAGTAAATGACAGTTTGTAGTCAGCCGCTTACCCAATTTTATCTTTTGACACACCCGAAAGTTCACATTATTAGCTCTTTAGTTTTTATATGCTTAATTTTTAGGCTCATCTTATTTTCAGGCAACACGTACCAGTCATACGAAACCTACTACATCGTCCAAGAGCTACGTGAAGCCCGAAAGACAAATCTGTCGCCGCCAGTCCGTCCGAATGCATGAAGTATTTGTAGTAAATATGCCAAAACAACCAACTGACGAATAGTTATGTCGCAACTGGCAATAGCCTCCACAAGACCGAAGGCGAACCCACCCAATTTAGGACAGACTGCTTGCGACAAACAAGAAAAATAAGTATAATAGTGAAAACTACAAAATCAAGTTCCACACCTGGTTTGTGGAAGCAGATAACAACACAAAAATCAAAATAAAGAATTGCAAGCTTCAAGAACGGACAGCCTGTCGAAAAATGGATTGGCTATTGCATGCAACGCATTCGCGTCTATGTTATTTGGAAATGGCGTCGATGTACGCGATTGTTACGCACTGCAATCCCTCAATAACGCAGAACTTGTTTCAAACACTCCAACACACACCGGGTTTTCTTCTGGAAATCACTAGTCAAGCGGTAAAAGCTGCACGGAATAGATTCAATAGCCGGTATCACAAAGAACTCTTGAGGCGATCTAACCTAACACGTGTTGGTTGGGGTATGGTGACCCACTTTGTAAACCGAGAAGTGAATACAAACAAAATGTGCCCAGAATAAGAAAGACATTGCCATGGGCGTAGATCGATTCGTTCACTGATCTGAATAGTGAATCGCTGCCCGGCCGCCTATCCAAATTAGGAGCACCGTGAATATGATCAGTGGAATGATCAGTGGGTATCTAGGTAATACGTATTTAGTAAGGCTTAGTGTCAATTAAGATTCCCAGTCATCTTCTAGATGGATTTTTGACTGAAGACTTAAAATATTCGAAGTGCTAAATATTGTTCGAGGAATTTTATTTAACAGAATTGATTGGCACGAAATTCACAAAATTATAAATGTTAAAATATGTTATAAGTCTTGATTATTTCCATCATGGTTTCGAACTACCAGTGGAAAAGAACGACGAATATGTAGGAGTAGTATATGTAAATGTGTAACAGCTATGCATATAATTTGAAGGCGATGAAATTCATTTGGAAATATAAATAGAGATGTTAAATATTATAATCTAATTCCGAGTTATATTTGTACACAATACGCCGCAACTACCTTGGATTGCCAGTAGAACGTTTGCAACCTCTTGGTGATGGCGACCGGAAACTGTAATGCCCACACGAATTCAATCAAAAACTTGGGCTAATGTAATGATGCAAACTCTTTTACAGGGTTGGTATTGGGGCTGACTAATCACTTCAACTGTGAAGATACATTCGTACGGTAACAATTATCACCCTGTCGCAAATTGCAATTAGAGGCGACGAGAAAGTATTTATTATAACGCTTTCTTGTATAACACTTAAAGTGCTCAGCTCGTGTCACAACCTTAGAACTATCAACAACTTAGTTCTACTTTTTATTACGTTTTGTTGTGACACCAGAAACACTGGGGGCAGATCAAGAGAACGGTACGAGAGTACTGATCTTGACCTGTGATAACATCATCATCATCATTATCGGCACTACAACCGGGAACCGGCCTTGGCCTTATTTAGCAAGTCCTGAGGCTTGTTAAATTTTCCATAATGACTTGTATTTTCCGGGCAAGGTCATTAGTCTTGCGCCGGAGGCTCCCCGACGGGGAATCGAACCCCGGTCTCCCGTGTGACAGGCGGGTGTACTAACCACTATACTATCGAGGAGGAGGCGATAACAGGTGCCACCATAATTGCTGAGTTGGTAAGAAGATTGTGTCTTCGGTTTGATTGTGCAAACCTAAGTCCAATTGACGACTCTTGCTATTATGCAGTTCTGGTAGAGTCCCAAGTCCCAGCCGCCAGGTAAAATACCACCCCATTAAGCTAAAGGCTTCGTGAAATGGTTGGGAGAAATCCTTGAGCATCTTTCGGAGCTTGGCCGATGGATCCGGTAATAGGATCTCAGGATGCTGACTAACCGCTATAGGTCCGACTTTCCTGGGAGAAGTAAAATATATTAAAAAAAGAAGGCTAGCATTTCAAAATAACTAACATTGTTTTACGGCACACGAAATAGACGAAAGAGGTGCGAGAGATTACGGTAAATCAAAAGAAATTAAGTTACATTCTATACCACACAGCTGTGAAGCGATGATCAATTGCGGTGCAGGAAAAAAGAACGATTAGTGAGAACTTGATTTTTTTATTTTTTTTATTTTACTTCTCCAAGGAAAGGCGAGCCTATAGCGCTGAGTCAGCGCCCTGAGATGCTATTCTTCTCGACCATCAGCCAAGCTCCGAGAGATGGTCAAGGATTTCTTCCAATCTTTTCACGAAGCCTATAGCTTAATAAAAAGATAACCATCCGATTAGGAAGATAAGAATGAAAAATTCATTTTCGGCCCTACACATATGAAACAACACATTACTATAGCGCTGCGACGATAGTGAAGAACGTTTGATTTGAACCGACGCTATGACGGCTAGAATCACTAACAATTAAACCAATGTTTAACATATGCCACCGCTTGGTAGAACCCTTGACGTGGTGCAGGGGCTTAAACTACAATGAATCATCCAGCCTATACTGACGGAAGCATACGCTTCCAGTAGGGACATCCATGTCAGACAGGCTAGCGGGGAGTAACACATAAAGATCTACCACCCCTAATCCAGGGTGTTACGCGTCACCGTGCCCATTGGATGGTTTGCAGCCAGGGGTATACCGGCTGTGTTACAACGGCGACTCTCTGACACCGGGTCGAATCAGATCAGTAAGCAGCCGTTATCATATCAAAGAGGTGCTCTGATATGGCGGGCCATTTGAAACCCGAAGACTCGTGGGATCAAAAATGAAAAATCAATATACAAAAAACATCACCATCACCATCGGCACTACAACCTGGAACCGGTCTTGGCCTTATTTAGCAAGTCCTGAGGCTTGTTAAATTTTCCATAATGATTTGTTTTTTCCGGGCAAGGTCATTAGTCTTGCGCCAGAGGCTCCCCGACGAGGAATCGAACCCCGGTCTCCCGCGTGACAGGCGGGTATACTAACCAGTATACTATTGAGGAGCTATACAAAAAACAATCCCACGAAAAACCCGGTAGGCGTAGGTGTGATGCGCCGACACTACTATAAGGGAACAAATCATCAAGAAAACACCGACTCGGCAAAAAGAAGACGTCGGGAAAAACGGAAAAAGCGGGATATACGCGTCCGCACGTGGAATGTTCGAACGTTATATAAACCAACCACGATACAGACGGTCGTAGAAAACGCGAAACAATATAAAATGGACACCGTTGCGCTTCAGGAAGTCCGACTCCCACATCAAGTAATCGACACCAACGGGTTCACACTGGCGTGTGGAGGTACCGATACACATAACCTCGGAACCGGCTTCATCATAAGCAAGAAGATTACGCCCCATGTAGAAGATGTGAAATTTATTAATGCCCGAATGTACAATTATGTATTTATAAATGTACAATTATGTATTTATAAATGTATACGCCCCAACAAAATCTACGGACCAAGAAACGAAGGACACGTTCTACGAGACCCTAGAGGAAGTATTTGATGGGAACTCATCATTCGATGTTAAAATCCTCCTCGGGGACCTCAATGCGAAAATTGGAAAGGAAGACATCTTCCAACCAACTATAGGCAAAGAAAGACTACACGACGTTTTAATGGAATTCGAATTATCACGTTCGCAGTATTAAAAGATCTGGTTGTGAAAGGCACGATGTTCAAGCACAAGCAAATCCATAAAGCCACATGGATAACACCCAATGGCGTAACGCGTAACCAAATAGACGACTTCCTCAAAGACAAAAGACACCACTCGAATATCCTTGATGCAAGATCATATAGAGGAGCAGATTGGGATTCCGCCCATCATCTAGTGATGGGCAAAATCAGGAGTCGCCCCGCAGCAAACCCACATGGGCAATCATGGGAGACGAATTCGGCATTGATAAACTAAAAGATCTGCGCAAAAGGGCTAGGTATAAAGACGATCTAACGAATAGATTTACCATCCTAGAGAATGGGAGTGGTGAGGAAGAGGAAGCCAAAGTGCGGACACTACATGGACATCGATCAGAAACACACCCAAACAAACAGCCCAAAAGGTATTAGGATTTAAGAAAACAATTAAGTCCAAACTTTGGTTTGACGGTGAGTGCAGGGCAAAGATCGAACAACGTAAACGCCTCACAGTGATCCACTTAGAAAGATATGATGAAGTCAACGCAGAAAGATACGCGACAATTCGGAAAGAGACAATAAAACTTTTCAAACGCAAAACCCGCGAATGGGAGAAGACTCGGATTGAAAAAATCCTAGGAAACGCCTGAACAAAGCACATCAGATGTATTTATGCCGGGATAAACTCAAATAGAAATGGCTACCAAGGGAGAACCAAAATAATTCGGGACGCAAGCGGTTCTCTGGTCATAGAAACAAACAATATCGTGACAAGATGTAAGCAGTACTTTGAAAATCTGGTCAATGTGCGCACCCATCCACCACAAATAAACCTACCAGACATACATACAGCCCACCCTCAGATCCCAGAGCTATCTTTCAACGAAGTTGTAGACGCAATAAATCAATTTAAAAACAACAAAGCTCCCGGAGTCGACTGCATACCGGCAGAGCTTATGAGGAATGGAGGAGAGACAACCGCTCGAAAGATCCACCAACTCATCACAACATTATGGGATAAGGAAGTCACTCCGGAAGAATGGAAAACCTCAATAGTCGTCCCCATTTTCAAAAAGGGCCACAGATCTGACTACGAAAATTACAGAGGAATATCATTGCTCCCAACCACATACAAAATAGTAACAAATGTCATACTGGCGAGAATCACACCGTACGCAGAAGAAATACTAGGAGACTACCAGTGCGGATTCCGTAGGAACCGGTCAACGAGCGACCAAATGTTCACAATAAGGCAACTGCTGGAAAAGAAGTGGGAGTACGGTGAGACGGTTCACCAACTGTTCTTGAAAAAACCCTACGACTCAGTCGCAAGGCAAAGACTCTACCATATTGTGGTTGAGCTGGGAATCCCGAGAAAATATGCCGCTCTCTTTCAAATCTACATGAACGAAAATAAAGGGCGAGTTAGAATAGAAAAGCACCTCTCAGAACTATTCGAAATCCGGGACGAACTAAAACAGGGCCTCTCAACATGTCTTTTTAACATTGTGCTCGAGTATGTCATCCGAAATGTACAACATGACAACAAGTGCTCGCATATGCGGATGACATCGCCGTTCTGGGCGATAATACAGAAACTGTAAGTAAAAACTGTGAAATCATCATGCAAGCGGCAGAACAGGTGGCCCTAGAACTAAATGAAGACAAAACAAAATACATGATTACGGCGTGAGCAGGTAGACCTCAGGCAACACATATAAACGTCAGAGGCAAGATATTTGAAAAAGTTAAAGAATTTAAATATCTGGGAACGATACTGATGACCAGTAACGACATGTCGAAGGAAATTAACAAAAGACTACACTCCGGCAACGCTAGTTGGCACGCAGTCAGTAAACTGCGCAAATCCAAACTGGTATCACGCAGTATAAAGCTCCGTGTCCATAGAACCATAATCATGCCGATTGTTCTATATGGGTGCGAAACATGGGCTATCACAAAACGGGAAGAAAACAAATTCCACGTATTCGAGAATAAAGTTTTAAGGGGTATCATCATCATCGGCACTACAACCGGGATCCGGTCTTGGCCTTATTTAACAAGTATGAAGCTTGTTAAATTTTCCATAACAATTTGTTTTTCTGGGTAAGGTTATTAGCCTTGCCCTAGCTTTAAGGGGTATCGTTGGCGGTAAATACGATATGGAGACAGGACAATGGAGGAAACTACATAACCACGAATTGGAAGAGCTATACCGCAAATCTACAATAGTGACAGTAATCAGGTCGCGAAGATTAAGTGGGGTGGGACATGTGGCGCGAATGGGCAACATAAGGACCGTGAGTAGAATTCTTGACGTTAGACCAACGGTAAAGAGAGAGACAGGACGGCCGGACGGAGATTGGAGGACAATGTCAGGTTTGATCTTGAAGACATCGGATCGGATGGTCGAACGTGGAAGGAGAGCGCACAGGACAGGGAACGATGGCGGAGTCAAGTCGGCGAGCTCATGAACTACCGGGTTTCTACAGGCCAATAAATAGTAAATAGTAACTTAACACATCAGACACAATAGTAAATAGCAGCATAACACAACATATCTCTAATGTTCTAGATCGCCTACGTTTCATTATGCTGACCAGTGAAAGAGATAAATGTAAAAGAGACCGACCTCATCACAACTGGTGGTGGGTGTGTGACAAAGAAAGGACTACACGTCCCCAAATGTAGTATGCCTTTTAGGTGTGACGCTCCTCCTTTCTCACCCTTCATATTTAGTTGAACCATTTTAATTAAAAAAAAATAGTAATAATAAATAAATAAATAAATAAATAGGTAAAATAAAATAAATAAGTAAAATAAAATAAATAAGATAAAATAAAAATAAAAAAACTAAAATAGAATATAAATAAAAAAAAATTAAGGAAATAAACAAATAAAAAAAGACTAAAGAAATTGAATAAAAACTAAAAAAATTAAATTAAAATAAAAAAATTAAATTAAAATTAAATAATAATTAAAAAAAATTTATAAAAAAAAAAAAAAAAAAAAAAATAAATAAATAAAGTAAAATACAAAACCTGTATGTATATTGCGTTAGCAAAATTGTAAAAGAGAAGCCCTCTTATGTAGTGACTATTCATTGTAAACAAAATTACAAAATTGACTGTACACTGAAAGGCATAACAATAAATAAGATATTGTATAATTTAGAGGGCATGCAAAGAGCTAGTAAGTTAACATAAGAACAATAGTTGTAAATTAGGACATCCATTCAGTCCTAGATAAAACAAAAATTAGAATTTGATTCCGAATAAAATAAATGCGAAAAAAAAAGAAAAAAAAAAGAAAACACTGGATGAATGCTCGACCCCAGGCCTCCGCATGAATGTTACTTTATTTGCCAGGCGCGTTTCTCAAGATCATTTCATTAATTTTCGGTCTACCCTAGATAAAATATTACTGGAAAAGTATATAATTTACTTATGAATTGACATCTTTTTATCTAGTAAAAAATTCTGAAATTTTAGCTCTGATCATTTTTCTTTGAAATGTTATATACCATTATCAAAAATGGACATTTATATATTGTATAATTTCACGATGTCTTCAAGAAATGAATGGTAAATTCGAAATGTTTGTCATGTAGTACTGGTGGTGATTTCTAAGCATCAACATGAAGTGGCATAACCCGCCAACAGTCATTTCCAACTAAGATATTGATCCTAATCTGAATAAACTATCGATTTACACGCTTTAACAAAAATGAACACAAACGATGACCTTATGATGGAGAAATCTAGGCAATTGAATACGAATATTGCAAATGTTTATTTCATAACATACTTTCTTTTTATACTATATTAAATTCTGAACTTGTTTATCGAAAATTCCCACGCAAAGACTTCAGGTTAAATGTATAATCCACAATTTTGGACGACGTAGTTCATATAACCTGTAGATGTATACAGATCTGTAGCCTTAAAATAAATGTGGTTCAATCAATCAATCCATCAGCTTATCATTCAATCGATTTCTTTTATGCAAAACTTGCCCATAACAAGGATTATTGTGTACTTTTAAATGTTGAAAAACAGGGGAGACGATAAGGAAAGAATATATCAATGCACATTGATTTTGAATACATGGATATTATAATGACTAGAAAATATATAATCAAGCAGAGCTAACCATAGGTGTGCGATTAAGGAAAAAAAAAAGAGGAAAAAAAAGACGATTGTCTGAAGTTAATTTTTAACACAACATTCGTGAGATTTGGCCGAAGAACGATTGTCTAAATCAGGGGTGGCCAACCCAAATGATCTTGCCGGCCACTTTGGAAATCCATCATAACTCCGCGGGACGGATATAAAATTATATATCCCCATATTAGATTTAGACCCGAGTGAAAAATTGAAACATAATGAATAATAACTCATTATGTTTCTCTTTTTCACTTTTATATTTACTATTATACTTACATATAAACATAGATAATATAATAATTATGACAATGTGCGCTAATTGTAAAGAAATATATAACACTAAAAATGTAATATAAAAAATATATAAACATAAATGAAATAAAATAAAAATGAAATCATTAAAAATAAATTATTTTACTAATGCGATATCTCTTTCTGGACTCTTTCGCTTGGCTTTTGCAAATCGACCCCAATTTGGGTATTTGCACATCGTAGTTGTTGTTGCAGGTTAGAGTCCACTAAGTTTGAGCGTGTTTTGTGTTCGATCAATTTCATTTTCGAAATAAACGATTCATAGGTGTAAGTTGAACCAAAAGCGCTAACAACTTTTTGTGCCAGATTTCTCAAAATGGAAAATTTTCCTTTTGTGAGTTAAATGTTATAAAAATCTGTTTTTGATTCAGATGTTTCAAAAATGTGTTTTAATTCAATATTGGACTGTAAGTCAACCATTTACATTCGCATATATTCAGGAGCCGACTCGATTTCAACTTGAAAGGGAGATGAATATATTTCAAAAATTTTGTTGTATTTGTCTAACTTTAAATTACTGAATCGGCTTTCAAAAGAATTTTTTATTTCTTTTACATCAAATACTGTAATAGTTACATTTGGATTTCTTAAATTGTGACAACAATGGAAAGTAGTGAGCGTTATTACTTTTCAATTACGATCCAAATAACAACTATTCTGCTGAAAAGCTTTGATGTGATTAAGTCTATCGATTATAAGGTGCTATTTCCCCCACAATGATATATTTACTTGATTGAGTTTTTCGACAATATCCACTAAAAAGCATAAATCCAACAACCGCTCATCATTTCTTAATTCCGGGACAGGTCTTTGTTTGTCATCATTAAACACATCAATTTCTTCTCGTAACTCATAAAACCGCTGTAAACATCTTCCACGACTTTACCATCTGGCTTGACTGAGGTATACAACCTCACTATATTCAGAATCTAATTCTTTCAGAAACTCCTTAAATTGTCGATGCGGAAGTGCATGCGATCGAATGTAATTCAGAGTTTTTATATAGTAACTACTTGCGTAAGATGATCTAACGATAATACTTGGGCACGTAAATTTTGTTGATGAATCAAACAGTGGATTATAATTAAATCCTCTCTTTTGAAACGGTTACTATTAGCAATAGTATGAGTAGTAGTTATATTTCTTATATGATCGTATATATTAAATTTTACATTAAGATGAGAAATCTTATCGGCTTACAACCATATACGAGTATAAGAAAAAACTACGAGAGATCCAGTGTTTTTCGTACAACTAAAGAAAAAAAAAGAGTTGAATGCCTCTTCACAATGGTTAGAGAAGTTCAATATCGATTTTTAAGATGGGGCGAGCATTAAAGGAATACACAAATGCCTAATCAAACATAATTCACTTCAAACACAAAACAAAATTTGCATAAACAATATGTTAAATCGGTTGACGGCAAATGAAAGGATTGAAATGTATCACAAAAAAAAAAAAAGATCTAAAAGGATAATGAAACAGGCGCCTGCAAAACTATTTATTTACAAACTCTCACACATGGTATACTATATAAGCTTGCTGATAGCGATCTTTTCAACCTGTTGCAAGATGAAAACCTTGATGTACTTCTGGCGGGGGAAACAAAGTAAAACCAGGGACACAAGATAGGGCATAAAAACTACGATATTATACGAAGAGACCGGCCTAACTCCTGTTAAGGAGGTGGTGTCGCAATCTTTATTAGAAAAGGAATACATCATAAAGTTATACGAGGGTTGCCTCTTATGTTTCGGGATTTGGCAACCCTAGTGTTGCAATCCGGCAATTGACATCTCTGTCGTAAAGTTGGACATTTTTGAGGTTATACGCACTCAGAATGTTTTGACATACGAGCGCTATTTGTGTTGTTTACAGTAACTTAAAAGATTCATCTCGGCCCAAAAATGGAATTAAATCGTCAACATTTTCGTGCGATTATTTTTTACAACTTTCGGCGTGGATTAACTCAGCAACAGTGCATGGATGAACTTAATTCAATTTTTGGCGATGAAGCTCCATCAAGGACCAGTGTTTATCGATGGTATGGTGAATTAAATCGTGCTCGTAGTTCACTCCAAGATGAATTTCGTGAAGGTCGTCCAAAATCAGTTGTTGTTCCGAAAACCCTTGATGCTGTGCGCGAACTGATATTGGAAGATCGTCATGTGACCTATCGTGAGATTGAGACAACCTTAGGTGATAGTGGGACCAGCATACATTCAATATTGCATAAACATTTGACTGTCAAAAAAATTTGTTCGCGTTGGATCCCACACAATTTGTCAATCGCCCAAAAAAAGGCTCGTGTCAATTGGTCGAAAGAAATGCTCAATAAATACGGTCGCGGTGCTTCGAAACACGTCTATGACATCGTGACAGGTGATGAATCGTGGATTTACGCGTATGAGCCCGAAAGTAAACAGCAGTCGACTGTCTGGGTGTTTCAAGATGAGCCAATCCAACAAAAGTTGTTCGCGCACGAAGCACTTCCAAACAAATGGTCGCCTATTTTTTCGGAAAAACTGGACATGTCGCAACCGTACCACTAGAACAACGCAGAACAGTCAATTCTGAGTGGTACACAACCATTTGTTTGCCAGTTGTCTTCCAAGAAATCAGGAAAACCAACCGCCGAAGACGGATCACTCTTCACAACGACAATGCGAGCTCTCACACATCGGCTGCGACAACTGCATTTTTGAGCACCCAAAACATCGATTTGATGGGTCATCCGCCGTATAGTCCTGACTTGGCACCGAATGACTTCTTTTTATTCCCGTACTTAAAAAACAAACTGAGAGGTCAACGTTTTTCGACACCTGAAGAAGCGGTTGCTGCATTCAGAATGCATGTGTTGGAGATACCTCAATCAGAGTGGCAAAAGTGCTTCGACAATTGGTTCAAACGCATGCAAAAGTGTATAGATCTTCATGGGGAATATTTTGAAAAACAATAAAGTGATTTTCGATGATCAATATTTGTTTTTGTTCTCTAATCCCGAAGGCAACCCTCGTATATAGTGGAGAAGTGCGCAGGTTCCGAGTGCTGGAAACCTGTATCGTACGCATACCCCTACAGCAAGGGTCTATGCACCCGAGGAGCACCAACATAACCTCTTTATAGCCGAACTCGAGACACTCTTTCGATACTTACAATTGCACCTGGACAAAAACTACTATATTCTAGGTGGAGATATGAACACCAAGCATACAAATTGGGGACATTATATATCTGCTGGTAATCAGCTGGTTGGTTCGTTAGATCTGTATACTATTGATTTCTCAATTAAAAGACTGACAGGAAAAAGGTTTTCCATACAGATAATTTCGATTGAAGATTTCGAAAAAATGGAAAATGTTCTAAAAATGGCCAGCGGGATTTTACACGTACACCCCGAAAGGAATAAAGAATATAACGGTCGTAGTCTCTAAGAGCGAGGGACACCCTGCTAATTATCGAGGTTGTCCTAAATACCGTGAAGCATAGGAAAAAGTTTTCACAACAACGAAAAAAAGAGCGCCCAAAAGTTCAAGCTCGACCATCACTAAACGTAACACCCCAGTTCTCGTATGCTCAAGTAACAGCTGGTAGGAGAAACAGCCCACAACCCACCACACGGGTACCGCCGCAACATACTGTGCTTCCAGAAACACTAACACTAGCAGGTGTGCTCACAACCTTGGTCGCTATTCAGATGCAGATGGCACAAATGCAAAAACAAATAAAGGACCCGGACACTAGACTGGGTCTATTCGCAGTTGTCTAGCCAGCCGTATAAACCCCCGAACAGAGCGCACAATTAAGGCTCTAGTCGTGAATGTAAACTCACTTATCAGAATCGAGAGAAGAGCCGCTCTCTTTAAACTGTTGGAAGACGAAAGTCCTGACGTGCTTCTGGTTAGCGAAACTAAGCTGAATCAGAGGCATAAACTTTGTCACAAAAACTACGACATTATACGAAGAGACCGACCAAACTCCACACAAGGAGGAGGGGTGGTAATCTTTTTTTAAAAAGGACTTCAACTAAGGAAAGATATAGTGGTGAGATGCGCAGATTTCGGGTGCTTGAAGCGTGCATCATCCGCATACCCCTTCGACAAGGAAAGGGGATGTATGTGATATCTGCCTACGCACCAGAAGCATATCAGCAAAATCTATTATAGTGGAGCTAGAGACTGTCTTCCGGTGCTTACAACTTCACTCGCAAGGGAACTATTACATCATAGGTGGCGATTTGAATGCTAAACACCCAAATTGGAGAAATAGCATATCCAACACGAGAGGAAATCAACTAACTGGTTGGCTAGATCAACATCACATTGAATATATGGCTGACCTGCCAGCTACAGAATATCCTTCCTTTCCCAGAGGGGGATCGTTCCTAGATATTATGCTTAATGGCACACGACTTAAACATACACATGCTAACAGGTAAAATAGAAACTGCTTACGCACAATTGAGTATGACAGCGATCATTGTGCATTTTCAATCGTGATAAAAGCACCAAGTAATATTATCACGGGAACTGTTCTTCGGAGATTCGTGGTATTGTTCCACGCAATTCGGTTTATATGCGCTCCAGAAGACAATCCGACGGATCACAACAATTTGCGGTTCATCCTCCGGCGGCGCGAATATCCCTGCATCGGAACTCGTTCCGTTACAGTCCGGGGAATCTGTGGAACACCAGCGCGAGTGTTTCCAGAGCATTGCAACTGTTCACGAAGAACTGCAACGGTTATATGCTGGCATCTCAGGGCGCTACAGAAAGGCAGTACGCCTACGCAAATCAAAGATGAGTAAGACTCTGTGTATGGGGACTCTGCACCATCATTTACCACAGTGATGTTTTGGGCAGCTGAATTTAAACGTGGCCGTGAGAGCTTGGGAGACGATGAACCTTCGGGACGTCCAAAAACGGCAACAACTGATGATAACATCGCTAAAATTCACCAAATAGTGCTAGACGACCTCCGAATTAAAGTGTCGACGTGTTTGTCACGCGTTGGGTGCCACGTTTGCTCACGTTAGACAAAAAACGTATTCGAATGAACATTTCCATGGCGCAGTTGAGGAGCAATGGGGGGATGGGTGCGAACATACAGGGCAAAGTCTCTGATTGCTTTCAACCCGGCGAAGGCCAGAACGATCCTTGTCCCTGTTCAATCCAAGTTGACATACAGTCTCCACGTGACACCACTGGATAGCTACTTTGGCGCCCGCCAAGTAGTGAAGGAATGCATGCAGCGACATCCTGAGAAAGGTTGGCGCAAGGATAATAACCTTGCTCGGAAAAACGTATTATTATGGCAAATTTAACAACACTCGGATATGGACCGGATACACGCCCACGGAAACGAAAATGGGTAAATGATTTTAGAATTTTTACATGTAACGTACGCTCACTATACAGAGCTCGAGCTGCACAGCAGCTAGCCGATGCCCCGCCCAAATATAAGGCTGACATAACAGCATTACAAGAAATAAGATGGACGGAAAGTGGTGTTATTCAAAGAAAAGAGTATGACATTTATTACAGCTGTCATGCAAAACACCATGTGCTCGGGGTAGGCTTTCTAGTCAGCCAAAAACTGAAGCCTGCCATCATCGGCTTTAATGCAATAAACGGAAGGCTGTGTACTCTATGCATGCGAGGCAAGTTTATGAACATAAGCCTCATAAACGTCCATGGACCTACAGAGGAGTCCCCAGATGACGAAAAGGAAGAATACTACGAGAACGTCGAACAGGCCCTCAAAGCCTACCCAAGGTACGATGTGAAAATCGTTCTTGGTGATTTGAATGCAAAAATAGGTCGGGAGCCGGTTTTCAGGCACTGCGCAGGTTCACATAGTTTGCATGAGAACACTAATGACAATGGACTACGAGTCATCGAACTGGCAGCGCCGAAAAACTTGGTCGTTGCGAGTACCAGGTTTCCGCGTAAAGATATGCACAAAGCCACCCGGGTATCACCTGATGGAGCCACTCGCAACCAAATTGACCATGTGTTGATAGATCGCCGCCCCGAGCCTGATGACGGTACGGATCACTATTTAGTTGGTACAGTTTTCCGAGCGCGGATTGCCTTACGGAGACGTATTACATCCGCGGATTAGGTTAGAATCAACACGCCTGCCTTACGCAATGAGAATACCAGTAACACCTTTGGTCATGCGTTAAGACTCGCCCTCGAAGAGCTCGACGGAGGGAGAGTAAGTCCTGGGGCCAGAATACCGGGCGTAGAAGAGAAATGGACACGCCTTAAGAATACTGTCATTAGTACTGCCAATTCCATCTTAGGCAGTAGTTGTAGAGAACGGAACGACTGATTTGATGATGAGTGCAAACTAGCGACTGAACGTAAGAATGCTGCATACCGGGCAATGCAGCAGTCTCATAGGACGCGGGTGCGCGAGGAGAAATACAAAGAGCTCAGAAAATCTGAAAAAACACTTCACAGACAAAAGAAAAGTGCCTGGGAAAAAAACTTGTCTGTGAAATAGAGAAAAGTAGAGAGCGAGGTCCGCACCAGGCGCGGAAGTTCTACCAAATAATCCGCAGTATGACGCGGTACACAGCACGCTGCACTTACTGCAAGGATAAAGAGGGTAATCTGATCACCGATCCTGAAGGCATTCTGGAGCGATGGGAAGTGCACTTCAATGAATTGCTAAATAGTCAGCTCACAGAAGAATTGGAGGCTCCACCAATGCAAGATCAAGACCAAATGCTGCCGCCACCGAGCATTGAGGAAACATTAAAAGCTATTATACAGCTCAAATCAAATAAAGCCCCTGGAGCTGATGGCATACCAACTGAGCTGATCAAAGAAGGAGGGACAGCGTTACATCACGCAATTCATGAGATCGTGGTGCACGTATGGGAGCAAGAGGAGATGCCGGAAGATTGGCGTCGTGGTATAAGTTGCCCCATACATAAGAAAGGAGATGTCACACTGTGCAGCAACTATAGGGGTATAACATTGCTGAGTACCGCCTATAAGATACTCTCCACTATTCTACAAGATCGGATAGCCCCATACGCTAAAGCCATCATTGGTCAATATCAATGTGGCTTCATCCCAGGCAAATCAGCAATTTTTCAGATATTCATCCTTAGGCAGGCGATGGAAAAATGTCTGGAATTTAAGATTCCATTATATCATGTGTTTATAGACTTTAAGGCCGCCTACGACAGCATAGCCAGGGTAGAACTATATAATGCCATGAGAGAACTCGGCATTCCAAACAAACTGATACGACTTTTTAGGTTGACCATGACCAACATAACTAGTCAAGTAAAAATAGCGGGATTGCTGTCCAAACCAATAAACATCTATAATGGACTCCGACAAGGGGACGGTCTGGCCTCCCTCCTCTTCAACCTGGCGTTGGAGAAAGCAATCTGTGATTCTGGCGTTACAACAAGAGGGACTATTGTCACCAAGTCCAGCCAGATACTTGCCTACGCAGATGACATCGACATCATCGGTAGAACCGAATCGGCGGTACAGGAATCCTTCACCCAGATCGAGCAGGCGGCACAAAAACTGGGACTGCACATTAATGAGGGAAAAACTAGCTACATGGTGGCAACTTCTGCGAAGAGAAGACCTAACGTTGGTCAAACTATCAGGGTAGTGAAGCACGAATTTGAAGTAGGGCATTCCTTTAACTACTTGGGTCAATAGTATCAGCCGATAACAATATGGAAGAAGAAATACGCGAACGGCTGATCAAATCCAACAAAGCCTACTATGGTCTATCAAGGCTCTTTAAATCCCGAAATTTATCCAGAACATCCAAGCTACTACTGTACAAGACCATGGTCTTACCAGTACTCATGTATGGACCGAGACCTGGGTGGTTAATAAAAGGCACTCTGAACTCTTGGCCGCGTTCGAGAGTAAGGTCTTAAAGAGAATTGTTGGCCCCGTATGTGAGGGAGGACGATTCCGAAGACGCTACAACCATGAGTTGTATGCAATCTAGCTTGAGGCTAATGTTGTAAGAAAAATCAAGCTCGGGAGACTCCGGTGGGCGGGACACCTAGCTCGAATGAGCGAAGAGGAGCCTGCCCGGAAAGTCCTTTGAGGAGACCTTGTCTGCGATGGAGGGATGGCGTAGACCAGGACGCCCAGAGTCTGGGAGTGCCAAACTGGATGACATCGGCTCGAAATCGGGACCGGTGGAAAGATTTGTTAAATAAGGCCAAGACCGAATCCCGGTTGTAATGCCGATGATGATGATGATGATGAGTTGAGGGGCAATAAATCCGAGTTTTGGCGCCGATTTAACTTGGATACAGCATTATACGTCCGAAGCAAAAATACAGTCAAAACAATGGACTACAAAGGAGGAACCGGCTCCAAAAAAAAAACTGTTTTTTCGGCTGGGAAAGTAATGGCGACTGTTTTGGGGATAGTCATGGAGTTATCTCAAGCGATTATCTTCAAAAAGGAAAAACCATTACAGAAGCATACTACGCACCATCACTTGACCAACTGAAGGTAGAAATTGCGGAAAAACGGCCACATTTGCAGAAAAAGGAAAACCTGTTTCACCAAGACAACGCGCCGTCTCACACATCAGCGGTTGCCATGGCGAAAATACACGAATTACGGTTTGAACTGCTAGACCGTCCGCCTTACTCAGTTCTTTTTGTTGCCTTAACTAATAATTGTGCTCGGAGGAGAGAGATTTTCGTCAAATGAGGAGGCAATCACCTTCGTGAACAGTTATTTTGCAGAGAAAAACGCCGAGTACTATTTGCACGGGTTAGAGAGATGGGAGTATCGCTGGGAGAAGTGTGTAGAGATACAAGGAGACTATGTAGAAAAATAAAAATAAATTTTAAGAAAAAATGTCTTGTATCTTTGTTAGGTCGGAAACTTTTCAGCCCACCCATGTACATATACGAGTATATATTATTTTAAAATCAAAGTTAATTTTTTCTTATAATTTCGATAGTTAATTCTTGATTATATGGATGCACAAATAATGTATTTTTTTAATACATTGGTTTTCACTAATTTAACCAATATAAAATAAATACATTTTGTAAGAGTGTGATGAATCTTGCGGCTCGGAAAAGTGTTCAACACGGGCCGCGGTTTGGAGACCCCTTGTCTAAATTTATCCCGACACCTGAATTTTATTTTTAACTTATGTACGCTGGTTACAGCAAAACCAGTACAATCTTTCGGGAGCATCTCAAACATTTGATTGTTTTTTTTTTCTTTTAAAGAGAAAATGATATCTAGTGACATTTCTACCATCTTAAATGGGGCTACCATGACGTATTAAAAACTTATCATTCTTATTGACCTAAAATCACAATCACAAAAACAGCTCATAAATCAATGAAGATCAAGCCCAGAAGTTGATTTTTTTTAACATACAGGAGTTGATATTTTTTTAATATTCGTAATTGATTTAGGTACTTTTAAATAAAAAACTTATAATAAATAAATACTTAAATACATTATTTTAGGCTTAAACGAATTTTGAATTTTAGTTTGAGCGTTACAATGTCCAATAAACTTGCTTATACCTAATTGGTCAACTCGTTTACATTATTACAGTTTATATCATCCTTGGTGACACTCTATACTGTCTTCCAGGGATTTTTTTCAATTTCTTGCGAGTCCTTACTAAAAGAAAACGGAGGAAATCACTTTACATGCACTACGTGTTTTGGCTCATTATTTTAAAACCGCCACACATTATAGTGTCCATACGACTTTTGTCTTCTACCCAAAAGCCCAATACACTGAATGGATTTGTGGCCGTAGAGCCAACAAGTGAGTGTGCCTTTCAGCAAGCGCATGCCATCGTATCTTAATGAATTAATCATTTTCCAAGTCTGGAGCCGGTCTTTCAAGTACTTAAAGACTTGTTAGGAGTTACCTTATCTGCATATGAATTTGGCACACGGCGAGCGCTGCTGGCAGCTGGCGGCTGGTCGCCAGTTGGCATCAGGCCATTTCATGAGCATTTCCAACCAATACTCGTACGTTAACAAGGACTGTTGGGAAATTGCTGGTGATTATGTCAAAAACACTTCAAAAAATTACTGAAATTTCTCAAAGTATCTCTAACTGACCTTTTAGCACACGACTTGTTTACTTGTTAAGCGTATTAATGAAGAAATAGGTCCCACTATGGCGTAATGAACATAGAAACTGAAGTGAGAGTAACAAGCACTGGTCTCTTAGTCATGCCCATAGGTTTTTCTGTTTTCTTTTGGAATGTTCGGCACGCTTTGGTCTTTATTGGTAGTGACCAATTGGCATAAGTTGTGATCGGAATGTGTTTTAATGTTTTTATGTTTTGATGACAAGTTTTCCAAATCAATTTCAGAATAGAAAAAAAAACATTTTTGGGTTTTTAAGTGAACGAACTATTTATCCTTTCGGATCTGCATTTTTGTATTAATTTAAATAAATATCACTTAACGAGATGAGTTTAGATTCTATCTTTGGATATGCTCACTGTATATTACGTTGTTATCTGAAATACCTATATTATGGTATATGGTATAAGGCGGGTGGAATATAAGAGCAGTGTGCTCCCAACAACAAGTCCACTAAACTGTTCTTAACAGTGTGATTAAGCAGTTTAACGTACATCTGTTCGGCAGATGCTTTTCCTTCTTTTTTGTTTACTTTAAATTTATCTTACTTTAAATTTATATTAATGCTTGTTATTTTTAAGTTTAATTAATTGACTCACAAAACAATTTACTTCAATGGGAGTGATTATTTGGTTGTTTTTATTTTCTCCTTAGTTTACGACACTACAAGATCACAGGATCACGGAAACTGAAGTGAGTGTAACAAGCTGTCGACATGACTAGTCCAGAGTTTGTTCCACACTTACTTTTAGCAATACACAAAGCCAAGTTCGAACTGTCTCAGAATCCTGTGTATACGTCGGCCGGAGAATTTAAAAGCGGGAGACACCGTATCGAAAACGAAAGATATGATCGACGCCCAAGGACATGTCGTACAGATGACAACATCCGGGCCGTTCGATAGCTTACTTAAAGTGATCGCCGCTTAACTGTTGGAGAAATCTCATGAGAAGTAGGTATTAGCTGTGGACGTGTTCAATCCATTATCACTGATGATCTTAACTTCAAAAAAATTACTCATGATCTTAGCTTCAAAAAAATTACTTACCGAGGTTATTGACCGTAAATCAAAAACAGGTCAGGTCGGAGATCAGTGGAAAACTTCTGTATCGATTTCGATAAGAATGGGGAGGATTTTTTGAAGCGTATCGTGACATGTGATGAGACGTGGCTACATCATTATACTCCCGAGACGAAAATGGCAAGTAAGGAGTAGCGAAGGAAGGATGAACGCTGCTCAGTGTAGACCAAAACTCGTCTCTCACCTGGAAAAGTTCTTGCAACGATTTTTTTTCGACACAAAGGGAGTTTTAATGATTGATTTTCTTCACGAACAGCGAACAGTGAATGCAGGTTACTACTGTCAGTTGTTACAGTCGGAAAAAGCCGCATATCGAAACAAAAGATGAGGTATGTCCATTCAAGATGTCATCCTTCTTCATGTCAACGCCAGGTCTTCTACCGCGTCCTTGACAAGGGATACATTGGAGGAAATGGGCTGGGATCCCCCCCCCCCCCCCCCCCCATATCCCAGACTTGCCCCCCTTTGACAAGGGTCCTGATCGCACCCTTGAAGAAATCGCTTGGAGAAAAAAAAATCGAAAGTAATGTAGAAGTCGAGGAGCACGTGCGTAATTGGCTAACAACTCGCCGTTATTCATTCTACGAAAAAGAGAAATTAAAGTTTCCAAATAGTTGGCAAAAGTGTGTAGATCACACAGGAGACTATATTGAAAAACGTTGATAGTATAGTTAGTGTGTAACATTATTCAATAAATGTATAAAAAAAAATCACCGTTTATATTTGATTTACCGTTATATACACGTGAGTGATGTGCCGTGCGGGAAAATGTCCTATCCCTTTCCTTTTCTTGTGTCTTATTCCCACTTTTCACACCTCTGTTGCGTCCCCCAGGCATCGATACTCTCGACTGATTTATAATCTTTGGAGAGCTTTTGGTGTCTGAGTGGCATAAGGTTGTGACCTGGATTTTGGCACGGATCTAGTGGGGCACCTACCACAAGGTGATAACACCTGTAGTGGTTCTTTCGGTCATATATCGCTGGTTCCGACTTGCGTCCTTTTCTGAGGCGGTATTGGTTTTCCGTGTCAGGCTATTTCAATGGAAGGGAAATTTCACGTCGATCTTTGCATCATTCGCGAATTAAGATGCAATTTCTCCTCTGTGTCTGCATCACGTCTCTAACCAGAAACCAGTAATACTTGCACTTAGCGGGCCCCATAACTAGTACAGATATTTCCGATTTTACTATACCCGGTTATAACTTAGTGCCTCTGTTCTTTCCACATCGTGGTCTAGCTACATACATACGAAGTGATGCTGCGGATCAGCTTCGGCCACAATATGGACTCTGCTCCAATCCAGAATTTATTTTTTTGTGGCTAAAACTTCACCTTCTTAGGCGTATCATACATTACTGCTTTCTTTATAGAAGCCTAAACTTGGATAGATTGGGTCAAGCTAATTACCTTGCCCGGAAAAACAAATTATTATGGACAATTTACCAAGTCTGGGATAAGGACCGGATACCGGTGCAGATAAATAAGGCCAAGGCCGGATCCCGGTTGTAGTGCCGATGATGATGATGAAACTTGGATATAAACGCATCCTTTAACGAATTCGATGGTCTAGCTGATTCTATCGATAGGATCTTGAACCTATATCCGCACACTGAAATCGTTATTCTGGGTGATTTCAAGGTGCATAGCTCGCAGTGGCTTCGTAACTCCGGACACACAACACCTGAAGGTTAGTATGTCCAGCTCTTTGCTGAGCCAAATAATTTAACTCAATTCGTCAATGAGCCAATACGGGTACCAGATGCATATGGTCATTCCGCCAACACACTGGACCTGTTTCTCACCTCCCACCCGAACAAACACACAATTGAAGTTTCTTCGCCCTTGGGCACTTCAACCAGTGTATCGTGTCAGCTCAATTTCCTCTAACCAACAGTAACGTTAACGAGAAAACTCTCAAAAGAACAGTATGGTTCCAAGAGAAAGCCAACTGCGAAGGTCTGAACGCCTTTTTCCAGAGGTTAGATTATTCGTTATTTTTCCTATAACGATGTGGACACTATAGCGGACACAATGACAGACACGATTCTGTTTGGCATTCGAACCTTTATTCCACACAGAGGAAAGAGTATCAAACCCAAGAGAAATATGTGTTTCGATTCTGGGTGCAGAGAAGTCATTAAGGCTAAAAAGTTGAGCTTCCGGTTGTATAAATCATACAATACAGAGGAAAACCGGAAAAGACTCAGGACAGCTGGAAATGACTGCAATGCACATATTCACTGCACAAACTTCTTGCATGACCAGAGAGTGAGACAAAAAATACTACACTCTCCCACAGGTACTAGAAACTTCTGGGCATTCGTGAAAAATATTCAAAACTCGGTCTCGTCATCCATTCCATCGGTTATAGTCGATGACAGACCAATCTGCTGTGCAATAAAGAAAACGAATCTACTTACTGCATAATTTGCACCTAACTCAAAGCTGCTTGATACCACATCAGATTCGCCTTGACTTGAACACCAGGAGCACACCATGAGTCAGATTCATTTTCGAATGTACACAAAGAAATCCGCTGCTTGAATGGGATTCCCCAATTCTTTTGAATTGTTCTTCTTCATTCGCCAAGCGCAGCGGAAACTCTCCCATCTGTCCTATTCAACTGGACATTTCAGAAGTAGATGACAATCAGCGAATACTCAACCTCAGCTTTCCTATAAGCAAAGTTATTAATCGAATCGAGGGAGAATATACAAGGAAATGTGATGCAGGGAAAGAATCTGTTCATAGCTAGAGATCATCGATCATTCCTTGGAATATAAAAAACCATTTTTCCGAAGGGCAAACAGAAAACAAATGACGGCTTCACGCAAACGTAGATTACTTTAAAACATTAATAAATCTCGAGACTATAGTTTGTCTAGATCTCGTCAAACAAGTTCTCAGCTTCATAACAGAATTAGACGATAAACGATCGTGTCGAACTAGACACGTGCACCTGCAGCAAAGAGGTAATTAAGTGATTACAATCACACTCGTTCAGATACCAAATAAAATTGTGAAGGCCGTTTGCGTACTGGAACGCTTGAACGTAGACTGTTAAGTTTCTTGTTCAAGGTATTCGACTGAACTCAAGTGTTTCTGCGAAATAGGAAAATGCAATAAAGCAGCTAAAATCGAAAATAATTTTTTTATACAATCGACGATTTCCGTTTTTTAGCCGGGATATGATGAAAGGCGCAACTAGCTATATTCACCACTGAAAAGGTTGGATAATAAACTGATTACCTATAGCCATAACATTTTAGCAGTTAGAATAGTTGGAATTAACCTGCAAAATGAGAAAGCTACCATTTGTGGAACAGTAAAAGTACCCAATGTTGGATAGATTTAAGTTTGTCGAGGAAGGCAGTTTAGTGAATGTGAATTCTAAGTAAAGGGTTCATTGAAATTTTGGAAAGCACATCATTTAACCCGTTAGAAGTATTCATGTCAAGTACGATACTTATAGTCGCCTATTTCCACTCTTTGACAATGGGCTCCTAATCGTAGACATACGACAACCATTTGAAAAATTTAAATTAAAAATATTTTATTACTGAATAATTTGTGTCACGAGCTTCATCAATTGATTTCTATTCTTTATGGGGCCATCAGAGGCCCTCTGGTTGCATGACCTACACAAAGGTAGATAAAGACAACCATGTCGACTTGATTATTGGTCATCAATATCAATTAAATTTCGTAACAATGGGCATGCGATACATGTAAAGGTGCATGCAAAAAGGTTCGTCTATTGTTACCCACCGACCTGGTCTCGTTTGCAACTTGAAAACAACCCAACTGGAAGTGGTTGCAACGTTCGCCGTGACAAACCTCTTAACAAATATTCTAATATTGGTAACTGGCAGTTGCAACATGTGGTGACACTTGGACACCGGAAACTTGTTCATTCGGAAATGCATTTAAAGTTTTGAATGCGAAATAATAAATTAGTTTGTTAAAAGATCGCGTTTGACAAGTTCATAATTACAAGTTAATTTGGATTCAAATTCTCACTGAAGCATTACAAAGATTTTTGATCATGAGAGATAAGCAATATAAAATGCTACATTCCATAACTTAATGGCTCAATAAAACGCCGGCTCATTAAACAGCGCTTATGTATAGAAGCGACAATTACTTTCCTGTCAATGTCGTGCCGCCAAGAATAAGAAAGATTTTATGGCGTAATTACACTTCAAATCATATCGTGGACTGAATACCAGGAAAACAGATTGACAGGTAGACAGAAATAGTGAGAGACGGAGAGTGAGTGAGAGAGAGAATAGGAATAAAACTTACAATGTATTAAAGAATTAAATTAAAATGATCATAATGGGCGCGTGGCAGAGGGTAAAAAAAAAGGGAACGGAGGGGTTGGGCGGGGGGGGGGGGGGGGGCAGAGAGAGAAAGAGAGAGAGAGAAAGGGAGAGAGAGAAAGGGAGAGAGAGACAGAGAGAGAGAGAGAGACAGAGAGAGAGACAGACAGAGAAAGAGAAACACAGAGAGAGAAAGAGAAACACAGAGAGAGAGAGAGAGAGAGAGAGGGAGAGAGAGAGAGAGGGAGAGAGAGAGAGAGGGAGAGAGAGAGAGAGGGGGAGAGAGAGACAGAGAAAGAGAAACAGAGAGACAGAGAGACAGAGAGAGAGAGAGAGAGAGAGACACAGAGAGAGATATTCTATGTGACATGATGCAGCAGTTGCGACGAGACGAGCGGAGTAACAGGTAAACTCTGTCCCGTCTCGTTATGGAATATCTAAAAAAAATGCTCCGCAAGGATCAACGAGAATATGTGCCTGGCGGGAGGTGGTTTTAGTCGGTAAAAATCCGGCATGCCTCTGGATCGGTCCAGAGTTATCTTTTGAGGGATTTCGTATACGCGAACAATACTTTTAATATTTTTTTTGTTGACGAGCAATGATCGATGTAGTTTTAATCTTTGATAACACATTCATTTCTATTGTTGTTACGCTCCACCAAGGTGGGAAATAGAATATTTCAAATGCTTTTTAAACAGAATAATACAAGAAGCGAGAGATAAGAGCCCTCTTATAGTTGTTGGAGATTTCAACGCTTGGGCAGTAGAATGGGGAAGCACAAGGACCAACAGTAGAGGCCAGGCACTACTTGAACCCTTCGCAGTCCTAGTCCTAGATGTGATGTGACTTAATGATGGTGTTGATGACACCTTCATAAACGAGAGAGGCCGGTCCAAAATCGACATGACATTTTCCAGCTGTATGTTGGCAAGAAGTATGGAGTGGGGAGTTTTGGACTGTGTAGTGATTCTAAATCGGCACTTTTCCATTTACCTAAAACCCCCTAACCCAATATCCCATTTTGAAAGACTTAAAGCCTATCCAATTCCTATCCCATAAAATACTTACCTATACCTAAAGCCCACTTCCGCTCATACATTTCCAATAGTGGATCATACGTGCGACAGATTAAACCTAAAGTTAATCTGTTGCACAGTGATTCAATTCCCTAACCCTAATTATATTTGAAGCAAATAATCGGGTTTGTGCTTCGACAATTAACAAACACTTGTGGACAAATCCCGATTTGTCACAGCATAAAAGGGCGGCGCATTTTGGTTTCGCGGGCAGTTAGTGATCGACCACAAATTGGTCACAAGCCCAAAGGAGAAGCAAAGAGGAAACAGTAAAACAAATAAAACAACACCAAAATTTGAACAAAATAAAGGAAGTGTTCTTACTCGGCCCGGAGGTAAGTACCGGAATAAGTTAAATATAACATTAAATATTGGTGGATACCGGCTTCACGCTCGGTATGCCAACAACACATACACACATAGTGACCACCAAGCCGTGATGTACGAAATATTACCAGACAGGGGATGCATCACTGACAAATTGGCGAAGAAAGCCTAGAAAAAAATTGGTGGAAAGAGAAGGACCTCGATGCGGAACTGTTCGATTATATACTGGAAGACCATATCGAACAGGGAGGCTAGAAAAGTCATGAGGTGGCTAACTACCATATGCGATGTTTCTATGCCCCGACAAAGACAACCAGCAGGGGCAATAAAATCAGTGTATTGGTGGAACTCATAAATCGCCCATGTGCGATTGGAGTGCGATAGGTTACGACGCTTGAAACAAAGAGCAAGAAACCGTAACGCCCACCTACTGTTGCCTGCGGAATTCATCAACAAACGGAAGAAGTTGAGGAATCTGATCCGCAAAAGTAAATATGATGCGTTCTGCTCCCTAGGGGATGAATTAAATAACAACCCATGGGGCAGCGCCTACAGAATAGTTATGAAAAGGCTACACAGGAACAGTAGTCAAATGCAAGAAGATAAAAGTGGCATGGCCAGTATCCTTGATGTCCTCTTCCCGCAGTATGATGATGTGTTGAGAGGGGAAGAGGGATGGAGCATCACTCAAAAAGAAATACCGCCCGTGACCACCGAAGAGGTGCTGTTGGCTGCAAGGGTTGTTAAAAAAAACAAGACCGCGGGACTGGATGGCATTCCTAACGCTGTAGTGAAGACGGTTTTAACAAAAAAGCCGGAAGTATTCAGCAGTCTCGTCACAACCTGCCTTCAAACAGGACAACTTCCTAAACGATAAAAAAAAAAGCAGCGGCTTTTGCTTATACCAAAGACAATTAAGACTTCAGAAGCGCCGTCGTTCTATCGCCTGTTGTGCATGCTGGGCACAACAGGAAAACTACTTGAGCGATTACTTGCCACTCTCCTGGAATAATTCACTGATGGGACATCGGGGCTCCCTGAATGGCAGTATGGGTTCCGGAAAGGTGTATCAACCGGCAAGGCACTATCTGTGGTGTGCGACATCGTTCGCAATGCGATAGCAGAAGCACGATGGCTAGGAAGTACGAAAAAATATTGTCCCGTGGTGAGGCTAGACGTGAAAAATGCATTTAACTCGGTGAACTGGAAACGGATTCTAGAAGCGTTGGGCGAACTACAAGTCTCACCCTCCTTGGTGCGTATACTAGCAAACTATCTCTCGGATAGAAGACTGCTCTATGACATATGACGAACCACCGGAATATAAAATAACGGCGGATGTACCTCAGGGATCTGTATTAGGTCCGCTGTTATGGAATATCATGTATGATGGTGTGCTCAATGTCAATGTATTAGATGGGGTTAGAATCATTGGGTACGCTGATGATTTGGCAATAGTGGCCGTAGCTAAACATCTAGATGACCTGAAGAATATTTCCTCCCAAGCAATCCAGAGCATTAAATGCTGGCTAGATATGGCCGAACTGAAACTGGCTGGACATAAGACGGAGGCAGTTGTAATAAGCAGCCGCAAGAAAGTTGAACACCTTGATTTGGAAATAGAAGGACAAATAATCAGATCCAGTCCCTATATTAAATATCTTGGTGTTATAGTCGACAAGAGGTTAACCTTCAAGGAACAACTGAGAAAAAAAAGTGAAAAAACGGTAAGAGTATGCATAGTTTTAGCGAGACTGCTACCCAATGTTTGGAGGACCCCGGCCCCACATAAGAAAACTCATAACAAGTGTCAACACCACCTTTATAATGTATGCAGCACACATATGGGCAGGAGCCGCACAGTATAAGTCGTACATGAGGGGAGTGAACTCAGCACATCTCATCCTATTCGCTAAGAGTATGTTGTGCATTCCGAACGGTATCCGAAGATGCCATTAATGTTTTGGCCGGAAAGACACCACTTGACATTGCAGCTAAAGAAAACGTTGCATTGCATGAGGTGTCCCAAGAGAAGCGTCGAGAATGAGGTCAAAATCAGAGCTCTAAAGCTTAAGAGAATGACATCGAAGGTTGAATTCTTCCACCAAAGGAAGATGGACCACCCCATGAGACCTAATGTAGAAACCTGAGTGAAAAGAAAACATGGCGAGCTGAATTACCATTTGACTCAGCTAATATCAGGACATGGATGCTTTCGATAATACTTGCACAAGTATAAGCATGTGAGTCACCCATACTGCTTGTACTGCGAAGGCAAAATAGAAAATGCGGAACACGTTCTCACAGAGTGTGTGAGATTCCAGACCGCACGATCGATTTTGGAGAGACATATGAGACGGACAGTTTCTCCGGCAGATGTAATAGAATACATGCTGAGTTCAAGACAGGCATGGTCCGTAGCAAATGATGTTCTATGTGACATGATACAGCAGTTACGACAAGACGAGCGGAGTCAGGTAAACTCTGTCCTGCCCCGATATGTAATATCTAAAAGAAAGTTTCGCGGGGATCAACGGGAATATGTGCCCGGTGGAGGATGGTTTTAGTCGGTAAAAGTCCGGCATGCCTTTGGATCGGTCAGAGGCATATTTTGACGATTTCCACCTTCCTACCGAAAACAAAAAAAAAAACCCTGGCCCTCAATGTAGAGTTTCGCAACAGTCCTTCGGACGTCCTCACCGCGAAAAGGATGTCTACCAAAAGAGAAGTCACCAGTACGGTGATGTCAAACTTTGACCCACTGGGATTTGCAACACCGGTCCTCATACATACAGCAGAAAAAGCAGATACAGGATATCTGGCGCGGATGATGATGGGATGATGAGGTCTCCGAAGAACTGAGGATTGGGCGCTTGGACCAACTACCCAAAAGAGGCGTCCACTCTTAAAGGACTGAGAATTCCCTGGTGGTTGTCGGACAGTCAGGGATAAGGCCAACTGCACACTCAGTCACGCCAGTGAAGAGGCGATCGCAGCAGGAGTTTATTGGAGAACGGTGGAGACCGATAGGAGAGTGGGGCTGGTAAAGCCTGAGTAACACCGACAAGGCCGGTGTCCATGCCCCGACTAGTTTTACAAGCGGCCTTGTTGGGAAGCAGATTGGCGGCTACGATAGGAAAGGAGCTTAGGCTCTAAATATCGGAGAAATGGTATTGTACCGATTTCAGCACGGTTTTGAAGTGGATAAAATCATTCGTGGGCATTCGTGGCCCATCGATTTGCGGAAATCGAAGAACTGACAGGACCTTGGGACTGGATATGGGTGCCAACAAAGGAAAGCCAGCAGGCGACGGCACTAGATGAACACCCAACGAGTTCAGCAGCGCGGCAAAGTGGTTCAAAGGACTTCTTATATGAAGAAGGAGATAAGTAACCGGCACTTTGAGACGAGTACGGAGACAACTGTGGGGAGGAATAGTGCACCGGCGTACGGCGCTGATTATCTTCCTCCTCCATCATCAATTGTTAGCCGCGCAAAACACCGAACCGAAAGTCATCAGCAATAAATGAACGAAACGCCGCCACGTTCGTCCACAACCGAGAAGGATGAAAAGTACGATCACCCGGGAAAGGAGATAAAACACTCGGAAGCTGCGGCACAAAAATAATGAAACACACCGGCTTAATATTTAGTTGAACTGGTTTTATTTTATTTAATTCCAGTTTTATTAATGAACGGAGAACTTGACAGGGTATTTTAATACACACGCAATAAGCCTTATTCCTTGTAAATTATTTAATATAATAAATTTTAACCGACTTCCGTCCATTATTTCTATACTTCTCATTACACTATGTCTTGACTACTTGGTGAACGACCAACGCGACTGGCGATTCTCGCGATTATCGCTCCCCTGTGCGCACCAGGGGTCCTCGATAGTATAGTGGTTAGTATACCCGCCTGTCACCCGGGAGACCGGGGTTCGATTCCCCGTCGGGGAGCCCCTGGCGCAAGACTAATGACCTTGCCCAGAAAAAATAAATCATTATGGAAAATTTAACAAGCCTCAAGACTTGCTAAATAAGGCCAAGACCAGTTCCCGGTTGTAGTGCCGATGATGATGATGTGCGCACCAGGGTAGCGATGGAGACACGACCTGCTCGGGTCGAAGGATGGAAATTGACTCCGCGATCGTCATCTCATGCAGAGATGATTTCGCTAAGAAAAAAAGGAAGAGAGAGAAAAACTCTTCTCTTAAGGGTGTGAATATATCCTTGCCAAGGATATGTTTTATCTCCCACAAGTGTAACGTAGAGTCTCTCTTGTGGGAACAAGAAAACCAGATCTCGTAATAAAGGTCATGGTGGTATGTGTGGGATCGTTCAGATAGATGCTATTCACACGTGCAGTGGAACGACGAAACAGGCAGGCGGCAAAGACAATAGGGAAAAATGACCAAATGCGCCGTTGGTAATGCGGGTCATTGTTTACACGATGCCTCGTCGCTATTTTCGACGTTGGGAGAAAAAGGTGCTAAAGCAAATTGGATGTTTATGGCATCTCTGGCTGCAGTAGACACCGGGTTCATATTTGCATTAGGAAATGCTGGAGAATTTGGCTTCGGCGTCTATTGCGCTAATTATATGCAGCTGCTTGGGTTGTTTATTGACAAGACAAACCAAAAAGGTTGCCAGGCAATGTGTATGAAAAGGTATATGACGCGGCTGAGAAAATAGACGGCGCGATATTTATGGTCCCTGTCATGACGGTTACATTGAATGCAATCCGAATTATTTTGTTTACAGGAATTCATCTGAGGGAATTTGACTGGCGACGTAGATGCCGAAATTGATTGGAAATTCCTGGTAAGTTAATAAAGAAATCTTAAGGAGCAATGGTATGCGAAGAGAATGCATGAAGGTAAGTTTTCTTTACAGGGACTTAAAGATCATAGATTTGATCTCTTAAATGCGTGCAGCATTTTTAGGTACTAATACTGTTGCATTAGCAAACTTAAAGGAGTTGGGTAGTAGTTATGGGGGTTTTTCAGGTAAGTAGACCGTAGGGTTTGGCGGAACCGCTACACAACCACTGGAGAAGAAACGGCCTCTCAAGTGGTAGCCACGGCAAGGGTGATTGAACCATGCATACTGAACCCAGAACGATTCTTGAGAACTACAACACGCGTGTTTCAGTTTATAGAGACACTAAAAAAGAAGAGAGAGTCGCGGAAGTCAGCTTAAATTTTATGATCCCGAAGGCAATAAACACCCGAATGGCCTAAAGCCAACGACAAGAAAACATTCATACCCTTGAATAAAAAATATTTAGACAAGGCTGAAGAGCAACTGATCAGGATGGGACAACAAAACAATTTAGCGGGCGATATGGGGCAAAGTTCTTGCATGACCAGAGAGTAAGACAAAAAATACTAGTCTGCCACAGGTTGTATAAATCAAACAATACTGAGGAAAACCGGAAAAGATTTAAGAGTATTAAACCCAAGAGAAATATGTGGTTCGATTCCGAGTGCAGAGAAGCCATTAAGGCTAAAGAGCTGAGCTTCCGGTTGTATAAATCAAACAATACTGAGGAAAACCGGAAAAGATTTAAGAGAGCTAGAAATGACTGTAATGCGTATAGTCAACGCGCAAAGTTCTTGCATTACTAGAGAGTGACACAAAAAATACTACACTCTCCTACAGGTAATAGAAACTTCTGGGCATTCGTGAAAAACATTCAAAACTCGCTCTCGTCGTCCATTCCTTCACTTATAGTCGATGACAGGCCAGTCACCAGTGCAATAGAGATCTACTTGCTGCACATTTTGCAGCGAACTCGACGCTGTCTGATACCACATCAGTTCCACCTAAACTTGACCATAAACAGCACAGCATGAGCCAGATTCACTTTCGAACGCATACTGTTGCCCGCACACTGAAGGAGCTAAACGCAAACAAATCCGCAGGTCCGGATGATAATCCTCCAATTCTCTTGGGGTTCCTTAAGAGCTGCAAAATTATTTCAGCCCATCTAACCTGCCCATATTTACAAGGCGTATATTCGTTCCAAAATTGAATTCAACACCCATATTTGGTCAGGCGCATCCAAAACGGCGCTACACGTGCTCGATAGGATGCAATAACGAGCAGTGAAACTTATTGGGGACCCAGCCGTAAGTCGATCAATTCTGTCGTTAGAACACAGGCGTAACATATCATGCCTCTTTTTTTTTATAGGGATTATTACTGTCGTTTTTCAATTGCTGAATGTGTTCCGCCTCCTCCGACATTTTCCCACGATACCCGTCAATCTGAAAATGCGCATCAATCGACGTTGAAAGTCAACTTCAGGCGCACAAATAAATAAAAAGTCGTTCTTTGGCCGAATCACACGAATGTAGAACGCTCTACCTGATCACGTGTTTCCTCGCCGTTGTAATGTCCAGACATTTAAGACCAATGTACATCGATACCTGCTTTCCCTATCCACTTCCTTTCCTTTCACTCGCCGTGTCCTCTGACATTTAAGGGTACTCCAAAATCCCCTTTTGTGTGCGCGTTAGTGTAAAAAGAAACAGTTCAGATCGTGAGCTAATATTAGGACAAGTACAACAAGTCCAATGGATAAGACTAGGTTAAATCATCATCATCATCATCGAAACTACAACCGGGATCCGGTCGTGGCCTTATTTAGCAAGTCTCTCCACCGGTATCCGGTCCTTATCCGAAACTTGTTAAATTGTCCATAATAATTCGTTTTTCCGGGCAAGGTTATTAGTCTTGCGTCAAGGTTGAAGATTACTCGGGCAATATCGGCGAAATAATTGAATGTCCCAGGAATAGTTAATTTATCGTATACTTCAGGGTTTTCAACATGTAGAACGGTAGTATTCTAGAAGCAGAGGATTTATTTATTATACTATTCACTACACGCCACTCATTATGTATATAACATAACTCTGAGGAGATGCATGGTGATAAATATCGCGGCAAGTGGGACTCTTCATCATATTTTTTTAATAGCTTATCTTTTAGTACCTGGTTATTAATATAGTTATTGCCTGAGTTTGTTTTTAGCTACAACTTTCTTTAACAGCTCTCTCGATATTCAAGATTTAAGGCTTCTGGACAATAGATGACAGGAAAGTAGAACAGAATAAGAATTATCTACCAAGAGTAATAATGAACTTTGAGTAAGCATTAGCTGAAGCACCACACACATAAACAGATTCCCCCGATTCTAAGGGAATCTTTGCTTAAGCCAGATGAAGTCAATTCTGTTTTTCCAGAGGTGAATGAGAAGAATGGCAACCCCTAGTTTTGACAATGGAAAGCAAGAGCCCCGTTATGGATTCGATACAAAAGGGCACATTTCAGGCAGTCATTAAGAGCAACATAAGTAAGGCCATAAATATGATCAAGACAGCTTCCTGTGGCAGATTTCGTGGGTCTGTGGCGATGCTGCGAACCGCACAAACTACTGTGGGGTTAAATACCTTTCGCACGGGGGGCCAATTTCTCGACCGATTCCTCATGCCTGCACGGCTATCGAAGGACACTATCCAGAGAAGAAATTGTTTGACGACCCATTAGCTGGGCAAACACAAGTGGCCGGCGTGGCAGCGCCAGATACCGACAGCCAGAAAAATCCCAGGCGATAAATATTTGGCCAAGAATTAAACAAATGTATGACCTTCCCTTGAGCCAACCGCAATTTGGTTTTCCTTATCGAAAGGACTATTGTGGGAACAGAGGTTAAAGACTAAACCAAACAACCGACACTGTTCCTACAAGGAAATAAAAACCATGTAAATATCGCAGCCGAACATAATAACTTCGGCCGAGGAAATCACCAGGCCCATAAACCACACGCGGGTAAAGCACACAAAGGAATACCGCAGATGTGTGAAAATCCTGACGATCCTCGGCATTTCTCCGGCCACACGGACAACAAGGTTGTGTGGGGTGCATCCACACAATATTCCTACGAACAATACGAAATCGTAGGACAAGTGAGGGTGCGATCTGCTGGAAAGGAGAAATTCCTTGCTAAAGAGAGGACACCAAGGGATAAGAGAACGGAAGAGAAAGGAAAAACAACCGGGTGAGTTTCTCATCACTGGAGAAAAATTCGTTTAACCAGTTCAGTGATAACATCCGCGGGGAAAAGATCCATGATACTTCGAAAAGACGGGCGAGTGAGTCGGCGCGGTATCGTGTAAAGAGTGTCAAGAAAAATTGAAAAAGAAAACTAAGACGGTGTCTCTTTTTTAAGTTAATAATAAATAATGGCATATCGCCAGATTAAAAAAAAAGGGTGACTTTTATTCGCAAGCAGTGTTCGGCGGAACACCAGCATCAATAAATAAAAAACCCGCCAAAGGTCCGTTAGCAAAGCATACAACACCGTGCGAAGCAAGTAATGTCAGATAACAGACAAGGTCATTGTCACCCAAGATGTTGGTATTGACATCATCCACAATATTTCAGTTTTTAGATTTATCCCTAGATGTATAATCCACAGATTTTAAGAGGTCTTCCATGGGACCAGAGGAAAATGCCATAAAAGAGTGAATTTTTCTTGGACAGCAAAACGAGAAAAAGAAGGTGAGTCAGCCACCGCGACATCGAAAGGGACTATCATCGTCATCATCAGCACTATAACCGAGATCCGGCCGTGGCCTTATTTAGCAAGTTCGAGGCTTGTTAAATTTTCCATAATAATTTGTTTTTCCGGGGAAGGTTATTAGCCTTGCGCCAAACGAAAGGGACTATACCAGTAAGTAAATCTCAGAAGGAGTCGTGGGTATTAAAAACGCGTGGGCATGTTTTTTCTTTTTTTTTGTTTGTCTAACGTTATGAATTTCATTATTATCTAAAGTCTGTAAACAGTTTGTTGTATGTAATGAAGCAATAGTGCGAACAAGGCGATATAGGAACAATCTTTTTTACACTAGCGCGCGTATAAACGGAGATTTTGGAGTACCCTTAAATGTCAGAACACAGTGCAAGCGGACAAAGAGGAAGTGGAGAACCTATAAATGACATTGATATGGTCGGTCAAGTGTTGTTGTATCTCCCTTTATGCTGCCGATATCATATTTTTCAAGAACATCAGCACGTCATTTGATTCTTCTCTCCTTCATACTACTACTATTTATTGGCCTGTAGGAACCCGAAAGCTCGTGACCTCACCGACTCGACTCCGCCATTGTTCCCTGTCGCGTGCGCTCTCCTTCCACGTTCGACCATCTGATCCGATCTCCTCGAGGTCTAACCTAACATTGTCCTCCCATATTCGTCGCGGCCGCCCTGTCGGTTTCTTTCCCGTTGGCTTACCGTCAAGAATTCTATGCACGGTCCTATCGTTGCCCATTCGCGCCACATGTCCGGCTCATCTTAATCTCCTCGACTTGATTACTCTCACTATTGTAGGTTTGCGGTATAGCTCTTCCAATTCGTGGTTGTGGAGTTTCCTCCGTTGACCTGCTTCCCCGCCATATTTGCCGCCAAAGATACCCCTTAAGACTTTATTCCCGAATACGCGGAATTTGTTTTCTTCCCGTTTTGTGAGAGCCCATGTTTCGCATCGGTATAGAACAATCGGCATGACTATGGTTCTATAGACACGGAGCTTTATATTCTGTGACAGCAGTTTGGATTTCAACAGTTTACTAACTGCATGCCAACTAGTGTTGCCGGAGTGTAGTCTTTTGTTAATTTCCATCGACATTTCGTTACTGCCCGTCAGTATTGTTCCCAGGTATTTAAATTCTTTGACATTTTCGAATATCTTGCCCCTGATGTTTATGTGCGTTCTCTGAGGTCCGCGTGCTCTAGCCATAATCAGGTATTTCGTTTTGTCTTCATTTATTTCTAGGCACACCTGCTCTACCGCTTGCATGATGATTTCACTGTTTTTACTTACAGTTTCTAGATTATCGCCCAAAACAGCGATGTCATTCGCATATGGGAGCACTTGTGTGACGCCGTTCAGGCCATATTGTCGTCTTGTACTTTTCTGATGACGTACTCGAGGACAAGGCTAAAGAGACTTGGTGAGAGACTATCGCCCTGTTTTAGTTCGTCCCGGATTTCAAATGGCTCTTAGAGGCGGTTTTCTATTCTAACTCGCCCTTTGTTTTCGTTCATGCAGATTTGAATGAGTGCGGCATATTTTTTCGGGATTCCCAGCTCAACTACAATATGGTAGCGTTTTTGCCTTGCGACTGAGTCGTAGGATTTTTTGAAGTCAACGAACAGATGGTGAACCGTCTCTCCGTATTCCAACTTCTTTTCCAGTAGTTGCCTTATTGTGAACATTTGGTTGCTCGTTGACCGGTTCCTACGGAATCCGCATTGGCAGTCTCCCAATATGTCTTCTGCGTACGGTGTGATTCTCGCCAGTATGACATTTATTAGTATTTTGTATGTGGTTGGGAGCAATGATATTCCTCTGTAATTTTCGCAGTCAGATCTGTCACCTTTTTTGAAAACGGGGACGACTATTGAGGTTTTCCATTCTTTCGGAATTCCCTTCTTTCTTATCCCATATTATTTTAATCAATTGGTGGATCTCTCAAGCGGTTGCCTCTCTTCCATGCCTCACAAGCTCTGCCGGTATGCAGTCGATTCTTCAGTCGAAATATACCCCTTAAAACTGTATTCTCGAATACGCGGAATTTGTTCTCTTCCCGTTTTGTGAGCCCATGTTTCGCATCCATATAGGGCAATCGGCATGAATATGGTTCTATAGACACGGAGCTTTATATTACGTGATAGCAGTTTGGATTTCAACCGTTTCCTGGCTCCATGCCAACTAGCGTTGCCGGAATGTAGAATTTTGTTAATTTCCTTTGACGTTTCGTTTGTGGTCGTCAGTATCGTTCCCAGATATTTATATTCTTTGACATTTTCAAATATCTTGCCCCTGACGTTTATATGTGTTCTCTGAAGTCCACCTGCTCTCGCCGTAATCAAGTATTTTGTTTTGTCTTCATTTATTTCTAGGCCCACCTCTTCTGCTGCTTGCATGATTATTTCACAGTTTTTACTTATAGTTTCTAGATCATCGCCCAGAACGGCGATGTCATCCGCATACGCGAGCACTTGTGTGACCCCGTTCAGGGATGATCCGGCCGCGTTGTCGTCTTGTACCTTTCCGATAACATACTCGAGGACAAGGTTAAAAAATCACGCTGAGAGGCCATCGCCCTGTTTTAGTCCGTCCCGGATTTCAAATGGTTCTAAGAGGTGGTTTTATATTCTAACTCGCCCTTTGTTTTCGTTCATGCAAATTTGAATGAGGGCGGCATATTTTTTCGGGATTCCCAGCTCAACCACAATATGGTAGAGTCTTTGCCTTGCGACTGAGTCGTAGGGTTTTTTGAAGTCAACGAACAGTTGGTGAACCGTCTCTTCGTATTCTCACTTCTTTTCCAACAGTTGCCTTATTGTGAACATATGGTCGCTTGTTGACCGGTTCCGATGGAATCCGCATTGGTAGTCTCCCAATATTTCTTCTGCGTACGGTGTGATTCTTGCCAGTATGACATTTGTTAATATTTTGTATGTGGTTGGGAGCAAAGATATTCCTCTGTAATTTTCGCAGTCAGATCTGTCACCTTTTTTTGAAAATGGGGATGACTATTGAAGTTTTCCATTCTTCCGGAATGACTTCCTTGCTCCATATCGTTTTAACCATTTGGTCGATCTTTTCAGCGGTTGTCTCTCCTCCATGCTTCATAAGCTCTGCCGGTATGCAATCGACTCCGGGAGCCTTGTTGTTTTTAAATCAATTTATTGCGTCTACAACTTCGTCGAAAGAGGGCTCTGGGATCTGAGGCTCGGCTGTATGTACGTCTGGTGGGTTTATTTGTGGTTGATGGGTGCGCACATTGAGCAGGTTTTCAAAGTACTACTTCCATCTTGTCACGATATTGTTTGTTTCTGTCACCAGACACCTGTTTGTGTCTCGGATTATTTTGGCTCTCCCTCGGTAGCCATTTCTAATAGAATTTATGCCGGCATACATGCCTCTGATATTCTTTGCTCTGGCATTTTCTAGGATTTTTTCTCCCATTCGCATTTTTTGCGTTTGAAAAATCTCGTTGTCTCTTTCCGAATTGTCGCGTATCGTTCTACGTTGACTTCATCATATCCTTCTAAGTGGATCACTCTGAGGCGTTTACGTTGTTCGATCTTCGCCCTGTACTCATCGTCAAACCAAGGTTCGGACTTAATTGTTTTCTTAAATCCTAATACCTTTTGGGCTGTTTGTTTGATTGTGTCTCTGATCGTTGCCCATTTAGTGCCCAGATTATTGGTTTCCCCTTCCTCACTACTCCCATTCTCTAGGATGGTAAATCTATTCGTTAGCTCGTCTTGATATTCAGCCCTTTTGCATAGGTCTTTTAGTTTATCAATGTCGAACATCTTGCTTGTCTCCCGTGATTGCCCATGTGGGTTTGCTGCGATCCGACTTCTAATTTGCCAATCACTAGAAGGTGATCGGAGTCGCCATCTGTTCCTCTATATGATCTTACGTCACGGATATTCGAGTGGTGTCTTTTGTCTATGAGGAAGTGGTCTATTTGGTTACGCGTTACGCCGTGGCTTTATGGATTTGCTTGTGCTTGAACATCGTGCTTTTCACTACCAGATCTTTGGACGATGCGAACGTGATAATTCGAATTCCATTATCATTTGAAACGTCCTGTAGGCTCTCTTTACCTATAGTTGGTTGGAAGATGTCTTCCTTTCCCATTTTCGCATTGAGGTCCCCGAGGAGGATTTTAAGATCGAATGATGAGATCCCATCGAATACTTCTTCTAGGGTCTCGTAGAATGTGTCCTTCGTTTCTTCGTCCGTAGATTCTGTTGGGGCGTGTATGTTTATAAATAAATCCTTCATAAGTCTTGAAAACTTTTTGATTTGGTGGCTGCCGAGCTGCTTGGGGCATTTCGACACTTGAATTGACGAGTCACTAGTACGTGGGTCAGCTTATGTTGTGACGGTATAACTCTTATGTTACAATTTATGTTTGGTAAACTGTAAGAGACTTTCACTTTTCCCATTGTTTAGTAGTGCCCAACTAATGTTTTGGGTGACATTTTTCTGGTTGTGATGAGCATTTCGAAGGTCGTACACAAAAAAAAAATTTATAATGCATGGTGGGTGCAAACATACTCGCGTGTTTTGGTATTTACTCTTTTCTTAATAATTCTTTCTGCCACTTGTGTCCTCCCATTCTTTTCTTCTCTTTACTGTACGCCTGCTTACCTACTCCTACCGTATTAAACATCTTTCAGTGAATGCATAAGCGATTTATATACAACAGTGTTTTAACAGTACGTTCCTTTTCTGTGCGCATAAAAACCAAAGAATTTTCGATCAGCGTTGCTTTTCTATTATAGACATTATGGGAAAGTTTGTAATTCTGTGTCGTACTTAAAAATTAAAGTAAAGTAATATGCATTCTATATCCAAATTGTGAAACCATCATGACATTTGCAATCGCTTTCGTATTCAAACAAAAACGAAAATAAATTGCAGTGCTTAAATAAATATTCGTCACTGCGCAAGGTTCCCGACCTGATTCCAATAGTTTTTCGTTTCGTTTCGTTACCGGTATTTCTAGTATAACTTGCCACAGTAACCCACTACAAAAAAAAATCCTCATAGTTCTTGAATATTCATATCAACGGTCCAACAGCCTTTTCGACTTCCAGACTTGTATCAAGTTTGGCAGAACCAAAATAGATGATCAGCGTATTCAAATCGGTATTTGAAGATTCAACGGAAATAAAACAAACCTGTCGACCTTGAGTAGTAAACATTCGAATATGCGGTCACTCGACTTGTTTCTCGTCTGTTTGAATGTAAACATCTTCTGCAATCATATCCCGATGGCAGCGAAGATCAGCACAATAATTTTCAAAATACTTAAAAGATTCGAGTACTTGTTACGCTTATCAAAATGGGATTCTCAATAAGAAGTTTTAATTAACAAGGGGAAGGCTTCTAGTCTGCTGTTTCTAATCGGTTCATAGTCGTAAATATTCCAATTGCATCAGTTCTTGACTAAGGTTCACAGTTTCTGTGTTGTTGGCCGTTGAGTTTTTTGGGCATTATTCGGGTTAATCAGACCTAAAACTAACACTTAGAGTCAAAGAACATCGGCTCTTACACGAAATGCTACCATAAAAGCGGTTTTAAGATATCTTGAATGTCAAACCACGGTGTGAGCGGAAGAAAAGGGAATATTTAAGGAAAGAAGGTAGGGATATCTGGGGATTATAATAACGAGAAAACAGATGATAAGGGAGAGCATTCATTTTTTGCAACATTTTTTATTTCCATATCCGGCGTTGACGACTGTACCCGTGCGATTACAGGTAGCTTCAAAAACACAACACCGAGGGTTGAATTCTCGGAAGATATATTCACGAACACATTGGCTTTGTCCTTTAAATTCGTGACTAATACGCCGCTGCCTCTTACCAACGAGGGAAAAGAGGAGGACGCGAAGTTCCACACAGGCCGCAGCTAAACTGGTTTTCGGTATACAATGGAAAAATGCAAGAACCAATACACAGGTGCTTATCTGATCGGCTTGGAAAAAGCCATCGACACCGTTTGCCTTGAAGGATTATACTACAAGATTGTCAGACGAGGTATGTATAAAGCTTCACTCTATTTACCTTATGATGTGTTAAATAACAGGAGGTTTGTGGTCAAAAGTGGCAAGGTGATCTCCAGTATAACGTATAATATCAAGAATGGTTTGCAACAGGGAGCGGTGCCTTCTCCGACTCTTTTTAACATTTACGTTAGCGACATATTAAGCGCACTTCCCGACGCAATTGCGTACGCAGACGATCTTATAATTTATAAAACAGCCCCGAAAATTGAAATCATAAACAGTTTACTTACTGCAACGCGACTTCAATAAAGTGCGGCGATATTGCGACGACTGGAAACTTAAGATAAACTTCCAGAAATGTGAAGCCATATTATTTAGAACCCCGCTGTATAAAGCCACGAACGACACAAGAAAAAACTTGCGAAAGTTAGTTATCATGGGAACGCATGGGCACAAATTGGATACCAAGTGTGGTTAAATACATTGGAATCTGGCTAGATCAGTATCTGTATTTTAGCAGACATGTGGAGGCTGTTTTGGTCAAGGGCAAGAAACTTTTGCTACGACAAAACTCCTATTTCATTGTAGTTAACTTGATAACAAGGTAAAAGTTATATGCTATATGACCCTAATTAGGCCCATGATCGTATATAGATGCCCAGTTTGGTTCAACATAGGTCCAAATATGATGGAAAAGATTCGGGTATTCGAAATGTCTCAGAACTTGTCTCACATTATATCGAACACTGGAATCTGACTACAAAATACTGCATGAGACCTTATATAATAAAGCCAACATAAAAAGAGTAAATAATTTTATGGTCAAATTAATCAGAGGACATATTGCGAGAGCAATAGTCGCGTCCAATGCCCTAATTTTCGAAGCTTATACAAATATTTTATATTTTGAGAGGGTGCGCCGCAAATGCTTTGTTTTACCAGAGGCGTTCCTCGAATTTGATTTGAACGGTCTTATACAGGATGAATCCGAAGTTCCACTGATATACGATATACGTGCTACGATCGAGAAGTCTCGCGCACCGAGGAAGAGCTTTTGCGGTTCAATAGAGCTATTTACCATAGAGACCGGGATGACATTGTGGCGTTTCTAACAAATACACACACAATACACAAGCAAATAGTGAAGAACACCGAACGAAAATCGAATAAGAAAATGCATCAGAGCCGTATACCATAGCGATAATATAACAATTCCACATCAGTTGAGTGTACTTCAGTTTAGAAATCGAATTCGTACCCGCGGCAGTGGCCTGATGTGTTGCGTATTGGCAACATTTTTAATGATTCTAACCGTCATAGCGTCAGTTCGAATCACAAGCTATTCACTATCGTCGCAAACGCTGTAACATTATTAAACAGCACCAACAGTTTTGGTGGTTGAATGGCAAATGAAGACCCGGGTACCAACAGTACCTGAGACTCGTTGAACGAACTACATCTATCGTTTTTTTTTTTGGTTGCTGTAGGAAGGTGGGAATCTTCAAAAGATACCTCTGGACTGATACAGAGGCATTCCAAATTTTTACCGGCTAAAACCACCTCCCACCAGGCACATATTCCCGTTAATCCCGGCGGAACTTTCTTTTAGATATTCTATCGCAGGGCGGAACGGAGTTTACCCGTTACTCCACACGTCGCGTCGCAACTGCTGCATCATGTGACAAAGAATATCATTTACTATGGACCATGCTTATAGCGCAAGGCTAATAACCTTGCTCGTAAAAATAAATTATTATGGAAAATTTAACAAGCCTCGAGACTTGCTAATAAATAAGGCCAATACCGGATCCTGGTTTTAGTGCCGATGATGATGATGATGATGGATCATGCTTGGGGGTGGAAGCGAACATACAGGGCAAAGTGACTGATTGCTTTCAACCCGGCGACGGCCAGGACGATTCTTGCCCCTTTTCAATCCAATTTGACATGCAATCTCCACGTGATACCCCTGGATAGCTACTTTGGCATGCGCCAAGTAGTGAAGCAATGGATGCAGCGATATCCCGGGAAAGGTTGGCGCAAGGCTAATAACCTAGCCCGGAAAAACAAAATATTATGGCAAATTTAACAAGCCAAACACGGACACGAAAATGGCTAAAAGATTTGAGAATTTTCTAATGGAACGTCCGCTCACTATACAGAGCTCGAGCTGCACAGCAGCTAGCCGAAAGCCTGTCCGAATATATGGCCGACATAACAGCATTACAAGAAATAAGATGGATGGGGAGTGGGGTTATTCAAAGAAACGAGTATGACATTTATTACAGCTGTCATGCAAAACACCATGTGCTGGTGGTAGGCTTCCTATTCAATCAAAAACTGAAGCCTACCATTATCGGCTTTAATGCAATAAACGAAAGGCTATGCACTCCTCGCTTGCGAGGCAAGTTTAAGAACATAAGCCTCATAAACGTTCACGGACCTACAGAGGAGTCCCCTGACGACGAAAAGGAAGAATACTACGAGAACGTCGAACGGGCCCTCAATGCCTGCCCAAGATACTGCGGCGGTTCTTTAATACATTCCCAAAGAACCACCCATCCACCGCTCCCCTGCAGCATCACACCTGAAAGTTAAACCTTATCAAGCATGCACATCAAACAAATTATTTCATTCATTCATACATGGACCGTGCCAGACAAAATATAAAAGATAAATACTCGCTGGCCAGCGCAATTGTTGACATCGCTGTAGCCGGTATTCTTGTTACGATCCATGTATGAATGAATAAAATAAATTGTTTGATGTGCATGCTTGATAAGGTTTAACTTTCAGGTGTGATGCTGCGGGGAAGCTTACGCTGCCCCTAATTACAGGTAAGTACTATGGGTGGTTAATTTAAGAGGATGGGCGGTTCTTTGGGAATGTATTAAAGAACCGCCACAATACTATGTGAAAATCGTTCTTGGTGATTTGAATGCGAAATTAGATCGGGAGTTGGTTTTCAGGCACTATGTGGGTTCCCATAGTTTGCATGAGAACACTAATGACAATGGGCTGCGAGTCATCGAACTGGCAGCATTAAAAAACTTGGTCGTTGCAAGTACCAGGTTTCCACGTAAGGATATCCACAAAGCCACCTGGGTATCACCTGATCCAGCCACTCGTAACCAAATTGACCACGTGTTGATAGATCGCCCTCACTCCTCGAGCCTGATGACGGTACGAACGTACCGAGGTGCCAACGTCGAGTAGGATCACTATCTTCTTGGTACAGCTTTCCGAGCGCGGATCGCCTTACGGAGACGTATTGCATCCGCGGATCAGGTTCGAATCAACACGGCTGCCTTACGCAATGAGAATCCCAGTAACACGTTTGGTCATGCGCTAAGACTCATCCTCGAAGAGCTCGACGGAGGGAGAGTAAGTCCTGTGGCCAGAATGCCGGGCGTAGAAGAAAAATGGACACGCCTTAAGAATACTGTCATTAGTCCTGCCAACTCCATCTTAGGCAGTAGTCGTAGAGATCGGAACGACTGGTTTGATGATGCAAACTAGCGACTGAACGTAAGAATGCTGCATACCGGGCAATACTGCAGTCTTATAGGATGCGGGTACGCGAGGAGAAATACAAAGAGCTCAGAAGATCTGACAAAAGACTCCACGGACAAAAGAAAAGCCTGGGAAAAAAACATGGCTGTGAAATAGAGAAAAGTAGAGAGGGAGGTCCGCACTAGGTGCGGAAGTTCTAACAAATAATTCGGTACGACGCGGTACACACCACGTTGCACTTACTGCAAGGATAAAGGGGGTAACCAGATCACCGATCCTGAAAGCATTATGGAGCGATGGGAAGTGAGATTCAATGAATTGCTAAATGGTCAGCTCCCAGAAGAATTGGAGGCTCCACGAATGCAAGATTAAGACAAAATGCTGCCGCCACCAAGCATTGAGGAAACAGTATAAGCCAGAGGATAGCTCAAATCAAATAAAGCCCCCGGAGCTGATGGCATACCAGCTGAGATGATCAAACAAGGAGGGACAGATTTACATCATGCAATTCAGGACCAAGAGGAGATGCCGGAAGATTGGCCTCGTGGAATAATTTGCCCCATACATAAGAAGTGGGATATCACATTGTGCAGCAACTATAGGGGTATAACATTGCTGAGCACCGCCTATAAGATATTCTCCACTAACCTACAAGATCGGAGAGCCTCATACGCTAAAGTCATCATTGGTGGCTTCATCTCAGGCAAATCAGCGATTGATCAGATATTCACCCTTAGGCGGGCGATGGAAAAATGTCTGGAATTTAAGATTCCATTATATCATCTATTTATAGACTTTTAGGCCGCCTACGACAGCATAGCCAGGGGGGTAGAAGCATATAATGCCATCAGAGAGTTCGGCATTCCAAACAAATTGATATGACTTTGTAGGTTGACCATGACCAACGTAACTAGTCAAGTAAAAATAGCGGGATTGCTATCCAAACCAATAAACATCTTTAATGGACTCCGACAACGGGGCAGTCTGGCCTGCCTCCTCTTCAACCTGACGTTGGAGAAGTTAATCCGTGACTCTGGCGTTACAACTAGAGAGACTATTGTCACCAAGTCCAGCCAGATACTTGCCTACGAAAATGACATCGACATCATCAGTAGATCCGATTCGGCTGTACAGGACTCAATCACCCAAATTGATCAGGCTGCACAAAAACTGGAACTGCACATTAATGAGGGGAAAACGAAGTACAGGGTGGCAACTTCTACGAAGAGAACACGCAACATTGGTCAAACTATGAGGGTAGAGGAGCACGAATTTTAATTTTGGGTCAATGGTACCAGCCGATAACAACATGGAGGAAGAAATACGCGAACGGCTAATCAATTCTAATAAAGCCTACTATGGTCTATCAAGGCTCTTTAAATCCCGAAATTTATCCAGAACATCCAAACTACTACTGTACAAGACCATGGTCTTACCAGTACTCATGTATGGATCCGAGACCTGGGTGTTCAATAAAAGACACTCTGAACTTTTAGCCGCCTTCAAGAGGAAGGTCTTAAGGAAAATTTTGAGCCTCGTATGTGAGGCGGGACGATTCCGGAGACGCTACAACCATGAGTTGTACGCAATCAAACTTGAAGCTAATGTTGTAAGAAAAATCAAGCTCGGTAGACTCCGGTGGGCGGAACACCTAGCTCGAATGAGCGAAGAGGAGCCTGCCCGGAAAGTTCTTTGTGGCAGGATGTGTGGAAGGAGACAGCGCAGCAGACCTTGTCTGCTATGGAGGGATGGCGTAGACTAGGACGCCCCGAGCCTGGGAGTCCCAAACTGGATGACATCGGCTCGAAATCGGTACCGGTGGAGAGATTTGTTAAATAAGGCCAAGACCAGATCCCGGTTGTAGTGCCGATGATGATGATGATGATATATATTTATGTATACGATATATATATATATGTATTTATGGTGTATATATATATATATATATATATATATATATATATATATATATATATATATATATATATATATATAAGTTAAATTTAAATTAAAAAAAAAAACAAAAACAAAATTAGAAGAACGTTTTTCTTAGTTTTTTTTTATTCAAATAAAAATAAACATATTTAAAAAAACAGACAAAATCCTGTCGCCGAAAGGCAAATTGTACAATAGACACGTAACCAGTAAGCTACAATATATTATAATTAAGCTAGAATTTAAGAAATTTTTGTCTAACCTATAATTTAGAATCTAAAAAAAAAGTAAAAAAAAAGAATTAAATGTCAACAACGAGTAATGGTTAATGAATTTATGAGTGAATTGAGCTTTTGATGTTCTTCACGAATGCCGAGAAATTGTTGGCACCTGCGGAACAGTGTATTACTTTTGGTCCCTTTTTCAGACGATCCAAGTACTTTCTGTAACTAATATTTCTATACACTAGAAAATATGCAGGTGTATTTATAGTTAACATTAGCTCTAAACTGATGTGTATAAACTAAGATCAACATCTTGTCAGGATCAGTTCTAATTACGAATTAATTGTGAACCCAGAAGCTTATACAATTCACTGACTTTAAAACAGTCTCCAGTTTAATTATAAATCGAGAACTCAGGAACACATTCCCACCCGTGTAGACCTTGTGATCTTCCGGTATTTTTAGATCTCTCTAAGTGGGTGTGACAAGTAATGTATTCTAATTCAGCTGCAGTGCGAACCAGACATTTCCAGAGCCACTATTTATTTTTCTGACTAATTACCGAGTTCTAATTAATTTTTAGTCGCATTTGTCATTTGGTTAGAGTCATTGTTAACTGTTGACATCACGCTCCACTTATTCATATAAATTTATATGACGCTACCAAGTCGGGAATAATAAACGCCCAAGATGAGTCAAAACAGGAGATCTTAATCAACCCACTTCCCAATGGAAAAACCAAATCAGAGGTACCCCCCCAATTAAATACAAAACGCGGCGGCGTACAACCTAGTCATCATTTACACTGTAGCTGTTATCCACTTACCTGTAGGAGCACTCTAGTCACAACGGAAGCCAATGACCACGGAGCTTGTATCCAAAAATATCCACAGAATCTACAGAATTATCTTCGAAACGCTCCACATAAAAAACTCGTCGCTCTATTTTCCGGAAGGGCACACGCGTGGAAAGTGCTGCAAACTGTGCGAAAACTCACTTAGCAGGTCTGCAATACCTGCGTTGAACCGTTTAAAGCGAAAAGCGCGGCTTCCTGATCTCCCGAACGCACCAACAACGAACAAAGCAGAGAAATTATTTTCACCTCGGGGACAACTTGTTCTGCACTTTTATTCTTATTTCTTCCTGTTACTGTTGTTTTAGTTTTTTTATTTGTCGTTGTTGTTCTGTATTTCGGGTAAAACTCACTGAGCCTTGCGGTCAAGGGTTCTGAAAGAAAACAACCACAACGGACTTTTTGCAAAAGGGAAAAACGCGCGTTAAATCGAAATTACGAGAAAGCGACTGCGACACGCACTACCCAACCGAAAGATAAAAAGCGAAGTGAGTCTCAACTCGCGACGGAGACTCGCGGACAAATCTGGATAAATGGAGTCACCACATGTTGATGTTAGAGCTTACTAGCGAGCGGTGCTGGCTGTGCAGGATAGAAAGAGACGGATCGACTGAGCGGAGCGATAAATTGGCCAGCTATCGAGCAACGGTAAACGAAAAGTGGAGTGTGATTCGCATCACTGGGTGCAGCCACTCAAACCCATTGAGTCATATTGCAACTGCATTGATCGATACGGACTCAGGGATGATGGCGGAATCAAGCTAGAGGAGTTGGAAATAACTACTTTTCGTGTGTTATATGGTGATGGAAAATTATTGTTAGCTTAGTGTAAACTAGAATTTTCTTTGCAAATAGTGAACTAATATATCTATTAATTTGTTATTAGAACACTGTGCTTCTTTTATATTCCACGTCGAAATCTTTTCAAAATAAATAACTTTTACATGGAAAACAAGTTAGTTTTGTTTTACATCGAAGAAATGTTCTTTAACATGGTAAATGGAATATGGTCTCGGTCAAGTGGTCGGCTCTGGTCACAGCGGGAATGCAAGCTCTTTTCAGTACTTTTCTTCTTTACTATTTCGCCAAGTTCTGGTGGTGCATCAAAATTGTGATTTATTTGTTAGTGTATACCATTTCAATTCTATTTATGCAACATTTTTCATTTTCTTTTGATATTCTTAGTTTCTAAATTATATCATCATCATCATCGGCACTACAACCGGGGGCAGGTATTGGCCTTATTTGGCAAGTCCTGAGGCTTGTTAAATTTTCCATAATGATTTGTTTTTTCCGGGTAAGGTCATTAGTCATGCGCCAATTACATGCTAGCCAAAAAATGCTTAAATTCTAGCTTAATTATCTTATATTATAACTTACTGGTCCTACGCAAACGCTCTAAGCTAAACATTACATAACTATTGTATAATTTGCCTTTCGGCGACAGAACTTCGTTTGTGACTGTACTTATGATTATTTAAATGACAAAGAAAACTTTGAAAAACTTTGTGCTAAGTGTGTGTAAGCTGGCTGATGATACTGTTATTCTACTGATATTGGTATCCAGCTCTTTATTCGCCATCCAACCACCTGTTGTATTCCAGAATACTACCCTTATTCGCTTTAACACTAACTCATGTCCTTTCAAACACAACCCTTAAAACTACATCCTCACATATCTTACATTCTCAGTTAATACAATTCATAAATAAACAGACACAATATTCTATATCCAGTCACTTACAGCACATTTCATAAATAAACAGACACTATATTCTATATCCAGTCACTTACTGGAACTGAGAGAAGAGCCAATCTTTTTAACCTGTTGCAAGAGGAACAACCTGATGTACTTCTGGCGGGGGAAACAAAGCTAAACCAGAGACATAAGATAGGACATAAAAACTACGATATTATACGAAGAGATCGACCTAACTCCTCTCAGGGGGAGGGTGTCGCAATCTTTATTAGAAAAGGGATCCCTCATAAAGTTATATATTGTGGAGAAGTGCGCAGGTTCCGGGTGCTGGAAGCCTGTATCGTACGCATACCCCTTCAGCAAGGAAGGGGTTTGTATGCGATTGCGGTCTACGCACCTGAGGAGCACCAACATAATCTATTTATAGCAGAGCTCGAGACTCTCTTCCGATGCTTACAATTGCACCTGGGCAAAAATTACTTTATTCTAGAAATTGGGGAAATTATATATCTAATGCCAGAGGAAATCAGTTGGCTGGTTGGTTAGATCAGTTTCGTATTGAATATAGAACTGACCTGCTAGCTACCGAATATCCATCGTTCCCTAGAGGTAGATCGTTCTTAGATATCTTGCTAATCGACTCACGGCTGAGATTACTTAACACCAATAGACGAAATACAAACTGTTTACGGACAATTGAATACGATAGTGACCACTGTGCATTCACGGCAGTAATAGAGCTTCCGAACGTAAACAGAAACCTGACTAATGTCGAAATCGACAAATACATTCAACAAATGGACGAAACCGTAAAACGAAAAATGGACAAAACAATTCCCAAAACAACAGTTACAGATCACACTAACATGTACAGAAACGCAACAATAAACGCACTCCACAGGCAAACGAGCAGACTGCTATCGAAATTAAAACAATTACACAGACAGTTTACAGGCAGACAAGACCAGGAGATAATATCACTGAAATCCCGATTAAAAAACCTCCAACAATTACTTAAAGCTAATTATAGATTAGCAACAAATTTGTATTGGGACAACAGAATTCGAGCTATAAAAACTAATAACCCGAATATGTTCCCACAAATAAATAAAATATTCAGGAAAAATAATCAAAATGAGATTCAGTGTCTCCAAATCCCACGTACTCAGGTAAACAAGCAGCTGCTAACCAACATTGGCATAGATGCAGAGAACGCTATCCTCAATAGTGAGCTCTTCGTGATCGAAGATCCTTTGGAAAAGGTGAACGCTTTGGGAGCTGTCTTTCAGGAAATGTACAAGGTGAATGAAAGCATTCACCGAAATCACGACCTGGAGGACAGAGTTCTACTCAATCACCTGCACCTCCGGAATGAAATTTCACTTTGGCAATCGGAGAATCCGGGTTTTACCGAATTCAGTGAAGATAATCTGTCAATTGACATTAATGCCAATGGTGTAGTGGCTAATTGTCCTTCTAATAACAAGGGAAGGAATCCAGAGTATCTTCGACTCATTAAGAAGCAAACAGTCAGTGGGAATAGATGGAGTACCTAACATCGTACTCAAGAACCTGCCCCCAATGGCAATAGATATATACACGGCCCTGTTTAACAATGCGTTGAATAATGCATATTATTCCGCGCGTTGGAAAACGGCTATCATTCAGCCCATCCCAAAAAAGGGCAAAGACTGCACAAACCCAATGAACATGCGTTCGATAAGTTTACTCCCAAGCATCAGTACAGTATTTGAAAAAACCATTAACAAAGCTCTGCTAAAATGGGTAGACGACAACAGCATTATTCCAAATAACCAGTTTGGCTTCAAGATGGGTCATAAAACCACACATGCCGCAGTTAAACTGGTCTCTGACATACAATGGAATAAATGTAGGAACCAATGCACAGGGGCCTGTCTGATCGACTTGGAGAAAGCCTTTGATACCGTCTGGATCGAAGGGTTGTATTACAAACTGGTCAGACATGGCATACATAAGCCTTTACTATATGTACTTTACGATATGTTAAAGGACAGGAGGTTCGTGGTCAAAAGTGGAAATGTGACCTCTAATAAAACGTATAATATCAAGAATGGCTTGCAACAGGGCGCGGTACTCTCTCCTATTCTTTTTAATATTTACATTAGCGACTTATTAGAAGCACTTCCGCAAGCTATTGCGTACGCAGACGATCTCATAATTTACAGAACAGCTCCGAAAGTTGCGATCATAAATAGGTTAATACAGCGAGACTTCAACAAAGTGCAGCGCTATTGCGACAACTGGAAACTTAAGATCAACTTCCAGAAATGTGAAGCCATCCTATTTAGAACCCCATTATATAAAGCCACGAACGGCACAAGGAAAAACTGGCGAAAACTAGTTATCGTGGGACCGCATGGAGATAAACTGGAAACCAAGAGTTTAGTTAAATACCTGGGCATCTGGCTAGACCAATATCTGTATTTCAACAGACATGTAGAGGCTGCTCTGACCAAGGCCAGAAAAACGTTTGCTATGACAAGGAGGCTATTTCACAGTAGCCAACTTGACAGCAGGGTAAAGGTCATATGCTACATGACGCTAATCAGGCCAATGCTCATATATGGCTGTCCAGTATGGTTTAACATAGGTCCAAATTTGATGGAAAAGATTCGGGTGTTCGAAAGGAAGTGTCTGAGAACCTGTCTCAGATTATATCGAACACTGGAATCGGAATACAAAAAGTACTACTCAAATGAGACTTTATATAATGAAGCCGGCATAAATAGGGTGGATAATTTTATGATTAAATTAATCAGAGGACATATTGCGAGAGCAATAAGCTCGTCCAATGACCTAATTTTCGGGGCTTATTATCCAAATACCCGTTCCTTGATTTGGACATGAAAGGGCTTATACAGGATAGATCCGGAATTCCGCTGATCTATCATGTAAGTAGATCATCCGTAGACGGACGATTGTGCTACGACCGGGAAGTAACGCGCACCGAAGAAGAGCTCCTGCGCTTCAGTAGGGTTATCTCCCACAGAGACCGGGACGATAGTATTAGACAGCGTCAACAGTTCTGGTGGTTGAATGGCATATAAAGACCTGGATACCAAAGTCGGTATAGAATCACATTATCATCAGCTAGCTTACATAGACTTAGCTTTTCTAGAATTAGGGTAGTATAAGATTTAAGTTAAGTTAAGCTAAGTGATTTTACATAAAATATTAAAAAAAAAAAAAAAAAAAAAAAAAAAAAATTACAAAGTTTTTCAAATTTTTCTTTGTCTTTCAAATAATTATAAGTATTGCCACAAAGTTTTGTCGCCGAAAGGCAAATTATACAAATATTAAGTAATGTTTAGCTTAGAGCGTCTGCGAAGGACCAGTAAGTTATTATATAAGATATTTAAGCTAGAATTTAAGCATTTTTTGTCTAGCCTTTAATTTAGAAACTAAGAATATAGAAAGAAAATAAAAAAAAATGTTTAAAAATGAAAAATGAATGACAATTTTCGTTCGTTTTTCTTTCGTGTCGTTCATTTATATTAGCGCGATAAACGCATCGTGCCAACAACTATCGTCCCGGTCTCTGTGAGAGATAGCCCTACTGAAGCGCACGATCTGTTACGTAAGTAACCCGTCCGTCGCCATTGTTTCGACGAAACACAAACTCGCTACACAAAAAAATAAAATTTAAATAGTTCACGTGTAATAAATGAACACAATATTAAAAATATATAACAATCGAATGCATTGAATGTGGCTGAGTTGTGGTTCGAGTTGACAGCAACAGGTGTGTAAACCCAGGTCCTTTTTGGCAATGGTGTCTTCGGTTAGTTTCGAAGATTAGCCGTCGTCGAGGCGAGGTGGCGTTCCAATGGGGTAAAAAGGTAAAGAGCGAAAGAAGAGCGACAAACAGTAGTCTATGAAGAAAAAAAAGGCTAACGTATTTTGCTGTTGGGCGTTAATAAATCAAAAAAACGTCTACTTAACAATTGTTTAAGTCCGTGTCGTTGTCTGGAGTAAAGAGCCGTTCGGTGGTAATTTTATATAATTTCGTGTAGCGTGAAAACATTAAAGGACACTGTGAGAAAACAGGAGGAGTTCCTGCGGCCCAATTCGTTGATTGATCGTGCCTGTGTCCTTTCAACTTATAATCTGGCGATTTTAAATATATATATGTATATATATATATATATATATATATATATATATATATATATATATATATATATATATATATATATACATATATATATAGAGAGAGAGAGAGAGAGAGAGAGAGAGAAGTCAACGAGATGTTTGTTTTTACTCCTACGGACATCATTGGACACCAGGGGTTTGCGGATAGCGCTGAAAGTGAACCGGAAAAACTAAGCGACACCTCCCAGGTATGGGTGAAGGAGCCCTGGAACAGTTTATGATCCAGTTGCATCAGGTATATGCAAATTTCGATCATATTAATCAGTGAAATACACAAGGTGCAATAATCCAATTGCGCTACCTTTGGAATTGGGCATCGGCCCTCTGTACTTTGCAAGCACCGCATATCAGTATCCAGGTACCGCTAAGGCTGAAACCTCCGCATATCGGCATAATTGTTCCGAATCCAACGGGAACAATTGGCGCAGCCCCCTTTTTACATTTTTCTCACAGTCTAACTGCCTTCGCACCTGGAACACCTAATGTTCGGCCAATAAATTAAACATAATAAAGAAATAACTAAACCATATGTTAAAATTGATCACCACGACACCTGTTATGATTGGCACACCCGCGCGCCCCGTATTCTGTTTGCGCCTTACCATCGGCGACTGCATTTAATTTGAATTTCCCCCAGCGAAATTAGAAACTATATGATACAGAAAGCATGCACCTTTATAAACATTTATAAATTCAACAACGCAGAGTTTTGTGACAGTGGCGCTGCCATCCGTAAATAAAGCCAACCGAAATTTCTATATATACACATACACCCACATTCTCTGTGACAGAAACATCTTTCTGTTACAGTGGCGCAGTCAAGCTCTAACACTAACACCAAATTATAACACCGGCTAAATTGGAACACTGGCGCAGCCACCTGTAAATTAAACAAAACTCAACTTTCTATATCAACCCTTTGTAATACACGGGCACCCCTCTTTATGTTACAGAGCTCTTCTTCGGTGCGCGCTACTTCCCGGTCGTAGCACAATCGCCCGTCTACGGATGATCTACTTACATGATAGATCAGCGGAATTCCGGATCTGTCCTGTATAAGCCCTTTCACGTCCAAATCAAGGAACGACTCTGGTGGAACAAAGCCGTTGCGACGCACGCTCTCATAATACAGAGTGTTTGAATAATAAGCTCCGAAAATTAGGTCATTGGACCTCGCAATATGTCCTCTGATTAATTTAATCATAAAATTATCCATCCTATTTATGTACGCTTCATTATAGAAAGTCTCATTTGAGTAGTACTTTTTATAGTTCGATTTCGGTGTCCGATATAATCTGAGACAACTACTGAGACACTTCCTTTCGAACACCCGAATCTTTTCCATCAAATTTGGACCTATGTTAAACCATACTGGACAACCATATATGAGTAGTGGCCTGATTAGCGTCATGTAGCATATGACTTTTATCCTACTGTCAAGTTGGCTACTGTGAAATAGCCTCCTTGTCATAGCGAACGTTTTTCTCGATTTGGCCTCTACATTTTGTGGTTCATCTCCCGACGGCGCGAACATCCCTACATCAGACCTCGTTCCGCTACAGAGCGGGGAAGCTGTGGAACTCCCTTCCCACGCGAGTGTTCCCGGAACGTTACAACCTGCAACTGTTCAAAAAGAACTGCAACAGTTATTTGATGGCATCTCGGGGCGCCCACTCGGCGCTATAGGTTCGCCTCTCCCGAGAGAAGTCTAATAAAAAAAAAAAAAAAAAAAAAAAAACGTGTCTGTTGAAATACAGATATTGATCTAGTCAGATGCCCAGGTATTTAACTACACTCTTGGTTTCCAGTTTGCCTCCATGCGGTCCCACGATAAATAACTTTCGCCAGTTTTTCCTTGTGTCCTTCGTGGCTTTATATAATGGGGTTCTAAATAGGATGGCTTCACATTTCTGGAAGTTGATCTTAAGTTTCCAGTCATCGCAATAGCGCTGCACTTTGTTGAAGTCTCGCTGTATTAAGCTATTTATGATCTCAACATTCGGAGCTGTTCTATAAATTATGAGATCGTCTGCGTACGCAATTGCCTGCGGAAGTGCATCTAATAAGTCGCTAATATAAATGTTAAAATGAATCGGAGAGAGTATCGTCCCCCGTTGCAAGTCATTCTTGATATTATACGTTTTATTAGAAGTCACATTACCACTTTTGACCACGAACCTCCTGTCCTTTAACATATCGTAAAGTACATATAGTAAAGGCTTATATATGCCATGTCTGACCAGTTTGTAATACAACTCTTCGATCCAGACGATATCAAAGGCTTTTTCCAAGCCGACCAGACAGGCACCTGTGAATTGGTTCCATTGTATGTCAGAGACCAGTTTAACTGCGGCATGTGTGGTTTTATGACCCATCTTGAAGCCAAACTGGTTATTCGGAATAATGTTGTTGTTAATAGTCTTTTAAAATACTTTACTGATGCTTGGGAGTAAACTTATCGAACGCATGTTCATTGGGTTTGTACAGTCTTTGCTCTTTTTTGGGACAGACTGAATGATAGCCGTTTTCCAACGCGCGGGAAATCCGCATTATTCAACGTATTGTTAAACAGGACCGTGTGTATATCTATTGCCATTGGGGGCAGGTTCTTGAGTACGATATTAGGTACTCCATCTATTCCCACTGGCTAGCTTACAGAGACTTACCAATTCCTTACACTCAATATCTATGGTGTTGATTGGTGGTATCTTTCCTGTTCGAGCGCCGCTATTTTTTTCTTCCGGTGTCTCTCTTCTAGTCGGGCTCTTGCCATCGCAAGTTTCGCCTCCAATTCACTTATATCCTCTTCTTCCTCCTCAGACTCTGGGGATGTAAGAGAAGCGAATGAATTCTTTGCCCCGCACGTGTTAAAGTTGGAGGAGTTGCTGTTCTCCTTTTTCCATTGTTAATTTCGCGGTTTTACTTCGCGTCACAATGGCATTTTTTGGACCACCTTCTTCTTCCGTATTCATGCTGGTACTCTCCGACCTGCTATACGAACCTCGAGGCAGGTTTCTCCGCAATCTCGCCTATCGCCGACTAAGAGTAAGTCAGCTTACACTCACGCTAAATGCTGATTTAAAAACTATTTGCTTAACGAGCAATATATTGTTAGTTACTATTTTCACGCTTGCGACCGAGGTGATATATTTTACTTCTTTTAGTTGCGAATTATATTATTTTTCGCGCTTCACTGCACTGTTTATACGTTTATTATATGTTTTGTTTTGTTTGTTTGATTTTAAGTTTCTTTGTTTTGACTGTTTTGTCTTTGGCGTTTCTTTTTTATTAGTTTTTATTCTTTATTTTGGTCCACTCACTCAATGCCGCACTTCACAACAATTATTTAATACTTTTAGTTAGTATACTGTTCGTTTTTAAATTGCAATAACTGTTTTTTTATTTATTTCATTTTATATGCTAAGCTCCATGGGCTCCTCGATAGTATAGTGGTTAGTATACCCGCCTGGCACGCGGGAGAGCGGGGTTCGATTCCCCGTCGGGAAGCCTCTAGCGCACGACTAAATGACCTTGCCCGGAAAAAACAAATCATTATGGAAAATTTAACAAGCATCAGGACTTGCTAAATAAAACCAAGACCGGTTCCCGGTTCTAGTGCCGATGATGATGATGTTAAACTCCACTAGTTACAACACTGTAAACTTTGCGTAGATTCGATTTGGAAAATAATCAATACACCATTATTATTATTATTTATTGGCCTGTAGGAACCCGGAAGTTCATGACCTCGCCGACTCGGCTCGCCATTGCTCCCTGTGCCGTGCGCACTCCTTCCACGTTCGACCATCCGATCCGATCTCCTCGAGGTCCAATCTAACATTGTCCTCCCATCTCCGTCGCGGCCGTCCTGTCAGTCTCTTCCCCGTTAGTTTAGCGTCAAGAATTCTATGCACGGTCCTATCATCGCCCATTCGCGCTACGTGTCCGGCCCATCTTAATCTTCGCGACTTGATTACTCTCACTATTGTAGGTTTGCGATATAGCTCTTCCAATTCGTGGTTGTGGAGTTTCCTCCATTGTCCTGACTCCTCGTCATATTTACCGCCAAATATACCCCTTAAAACTTTATTCTCGAATACGCGGAATTCGTTCTCTTCCCGTTTTGTGAGAGCCCATCTTTCGCATCCATATAGGACAATCAGCATGATTATGGTTCTATAGACATGGAGTTTTATATTACGTGATAGCAGTTTGGATTTCAACCGTTTCCTGGCTGCATGCCAACTAGCGTTGCCGGAATGTAGCATTTTGTTAATTTCATTCGACGTTTCGTTTGTGGTCGTCAGTATCGTTCCCAGATATTTATATTCTTTGACATTTTCAAATATCTTGCCCCTGACGTTTATATGTGTTCTCTGAGGTCCACCTGCTCTCGGCGTAATCAAGTATTTTGTTTTGTCTTCATTTATTTCTAGGCCCACCTCTTCTGTTGCTTGCATGATGATTTCACAGTTTTTACTTATAGTTTCTCGATCATCGCCCAGAACGGCGATGTCATCCGCATACGCGAGCACTTGTGTGACCCCGTTCAGGGATGATCCGGCCGTGTTGTCGCCTTGTACCTTTCCGATAACATACTCGCGGACAAGGTTAAAAAGTCATGCTGAGAGGCCATCGCCCTGTTTTAGTCCGTCGCGGATTTCAAATGGTTCTGAGAGGTGGTTTTCTATTCTAACTCGCCCTTTGTTTTCGTTCATGCAAATTTGAATGAGGGCGGCATATTTTTTCGGGATTCCCAGCTCAACCACAATATGGTAGAGTCTTTGCCTTGCGACTGAGTCGTAGGGTTTTTTGAAGTCAACGAACAGTTGGTGAACCGTCTCTCCGTATTCTCACTTCTTTTCCAGCAGTTGCCTTATTGTGAACATATGGTCGCTTGTTGACTGGTTCCGATGGAATCCGCATTGGCAGTCTCCCAATATTTCTTCTGCGTACGGTGTCATTCTTGCCAGTATGACATTTGTTAATATTTGTATGTGGTTGGGAGCAAAGATATTCCTCTGTAATTTTCGCAGTCAGATCTGTCGCCTTTTTTTGAAAATGGGGATGACTATTGAGGTTTTCCATTCTTCCGGAATGACTTCCTTGCCCCATATTGTTTTAACCAGTTGGCCGATCTTTTGAGCGGTTGCCTCTCCTCCATGCTTCATAAGCTCTGCCGGTATGCAATCGACTCCGGGAGCCTTGTTGTTTTTCAGTCGATTTATCGCGTCTACAACTTCGTCGAAAGAGGGCTCTGGAATCTGAGGCTCGGCTGTATGTACGCCTGGTGTGTTTAGTTGTGGTTGGTGGGTGCGCACATTGAGCAGGTTTTCAAAGTATTGCTTCCATCTTGTCACGATATTTTTTGTTTCTGTCACCAGACAACCGTTTGTGTCTCGGATTATTTTGGCTCTCCCTCGGTAGCCATTTCTAATTGAATTTATGCCGGCATACATACCTCTGTTGCTTTTTGCCCTGGCATTTTCTATGATTTTCTCGATCCGAGTCTTCTCCCATTCGCGTTTTTTGCGTATGAAAAGTCTGGTTGTCTCTTTCTGAATTGTCACGTATCTTACAGCGTTGACTTCATCATATGCTTCTAAGTGGATCATTCTGAGGCGTTTACGTTATTCGATCTTTGCCCTGCTCTCATCGTCAAACCAAGGTTTGGACTTAATTGTTTTCTTAAATCCTAATACCTCTTGGGGTGTTTGTTTGATTGTGTCTCTGATCGATGCCCATTTAGTGTCCACACTATTGGCTTCCTCTTCCTCGCTACTGTCATTTACTAGGATGCTAAATCTATTCGTTAGTGCGACTTGATATTCAGCCCTTTTGCGTAGGTCTTTTAGTTTATCAATGTCGAACATTTTGCTTGTCTCCCGTGATTGTCCATGTGGGTTTGCTGCCAGCCGACTTCTAATTTGCCCATCACTAGAAGGTGATCGGAGTCGCAATCTGTTCCTCTATATGATGTTACGTCACGGATATTCGAGTGGTGTCTTTTGTCTATGAGGAAGTGGTCTATTTGGTTACGCGTTACGCCGTCGGGTGATATCCATGTGGCTTTATGGATTTGCTTGTGCTTGAACATCGTGCTTTTCACTACCAGATATTTTGACGCTGCGAACGTGATAATTCGAATTCCATTATCATTTGGAACATCATGTAGGCTTTCTTTACCTATTGTTGGTTGGAAGATATCTTCCTTTCCCATTTTGGCATTGAGGTCGTCGAGGAGGATTTTAACATCGAATGATGAGATCCCATGAAATACTTCCTCTAGGGTCTCGTAGAATGTGTCCTTCGTTTCTTCGTCGGTAGATTCTGTTGGGGCGTGTACGTTTGTAAATACATAATTCTACCATGGGCCCTGTATTTTTAGCACCGACATTCGGTCATTAATAAATTGCACATCTTTTACATGGGGCGTAATCTTCTTGCTTATGATGAAGTCGGTTCCGAGGTTATGTGTATCGGTACCTCCACACACCAGTGTAAATCCGTTGGTTTCGATTACTTGATGTGGGAGTCGAACTTCCTGAAGCGCGACGATGTCCATTTTATATTGTTTCGCGTTTTCTACGACCGTCTGTATCGTGGTTGGTTTATATAACGTTCGAACATTCCACGTGCCGACGCGTATATCCCGCTTTTTCCGTTTTTCCCTACGTCTTCTTTTTGCCGTGTCGGTGTTTTCTTGATGATTTGTTCCCTTATGGTAGTGGTGGCTCATCACACCTATGCCTACCGGGTTTTTCGTGAGATTGTTTTTTGTATATTGATTATTCATTTTTGATCCCACGAGTCTTGGGGTTTCAAATAGTCCGCCACATCAGAGCCCCGTTTTGATATGGTAAGGTCTGCTTACTGCTCTGATTCGACCCGGTGTCAGAGAGTCGCCGTTGTAATACAGCCGGTATACCCCTGGCTGTAAACCATCCAATGGGCATGGTGACGCGTAACACCCTGGATTAGGGGTGGTAGATCTTTGTGTGTTACTCCTCGCTAGCCTGTCTGACATGGGTGGCCCTACTGGAGCATATGCTTCCGTCAGCATAGCCTGAGTAATATATTCTAGTTTAAGCCCCCGCAGGTTTCTATCAAGCGGGGGGATCAATACACCATAACAGACATTATTCGCAATTGCTTTTTATATTGAATCACTCATCTAGACGTCTTTTTTGGACCGTGGTGTTCAAAACCTACGTGAATAAGGGTAGGTACGATTAAGGCATTGAAACCCAATATGCATCGTGCCGGTAGTCAAATACCAACCGAAATGCATGAACGAATCTTCGAAGACTGGAATCTCATGGAAGGAGAAGGAATCTACAGCCCTCGTCGCAATATGTAGCGGTACAAACTTTTCAGAAAACCGACAAAAAACTAGAATAGCCCAATTTTGTTTTTATCGTAGTTGAGTTAAAAAATTAGTTATCAATCTACTTGTTAGTTATAATAAACTTTCTCCTCAATTTAATTTAAGAAACCAAATTGAATTCGGCATTTTTACGATGCTTACACATAACCACATATCTTGCCATAAACTTACGATTTTTATTTATTGACAATTCATTTTGTAGTATGTTAATGACTTTCTTTCACTAACATCAGAAAAACTTGTTGTTTTTATGAGTCTATTGCGTATGAGTAATTAAGATTACAACTATTACAGCACCGGTTTCAGTTCATGTGAAGTGAACAACTAAGAAAACGATCTTGCGTGTGTTTGCTGGTATGAACCCACGTATCGTACTCTACTCCCGCACATTTACTTTAAGGTAGCAGATATCTTGCATTCATCAGTGTATGAATAAGGTGAAATGTAGAGATACTTTCAAGTAACTGTTAAGTTATGATCTCAGTCTCAGAGTATCAAATTGCCAGAAGTGAAACAGACATCGTGATACTTCCAATGCCTCAACGAGATGGTTGAACTTGACTTCTTGAATTACCTCGAATGGGAATCAAGCAGAACAATGTAATTCCCACAACCTTTAACAAAAAAGTAAGAAAAAAATATTGTGAAAATCACAGCATCCCACTGAAACATTGTTATGCTCAGCAATTGTGTTGTTAAAACTTAGTAATGATTAAATTCAAGTGGATTTGTTAAGAAAAAAACTACCGAACAGTGGTTGCTCATCATTATGCTTAGTCTTAACACTAATCACGTATACATTTTTATTTTATTTTATTTTATTTTATTTCAATTCATTCTTTAAAAAAGTATAAAGAAAATAATTTAACTTTTGTATTCTTTATATACTTTTATGCATAACTTTTTTATTTACAAATTGTGTCTTTTAGTAAGAATAAAGCGGAAATAGTTAAAACTTTTGTTTAATTTTTATTGTTGTACGCTTCAAATCTTAATAGGTCGACTAAACATTTTTTATTACACTTCTGTCAGAAGAGGGGAACCAACTGATCGAGCAAGTGATCGAGCAACTGATCGGAAATAATATAACGTTTCAGATCCCATAGCAATATATCCATAGGCAAGAACAAATTAGTTTAAATCAAAAATTAGTTTTACAATTAAATTTAAGTCAAAAATTTGTCAAAACTACATGTTATTACTAACAAACGAACAATGAGTAATTTAGAAGAACAGGGCTTTTATTTAAACGACGGAGATAAAGAGGTTGCTATATGCGTGTGAATGTCCAACTCATTAGTTTATATATATTGTAGCATCATCATCATCATCATCATCATCATCATCATCATCATCATCATCATCATCATCGGCACTACAACCAGGAACCGGTCTTGGCCTTATTTAGCAAGTCTCGAGACTTGTTAAATTTTCCATAATAATTTATTTTTACGGGCAAGGTTATTAGCGTTGCGCCAAATATATTGTAGCAATTGAACAAAAATTTTAATTCTGTAAAATTCTGTCAATCTGATGTTATATGTTCTTTGTACCCTTGCTCCACAACCGTTTTTAGTCCTAGTCTAGTCGTTTGTTTAAATGTTAAATGTAAAAATTTGACTTAACTAATTCAAAGCTTAAACTAACTTATAGAACTCTAAGCTTAATATAAAATGTTTTAGAACTCCATGGGTGAGCAAGAGCCACCATCAGAACACTCTGGAGGAGATTTGACATCGCCGGCAACTTAAAAGAGATGAGATGCCGTCGGCTATGAGTTACAGATGGCTTATCCGGTCATAGTAAAAACTCATCAAAAAATGTATGGGCACCCGTAAAAATATATAAAACCAGAATGTATAAACAGGCAATCATGGAGTCCACGAACTTAAAGCTAGAAATTAATGAGGGCCCAACAAATACATACGTCTATTGTGAAGTGATGTAAGATCGCCATGAAAAATAATACAAAATCCGATGTAGAGGTAAAGTGTAAGGTGCTGTTTGAAAAGGTAAATGTAATGTTGAGCTGAACCCTACTGATCCAACAGTGCTAATATGGGGTAGAGCGTGTTATGAGAGAGAGAGAGAGAGAGAGAGAGAGAGAGAGAGATCCGCTTGACTATTTAGCAGGACACGAATGCCATAGGCTTCTGCCACAAAATATGAGTATATTCGACGGGCAGGGCACGAACGGCATAAATATCTGAAAAAAAGATGATGCAAGTTCGGTTATCTGGAAAAAAAGAGAGATGCAAGTCAGCTTGTATCTGCTTTGTTCTTAACAAAATCTGCTCTTAAATACTACTTCCCCCATCAACATTCCCGATGCATTTTGATACATTTAATGTTTTCATTTTTGCAACATTTTTTATTTCGTTTTATATTCTTAGTTCGTAATTTATATGCTAGACAAAAAATGCTTACATTCTAGCTTAATTATCTTATATTATAACTTACTGGTCCTGTAGTGCTCTAAAAAGCCCTACCACCTTTTTCCCCCATTCATACATCCTAATCCCAGCAATATTACACTAAAACTTAAAATCTAATCAAAACCCTAAAAAACCTAAACTAAATCCAAAATTCGCAATAAACGAATCAAATATTCGTTTATCGTTTTGCATTTGCCTCACGGCATCATCTAAATTCAAAATCCAGAGATACAATATTTCAATCTGGTAAAATCCCTCATATCTGGCGCAAGACTAATGACCTTGCCCAGAAAAAAACAAATCATTATGGAAAATTTAACAAGCCTCAGGACTTGCTAAATAAGGCCAAGACCGATTCCCGGTTGTAGTGCCGATGATGATGATGAAAATCCCTCATAAATTAAACAAACAAAAACCCAAATTCCATGACATATCCACATATGTACAATAGTTTCATAAGAATTCAGAAAACTGAATTCTTATCTTAAACAAACATTGAGCATCTCACTCAGTGTACTAAAATCGGGATTTTGGTATGAAATTGTGCATCATCGAGATGCAAATGTCGATTTGTTTCCCTTTATGAAGGAACAGTAAAATATATAGTCGTATCCTGATATCAAGGCAGTATTAAAGTGATATCAGAGCAGTCGTATCCTGATATCGATACAGTATTAAAGTGATATCAGTAGAAAAATGATATCGGAGCAGTATTAAAGTGATATCTGGAAGCAGTAGTATCCTAGTATCTGAGAGCAGTCATTCACAGTTTAAATTCAATTCACATTGTATCTGCATCTGTATCTGAGAGCAGTCATTCACAGTTTCAATTCAATTCACATTGTATCTGCATCTGTATCTGAGAGCAGTATCCGAATATTCCTCGTGCCTTGGAGGGGTCGCCCCCAGGTGAAGTCGTTAAATAAAATTATAATTAAACCAAAAGCATTTTTCTCATTATTTTGGACTTGTGTGTCGTCACAAAACGTTGGCTGTTTTGAACCAGAGACGATTGCCGTCCATAGAAAAGGAACCGGTGAGTAGAGTGGTGGCAAGCCCACAAAATTTAACCCTTACAGCGTCCACGTGCATCAATAGAAGGCACCAGGTTCCACGGCACAGGGACGCTATTCCCGAAGCGACGTCCCAAGAACGATCGGTAGCTGCTCTTCCCTCAAGGTTTGAGGAAGCACGGCGGCAACTGCAACGGGTCCCCTCAGGAGCTGTCTTAAAGAAATCCCCTATCCTTTTCAGGACAAGGAGACACGCTACCTGGGAGCGAGGCCAGTAGTAACAACGACTACTACAGTCCTACGCTGGCGCTTTAAGCTAAACATAGAACTATAGTGCAATTTGCTTTTCGGCGACAGGACTTTATTTGTGGCTTCAGTTCTGATTATTTGTCTAATAAAGAAAAATTCGTAAAACTTTGTGCTGTCAATTTTTTTTTCTGTTTTTACTTAAAATTTAACTTAATTCAATTTTTTTATTTTATTTTTTTTTACTTAAAAAAACAACCAAAATCGTATACTGCCCTAATTCTAGAAAAACTGTCAGCTGGCAGATAATGCAGTGATTCTATCGACATTGTAATCAGGTCTTTAATTGCCATTTCTGGTGGTTGAATTGTTGGTGCTGTTTAATATTAACATCCCGTTTCTTTGGGAGATAGCCCTACTGAAGGGCAAGAGCTCTTCTTCGGTGCGCGTGGCTTCCCGGTCGTAACACAATCGCCCGTCTATGGATGATCTACTTACATGGTAGATCAGCGGAATTCCGGATCTATCCTGTATAAGCCCTTTCATGTCCAAATCAAGGAACGCCTCTCGTAGAACAAAACCGTTGCGACGCACGCTCTCAGCCTACAGAGTGTTTGGATAGCAAGCCCCGAAAATTAGGTCATTGAATCAGCTTATTGCTCTCACAATATGTCCTCTGATTAATTTGCTCATAAAATTATCCACCCTATTTATATAGGCTTTATTATATAAAGTCTCATTTGAGTAGTACTTTTTATAGTCCGATTCCGGTGTTCGATATAATCTGAGACAAGTTCTGACACACTTCCTTTCAAACACCCAAATATTGTCCATCAAATTTGGACCTATGTTTGACAATACTGGATATAATCATTGGCTTGATTAGAATCATGTAGCGTGTAAGTTTTACCCTGCTGTCAAGTTGGCTACGGTGAAATAGCGTTTTTGTCATAGCTAGCGTTTCTTTAACTTTGGCCAAAACCAAAGAAAGGGCAGCTGCTATATACTTAGCACGGTAAAGATACTCATCAAGCCAGATACCTAGGTATCTAATTACAGTTTTTACTTGTATTGGAAGATTATTACTTCATACAATAGTAAATTTCTTCCTATTCCGTTTTGTATCCCTCGATTCTGGAAATTCGTGTTTAATTTCCAGTCGTCGCAAAAACGTTTGATTTTCTTGGTCATCTTGCAGAAGTCTGTTGATTACATCAATCTTTTCTCCAGATCTATACACCACAACGTCGCCTGCGTATGCAATTGCATGGTTGAGAGAACCTGTGGAGAGGAAGTATGTACCAGCATGGGTACTCTGTTCACTTCCATCCCCATCATCTGATTACCGTAGTCCTGCAACTATCCACCAAGAAGAGGAAAATAAGACACTTGTTTTGATTTATATGAAAGGTTCGTTTTTTATTTTTAAGGTGGTGTAATGAAAGTTGTGGTGACTGTTAATACGTTCACTTTATGTTAAATTATTTCCATTTGGTTCAAACCCGATACAAACATTCGCGGAATACATAATTAGTTGAATAAAAGTGATACGTCCCGCAGGGGTGCAGACTCCGATGCACACCCTACGGGAGATGATAAATAAGAAAAAACTCGATGTGCGCGCACTGAAGGATGGAAGAAGACTCAGCGATCGTCATATCATGCAGAGATGATTTCGCTAAGGAAAAAAAAAAGGAAGAGAGAGAAAAACTTTTCTCTTAAGGGTGTAACTAGTGGCGCGGTGGTATATGTGCGCGGTCGAACAGATTCAATGTTGTTGCATGTGTTCGAAAACAGGCAGGCGGCAAGGACAATAGGGAAAAATGACCACATGCGCCGCTGGTAATGCGGGTCATTGTTTACACGATGCCTCGTCGCTATTTTCAACGTTAGGAGAAAAAGGTGCTAAAAGCAAATTGGATGTTTATGGCATCTCTGGCTGCAATAGAAACCGGGTTCATATTTGCATTAGGAAATGCTGGAGAATTTGGTTTCAGCGTCTATTGCGCTAATTATATGCAGCTGCTTGGATTGTTTGTTGGTAAGACAAACAAAAAAGGTTGCCAGGCAATGTGTATGAAAAGGTATATGACGCGGCTGGGAAAATAGACGGCGCGATATTTATGGTCCCTGTCATGACGGTTACATTGAATGCAATCCGAATTATTTTGTTTACAGGAATTTGTCTGGTACCGAATTGGTTCAGAAAACCAAATAAGCAAACAAAGAAGTCTTACGGAAAATTGTATGCGAAGGGATGCATGAAGGTAAGTTTTCTTTATAGGGATTTTATGATTACAGATGGTGATCTATATAATGCGTGAAGCATTTACAGGTACTAATACCGTTGCATTAGCAAACTTAAGGGAGTTGGGTAGTAGTTATGGGGGTTTTTCAGGTAAGTATACCGTAGGGTTTGGCGGAAATACTACAAACCCACTCGATCACTAGTGTAAATGTTAAACAAAATGGGAGAATTCACTGCTCCATGTTGTAGGCCGTTTTTGATGTGGAAGGTCTTATTAGAGATTATATCTCCACATTTCACCACAAATTGTTTACCCACTACCAAATCGTAGTTAACGTATAACAAATATTTAGGCATACCAAGATTCGATTACTTATTTTTACATCCTAACTATACGGCATCGAAGTCCTTTTCAAGGTCAACCAACCATGCCCCTGGGCATTGCCGCTTTGCCCTGTTCCATTGTATGTCGGAAACAAGCTTCGTCGCAGCATGAACCGTGTCATGTTGCGACATAGAGCCAATCTGGTTGTTCGGAATGATTCGGTGGCTGACAAAAATTAAAAAAACAGAACTAAACGTATAGATATAAAAATAAAAATACTTAGGAATAGGAGATGGGAAAGGAAAGCGCTGCGCCTGAGACGAACACTATGTTTCGGGACATACAGTCTTTTCTTTGTTACTAATCCATCACCAGTTGGGATGAGATAGATGTTTTATTGATTTATCCCTTTCACTAATCACCATGCTAGAACGTACACCATCCATAACGCTAGTTATATTGTTATCATGGAGAATTTGCTTATCCTTGGCACCGCGAAAAGCGCGGTAAATAATAGGGACTTCATGTTTGTCTTGGATAAGTCCTTTTCTATCCAAGATAGGGAACGCTTCTGGGGGCATAAGCCGATTCTGAAGAGTACTCTCCAGATACATATCATTGGTATAGAATGCTCCCCAAAATAAGATTATTTTCACTGCACATTGCCCTTGCAGTGTGACTATGAATAATTTTGACAATCTAATTATCTATCCTGTTTAGTCCTGCCTTGTCACATAGGATTCTATTGGGGTAGAACTTCTTGCTTTGTACATCCCGAGGCAAGAACGTAAACACTGCCTCTCGAACACCCGAAACTTCTCATGAAGATAGCAGCACTCGTCAATAAAAGTTAGTGAATGTAGTTGTGCATCTTTTAACAGTTACTCATTAACATTTCAGCCATTTTGGATGCGTAGTTTTTGTTTGACAGTCGTTTGAGTGAGTCGATGCGAGTGTTTTTGTGAAAATGGACAAAATTGAGTATCGAGCTATCATTAAATGTTCGTTTTTGAAAGTCAATACGCCTACGCAAATCGAAGATGAGTTAGACTATGTGTATGGGGACTCTGCACCATCATTTACCACAGTGAAATTTTGGGCAGCAGAATTTAAATGTGGCCATGAGAGCTTGGGAGACGATGAACGCAACAACCGACGATAACATCGGTAAAGTTCACCAAATGGTCCTAGACGACCGCCGAATTAAAGTGAGAGGGATGGCAGAGGCTATGAAAATGTTGAAAGAACGTGTTTGTCACATATTAAATCAAGATTTAGCCATGAGACAGCTATCCACGCGTTGGGTGCCGCGTTTGCTCAAGTTAAACCAAAATCGTGTTCGAATGAACATTTCCAACTCTGTGTTGGCGCAGTTTATGCGCAATAAATCCGAGTTTTGGTGCCAATTAATTACTGTTGATGAAACTTGGATACACCATTATACCCCCGAAACAAAAATACAGTCAAAACAGTGGACTGCAAAGGGATAATCGGCTCCAAAAAAAGCAAAACCTGTTTTTTTTCGGCTGGGAAAGTGATGGCGACTGTTTTTTGGGATATTCATAGATTTATCTTAATCGATTATCTTCCAGAAGGAAAAACCATTACAGGAGCATACTACACATCATTACTTGACCAACTGAAGGCAGAAATTGTGGAAAAACGGCCACATTTGCAGAAAAAGAAAATTCTGCTTCACCAAGATAACGCGCCGTCTCACACCTCAGCGGTTGCCATGGAGAGAATCCACGAATTACGGTTTGAACTGCTTGACCATCTACCTTATTCACCAGATCTAGCCCCAAGCGACTTCTTTTTGTGCCTTAAACTAAAAAATGCGCTCGGCAGACAGAGATTTTCGTCAAATGAGGGGGCAATCACCTTCGTGAACAGTTATTTTGCAGCGAAAAACGCAGAGTACTATTTGGACGGGCGAGAGAGATGGGGGCATCGTTGGGAGAATTGCGTAGAATTACAAGGAGACTATGTAGAAAAATAAAAATAAATTTTAAGAAAAAATGTCTTGTATTTTTGTTAAGTCGGAAACTTTTCAGCCAGTCTCGTACTGTCCATTTGCTGAACGTGTTTGTCCATTTAATCATTTGGCACGCTTTTGTTCGTTGGCACGTTAATGCCATTCGACCGAAGTTCTCTTGTTAATGATCTCGTGATTTGGGGGGATGGGAGCGAACATACAGGGCAAAGTTACTGATTGCTTTCAATTCGGCAAAGGCCAGGACGATCCCTGTCCCTGTTCAATCCAAGTTGACATGCAGTCTCTACGTGACACCCATGGATAGCTACATTGGCACCCGCTAAGTAGTGAACCAATGCATGCAACGAAATCCTGAGAAAGGTTGGCGTAAGGCTAATAACCTTGCCCGTAAAAATATATTATTATGGCAAATTTAACAAGCCTCGGATATGGACCGGATACACGACGACGGCCACGCAAACGAAAATGGCTAAACGATTTAACAATTTTTTCATGGAACGTCCGCTCACTATACAGAGCTCGAGCTGCACAGCAGCTAGCCGATGCGCTGTCCGAATATAGGGCTGACATAACAGCATTACAAGAAATAAGATGGACGGGGAGTGGTGTTATTTAAAGATATGAGTATGACATTTATTACAGCTGTCATGCAAAACACCATGTGCTCGGGGTAGGCTTTCTAGTCAGTCAAAAACTGAAGCCTGCCATCATCGGTTTTAATGCAATAAACGAAAGGCGATGCACTCTTCGCATGCGAGGCAAGTTTAAGAACATACGAGTCATAAACGTTCACGGACCTGCAGAGGAGTCCCCTGACGACAAAAAAGAAGAATACTACGAGAACGTCGAACGGGCCCTCAATGTATGTCTAAGATACAATGTGAAAATCGTTCTTGGGGATTTGAATGCGAAAATAGGTCGGGGACCGGTTTTCAGGTACTACGCAGGTTCCCATAATTTGCATGAGAACACCAATGACAGTGGACTACGAGTCATCGAACTGGCAGCATCGAAAAACTTGGTCGTTGCAAGTACCAGATTTCCGCGTAGAGATATCCACAAAGCCACCCGGGCATGACCTGATGGAGCCACTCGCAACCAAATTGACCACGTGTTGAGTAAGTACTGGGGCCAGAATGCCGAGGGTAGAAGAGAAATAGACACGCCTTAAGAATACTGTCATTAGTACTGCCAACTACATCTTCGGCAGTGGTCGTAGATTTCGGAGCGACTGGTTTGATAATGAGTGTAAACTAGCGACTGAACGTAAGAATGTTGCATACCGGGCAATGCACCACTCTCATAGAACGCGGGTACGCGAAGAGAAATACAAAGAACTCAGAAGATCTGAAAAAAGGCTTCACGGACAAAAGAAAAGTGCGTGGGAAAAAACCTTGACTGTGAAATAGAGAAAAGTAGAGAGGGAGGTCCGCACTAGGCGCGGAAGTTCTACCAAATAATCCGCAGTATGAGGCGGTACACACCACGCTGCACTTACTGCAAGGATAAAGAGGATAATCTGATCACGGATCCTGAAGGCATTCTGAAGCGATGGAAAGTGCACTTCAATGAATTGCTAAATGGTCAGCTCACAGAAGAATTGGAGGCTCCACCAATGCAAGATTAAGACAAAATGCTGCCGCCACCAAGCATTGAGGAAACAGTAAAAGCCATAAAACAGCTCAAATCAAATAAAGCCCCCGGAGCTGAGGCATACCAGCTGAGCTGATAAAACAAGGAGGGATAGCGTTACACCACGCAATTCATGAGATCGTGGTGCACGTATGGGAGCAAGAGGAGGTGCCGGTAAGAAGGGAGATATCACACTGTGCAGCCACTATAGGGGTATAACATTGCTGAGTACCGCCCATAAGATACTCTCCACAATCCTACAAGATAGGATAGCGTCATACGTTAAAGTCATCATTGGTCAATATCAGTGTGCCTTCATCCCAGGCAAATCAGCGATTGATCAAATACTCATCCTTAGACAGGCGATGGAAAAATGTCTGGAATTTAAGATTCCATTATATCATATATTTATAGACTTTAAGGCCACCTACGACAGCATAGCCAGGGTAGAACTATATAATGCCATGAGAGAGTTCGGCATTCCCAACAAATTGATATCACTTTGTAGGTTGACCATGACCAACGTAACTAGTCAAGTAAAAATAGCGGGATTGCTGTCCAAACCAATAAACATCTATAATGGATTCCGACAACGGGACGGTCTGGCCTCCCTCCTCTTCAGCCTGGCGTTGGAGAAAGCAATCCGCGACTCTGGCGTTACAACAAGAGGGACTATTGTCATCAAGTCCAGCCAGATACTTGCCTACGCAGATGACATCGACATCATCGGTAGAACCGAATCGGCGGTACAGGAATCCTTCACCCAGATCGAGCAGGTGGCACAAAAACTGCGACTGCACATTAATGAGGGAAAAACTAAGTACATGGTGGCAACTTCTGCGAAGAGAAGACCTTACGTTGGTCAAACTATCAGGGTAGTGGAGCACGAATTTGAAGTAGTGCAATTCTTTAACTAACTTGGGTCAATAGTATCAGCCGATAACAATATGGAAGAAGAAATACGCGAACGGCTGATCAAATCCAATAAAGCCTACTATGGTCTATCAAGGCTCTTTAAATCCTGAAATTTATCCAGAACATCCAAGCTACTACTGTACAAGACCATGGTCTTACCAGTACTCATGTATGGATCCGAGACTTGCGTAATCAATAAAAGGCACTCTGAATTCTTAGGCGCGTTGGAGAGGAAGGTCTTAAGGAGAATTGTTGGCCCCGTATGTGAAGGAGGACGATTCCGGAGAGGCTGGAACTATGAGTTCTATGCGATCTACCTTGAAGCTAATGTTGTAAGAAAAATCAAGCTCGGTAGACTCCGGCGGACGGGACACCTAGCTCGAATGAGCGAAGAGGAGCCTGCCCGGAAAGTCCTTTGTGGCAGGATGTATGGAAGGAGACAGCGCGGCAGACCTTGTCTGCGATGGAGGGATGGTGTAGACCAGGACGCCCAGAGTCCGGGAGTGCCAAACTGGATATATCGGCTCAAAATCGGGACCGGTGGAGAGATTTGTTAAATAAGGCCAATACCCGATCCTGGTTGTAGTGCCGATGATGATGATGAATTGTTGTGTGTAACACACACTACAATACCACTTTTCATTGGACGTAACAGAGGTGTGAGGAAAGGTCCGGAGGGACACCTCCACCTTTTTGTGAATTTAACTACACAACAGCACTTTATCGCACGAAAGCGTACAGAAAGTACATATCGGCTCAACCTTTAACTTTAAATAGACCCTACATTGAGTTTGTTTCGGTTATCGGCGGTGTGAACTTGAAGTTAAGTTATGACGATTATGATTATAAATAAAAATTTTATTTTATAAATATAAGAACAATAAATATAAATTAATTGTACATAAATTAAATTGGCAATACACAATGACTAAGTGCCTAATATCTTGTCTATCAATCTACCAGGCAATTCTAGGATAAGAGCTTTTACCACGAAAAACACAATGACAAGCGCGATCAAGTACTGCAAAAGTTTCTTACAAATAGGCAGGATTATATGCTTCATGGATTTCAATGGATTGGTTAAAGGATTAAAGGACGTATCTGGTCGGCTGGAGATGAGAAGGAAAGAATAATAGTCTGCATCGTCACGCTATCACTTACAGATACTTACTCAGGAGTTGGCAATGGATGTGGGGGGCTACGTCCCAACCCAACAGGATTAGATTGAGCGTCGCTTTCTGTCAGCATTTGAATTTCAAGTTCCAATTTTCCCTTAATTGATACGTTTATATTAATTTAATCTCACTGCAACAAATAGTTGTATCCTTACCGCTATCCCGGTAATATCACCTTTCTCAGTGAGTCCTCGGCATGGAAACCAACCTTTCACCTCTTTCTCACGAAAAATATTTATGTGCGGATGCTTCTCTGTCGATAGGCGTTTCTCTGTACATGCCGCTTTAGTTGCGAACGGTTCTGGAAAGTGAGATAAGTTTATTTCACAAGCAGCTATGAAATCATCGGGTGAGAAGGCATCGTCTTCCCAAATCTGAATATGTAGTACTGGTGGTTGCTTAGTTTCGGAATCCTGCAGAATATTTGTTTTTCGCTTGATGACCATCTAAATCAGCCAAGTTAGCAAAGGAAAAAAATACATTTGAATTAATCAGTCCAGGTATTTAATTTCAAATTAATAATGATCTGTTGCTCTGGGTAATCCTTGATGCTATGTCAGATTAGATAAATCAACAACCAATTATAAATATAACAGAAAATTGATTCGTATCGTTAGCTTACCATGTCTTCGACAGCAGAATATCGTATTGGGAATACCATGCGCCAGTTAAAATTACCTTCGCCGTTTAATGAGCGATAATGTACATCGGTAGTTTGATATAAGTCTGGTTCCTCACACCATCTAACCGAGTGGAAGCGAAATATTTGATTAAGGATTAATTATAAATAAGGAATCAAGATGATTTTACGCCTTAATGTAAATATCGCTCATTTTTTTGCCAAATATATTTCTGTCGGTCATGGTTACGTCGGAACAGTTGTAGATAATCAAACGCAATTCGTATGGTCTGGCAGGACTTGGTGTTATATCAAGTGGTGGTGGAATAATACCTCCATCGTACAGTTCAACCCACAATTGCAATTTACCCTTGAATGAAAGCGATCAATAGATTCCTAACCAATTTTATTTAAAACAAAAACACACTTGCTCAACTCCCGGGCGATCGTTACGATATAAGGACCTTGTTTCCACATGTTCTGGTATTAAACGATATCCAATTGAAGGTACTTGATGGATGTTCTTTAAGGCGCTTAAACTTAATCGTTCTTGTAGATCTTCTTCTGCAAAGAGGAAAATTAAAAGGACAATGTCTTTATCCAATATCCTGAGTTTGAGTGCAGTCAAAAACATATTCTTGGATGGGAATATTATGACAAGTATATTTGATGTGATGGCGCAAGACTAATGACCTTGCCCGAAAACTTGCTAAATAAGGCCAAGACCGGTTCCAGGTTGTAGTGCCGATGATGATGATGATATTTGATGTATGATAAATAAATAATAAGTAAATCATCGAAATCGTGTCATTTCATTCATTTCATTTTATGGTATTCAGTTAATACATATTAGTTTTGTTTAGATAGAAAAATCTCCGAAGCCTAAAATGACTTTTCTGCAGAGTGTTTATATTAAATATTTACAATTTTTAGTTGAATATTCTTAAAAGAGTTTACATTGTAAATATTCCCTTTTTCCTTTTTTCCCTTTTTTTTAAATAAAATTTAACATGATTTCTTAGTACTTATTTCTTCAGAACATCAGAAGATACATTGAGTAGTTCTCCGGGTACTTGATTGAAAATCTATGGAATAGTAACAGAAAGTTATTGTCTGTGGTATGAGTTGTTAAATCGTGATGTTTGTAAAAGCCTTGTGTTCTTCTTCTTGTATTAAATTGATGTTCTATAGGTCGCCTGTACAGCTGGTTGTTACAATATTCTTCGGGAATATTTAGTTCGAGTAGTTGTTTTATGTTCAACAGTCCAAGTTGTTTGTAATTTGTATAATGATCCGCGTTGGGTTCCGACTTTCTTCCGTTTTTGACTTTAATAAACATTTTTATGACGCGATTTTGTATTTTTTGTAGTTCTTGCAACTAAGTTGGTGTGGTATTGCCCCATACCAGTGTGGTATCAGTTGATCGTTATGTGGTATATTGGTATAAGATGTTTAGCATGGCAGAGTCGTCATGTAATAAATATATCTGGGACTGCTGTCGCCAAATAATATGTTTTCTTGTAATACTTAGATTTGTATTACTTGTGATATTATGATGGATTGGTCTATAACTGTAGTGATCCTAAATCACTACTCTCGCCCACTTACCTATAATCCCAATCCAAGTGAATCATATGAGCGACAATTCCTAATTACCTCACCCATAATCCAATTGAATCATATGCACGACCAAATTAAACCAAAATCCATTTGTCGTACATTGATTCAATTCCTAATAATCCTAACATTATGAAATGCGTAATACTAAATGCATTTCATGATTTCTCCTTCCGGGAATTTGTTCAAATAAAATTCGTATACACTTCCGGGAATCCTATTCCAATTGAAGCACACAAAATTTTGTTTGGGCTTCTTGGAATTTTTAAGTAATATTTTTAACAAATCTCTGTCGCCACAGAGTATAAAAGGGGAGTGCATTTTGGATTCGAGATTAAGCAACACCTCCGGTTGTTTGTTGAAAAATTTTCCCCGGATATTCTCTTCCTTTCAGAGACCTGGCTCAAACCAAATTCCCGAGTTTCCATTCCCAATTATACTTTTGTTTCTAACCCCAGAACTAATGGATCCCACGGAGGTACCGGCATCTTAATACACAAAAAATTTCAATTCAGTGAAATTAGATTCACTAATATATTCAGCATTGAATACACGGCAGTTAAACTTTTTTGTGAGAACAATAAAGTGCTCGTCTTAGCATCCATTTATATTCACCCTTCACGACAACCAGATTTCCCAGATGCTGACATTTCTCAGATAATCCAACAGTCTGTTCCCGCTCCATTTATAATCGGGGGAGACTGGAATGCTCGTCATACAGCATTCAATGATAATAAATGCAACAAATATGGTCGTCAGTTGCTACCCCTCCTCCCATCTTATCCATATACTTACATTGACTCCCCATTACACCCAACTCGTGTCACTAGCACAGCCAAGTCAACAATCGACTTCTTCCTCAAGTCCGATGATGTTCACTCAGCGGGTCCACCTACAGTCTCCTTTATATTTCCTTCTGATCATGGTTCCGTTCATACCACGATCCAAATCCCCTCTCTGGACCCACTCTACTCGTCAAACCCTGTCCCAAACTTCACCAAAACAAATTGGAGAAAAGTCAATAGGGACATAGCGATAAGTTTCTCTGACTTGTATATCCCTGAAGCATCTAACTTACTCCCTACTGAAATCGATCACGCATCTTTAAGAATAGAGCAAATTCTTAAGGAGGCTCTCAGCAACAACACCCCGACAACCATTCCTCATAACTATTTAGGAAAGCCTTTGCCCAGCATCCTAACCAAATGATTGCGCCTTAAAAAGCAGCTTCGCCGTAAACTCCATACAAGATACTGCCCCTTTATTAAAAGCCAAATCCAACTTCTATCCACTCTGATAAATGAGCAGTTGAAAACGTTCGCAGATGAAAACTACATCTCCACACTTAAAAACATCAAACCAAATCGGGATCTTTTCAAAAACATCAACCAATTAACTGGTCGTAAATATAAACCCCGAATTGATCATCTCATAAACCCAATCAGCAATAATATTGCCCAGTCCGATACGGACATAGCAAATTGCCTCGCAGAACACTTTGCAAAGATTCATGAGCAAAATAATTGTCTATCAACTCCCGGCTTCGAGAACACAGTAAACGAATACATCTCAAACAGATTATTCACATCTTTTACTCCTTTCATCGGTGAATTTAACAACACGAACACAGCTTCACACCCCTTAGACAGTACAAATTTTCTAACTGCAGACGAATTATCCGAGATCGTAAGATCAGGAAATAACAAAAAGTCAACTGGATTAGATGGAATCCCGCGCCTTCTATTTAAAAGGCTACGCCCACAGAATCTACTTCCCATCCTCATTCTTCTTAATCATATAATTAATGCATCGCACTTCCCAGAGAACTGGAAAACTGCGGTAGTAATTCCTATTAAGAAGCCCGGTAGTAGTAATAGCCCTTGCAATTATCGTCCAATATCCCTATTAAGTACACTAAGTAAGATACTGGAACGCAAGATCTACCAAAATCTTCTCTCATTTGCCAATGAGAATGCCCTCATCCCTAACTGTCAGTTCGGATTTCGTAAGCGGCAATCCACATGTCATGCTCTACTAAAACTTACACACGATGTTACAACTGGTCTCCAAAACCAAAGTCCTACTGTGTGTATATCTCTCGATATTTCTAAGGCGTTTGATTGCGTCTGGATCTCAGGGCTTCTGTACAAACTGCACTCCATATTTAATCTAAACTCTCACACAACAAAGCTCTTAGCCTCTTATCTTTCTGACAGAAAATTCGTTGTGAGAATAAATTCTTCTGTCTCAGGAACCCATACCATAACCGCGGGTGTTCCCCAAGGCTCTATTTTAGGGCCAATTTTATATCTGTTATATACCGCGGATATTCCTCAACCCATATCTCCTAATATTGTGATGCTGAATTATGCTGATGATACATTAATTTACTCTAGCAGCAAATTTGTTAAGGCTGCAAGAAACCGCATTAACAACTTCCTCCCTAACCTATCATCATACTTTAATAAGTGGAAAATTCACCTTAACCCAAATAAAACGCAGCTCGTAGTGTTCAAGGGCAAACACGAGCACTGTACAAACAACACTAGACGCTGCCACAACAAAATTAAACTTAACCTAAACAACACTCTAATAAAACCCTCCAAAACCCTAAAATATCTGGGAATCACTTTTTCTAATAACTGGTCTTTTTCCTCCCACATTAAAAATTCCCTTCAAAAAGCCACAATTCAGCTTAATCTCTGTAGAAGAGTAATGTGGAAACCTAATAGTCTCTCTCACAAAGTCAAACTGCTCATTTACAAACAAATTATCAGGCCCACACTCACGTACGCGTGCCCATTGTGGTACCATATCACTCCCTCCCAAATGGAGAAATTACGAGTATTCCAAAGAAAATGCTTTAGGTATGTCTCTGGGTTACATCGTCGTTCTAACTCCTATAAGTACTATAGTAACGTCGAACTCTACAATACCGCTGGTATTGAGCGCCTCGATAGACGATTCCTCGAGCTATCTATCAAATTTATCGAAAACCTACAAAATAATCCCAATCCCATAATAACCTCGGTCTTAGAGAACCCTCTAGATATCAGAACTAACTATCCCAACGGTCTCCACACCAGAGCTATCTTCGCCTCAGGCAGACTGGTAAATGATTCAAACGAGATCATATACCACAACACCGAAGTTACCCCTAACCAGTTCAAATACTGTAACGTCCAACCATTTTCCAACATCCTACGTTTTTCCAACGAACAACCGGAAAGAAATACTCTTCCTCAAACCCATAACTGACCTCATTCCACATCCTTTAATTCATTTATCCCATTAATTATAAAACTTTGTTTTGTTTATAGCTCACTTTATAATAATCAGAATAAGTTAGGTTAAGTTATATTTATATTTAGGGTTAGGTTTAGATTAAGTAAAGTAAAAATAAGAAATTCCTGGTTTTCTGACCTTTTCCAGGAAGACGAAACCCTACTAAATGTATAAACACACATCTATCCTGTAACTCTTAAAACATTGTTTGGAAAATGTATTATAATAATAATTACATGTAAGCAATTGTCACGAATTTAATTTTAAGTCACTGTATTACTTAAATGTACAAATTCTAATTATGGTTAATAAATACAGTTTTGAAAAAAAAAGAAAAAGGATTCGAGATCAGTTGGGATCCAGAGGTCGAGGCAACGGCCGAAAATTGAAAATATTAAATAAATAAATAAATAAAGTAAATAAAATTAAACGGCATTTTAAATTGGCAACCCTAAAGGAAAACACCCCAAAGGAGGTAAGATAAGCAAAAACAAATCAATTTAATAAAATATAACCCTATATAACTCTACTTCCCTATTGTTTGCTGTTTAAAGCGCAGCTCGCTGAAAATGGATGGCGTAGACGCGCCGTGTTTGAATCAAATACTCTGTTGGTTTTTGATTGCTTTATTCTTCAAAATGCTGGGGTATTTATACTCCCAATCAATCACTCAATTATTTACAAATTTCTTAATCCACTCATACAAATTTTGCTTAACAAGCTATTTCAATAATTTTTTTTTTTTTTTTTTTTATAACAAACAAAAACTTCAAAACGTAACGAATCAAAAATAAAATAAGAAATAAAAAATAAAATAGAAAGTAATGGGGAAAGGCGGACAAGGGGAAAGGGGGACAAGAGGAAGGGGAGCGTTGCTCTTGAGAGGCATACTATATCTGAGGAAGTGAAGTCCTTTCCTCGTTGAGAAGCCACCACCATTTGGGAGATGTTCGATCTTTGGCTGATTTATTTCTTTCACTGATCGCCGTGCTAAAACCCATGCGGTCTGGGGCATTGGAGATATCACTATCATGGAGAATTCGTTTGTCCCTGGCACCACGGAGAGCGTGGTAAATAATCGGGGCTCCATGCACGTCTTGGATAAGGCCTTTTTGATCCAAGAAAGGAAACGCTTCTGGGGGAATAAACCCATTCTGGAGGGTATTCTCCAGATACATATCATTGGGATAGAATGTTCCCGAGATAAGATTATTGTCACTGCGCATTGCCCTTGCTGTGTGACCACGAATAATTTTAATTATGAAATTGTCTATCCTATTTAACCCTGATTTGTTATACAGGATTTTGTTGTGATAGAATTTTTTGTATTGCGACTCTGGTGTTCTATAAAGTCCGAGGCAGGAACGCAAACACTGCCGTTCGAACACACGAAACTTCTCCATATAAAGCGGAAATATATTATACCATACTGGGCAGCCATAAACCAAAACTGGTCGGATGAATGCCGAGTACGAAATTGTTTTGACTCTGGGGTCAAGAAGACTACTCCGGAATAGACTTCTTGTCATAGAATATGCGCTTTTAGCTGGGGAGAGGGACGCTGCTACATGCTTGTCAAAATATAAATACTAGTCTAGCCTGTTACGTGCGTTCGCCACCCCATCAATTAATCGTTTTGTAATTTTAATATAATTTGTTTTAAGGTGGTATGATGGTAAGGTGGTGGAGGATTTGCGCGATCCACAAGTGAGTTTTCGAACACGCCCCGATTCGGGTGTGGATCGTGCAGCTCTTCGAGTTCGAATTCGGTTTTCGAAGTGGACGTGAGTGGGGAGCGAAAGAGAGAACAGGTAAATGTTGTTTGAGATACGGTTTTTTGCAACTCCGTTTTAGATTAGAAGAAGAAAAAAAGAGAACAAAGGGCAGAAAAAAAGTATACGGTGTTTGGTCGTCCCGGTGCATTTTTCTTTTTTTTTGGTTTGAAAAATTAAAACAAAAAACTAGAGGATTAAGAAGTAAAGAAAATGTTTAAAGAAAAACCACACTAGATTGTTAAAATGTTAAAATTGTTCGAAGAAGTTTAAATATATCTCATAACTGAGGCCGACGCAGGCGAGAATAACGAATTTACACTTAGTTATTATTAACACTATTCGAATGATGCACAGTTGGTGTCTATTATCTGGAAAGACGACGAGTGTGTATAAATTTTAATTAGCTACGCATGCCGTTCTCCTTTGGAGCCATTAACGGCGCAAGCAAATCGTTTAAACCTTTTCAGTGCGACACGGAAAAACAACAAAAGGTTTACTGGGAATGGCAATCTCACAAGGCGGCACGCAACGAATTAAATGCTGATCACTGACCTGGAGAGCTGTTTCAAAGGACTAATCTGGCCGAGAGCAGGAACACAGTACATTCCTGACCATCGCTTTCCCGGATCACAGGTAAAATTAAATTAGAATTGATTTTCTGTGGCAGAGACCCAAAAAAAAAAAAAAAAAACAAACTGTCACAAACTAATACCAAGGTATCTAACTACAGTTTTCACTTGCAGTGGAAGGTTATTGTTACCTACAATAGAAAAGTGTTTCCAGTTGTATTTTGTATCCCTCGAGGCCCTGGATAGGGGCGTTCTGAAAAGGATAGTCTCGGTCTTCTGGAAATTAATCTTTAATTTCCAGTCGTCGCAAAATTGTGTTGTTTTGGTGAGGTCATCTTGGAGGTGCCTATTGATGACGTCTATTTTTTCTCCTGTTCTGTACACCACTATGTCATCGGCGTACGCAATGGCGTTTTCGAGAGAACTCACTAGATCACTAGTGTAAATATTGAATAGAATGGGAGAATTCACAGCTCCTTGCTGTAAGCCATTTTTAATTTGGAAGGTCTTGTTGGAGAGTATGTCCCCGAATTTCACCACAAAATGTTTGTCCATTATCATATCATAAATGATGTATAACAAATATTGCGGTATACCCAGGTTTGTTAACTTATAGACAAGTCCTTCTAACCATACGGTGTCGAAAGCCTTTTCAAAGTCAACCAAGCAGGCGCCTGTACATTGTCGCTTTGCCTTGTTCCACTGTATATTGGAAACAAGTTTCGTCGCTGCATGAACTGTATCATCGCGGGCTCGAAAGCCAAACTGGTTGTTGGGGATTATATAGTTTTCATCACACCAACCTATCAGTGCTTTATTTATAATTTTTTCGAATACCTTGCTGATGTTGGGAAGCAACCTGATCGAGCGGAGATTGGCTGGATTGCTCTTATCCTTACCCTTTTTGGGGATAGGATGGACTACTGCAGTCTTCCAATGGGTTGGATAGTGTGCATTGTTTAGAGCGTTGTTAAACAAAGTAGTGTATATGTTCACTGCTTCGCGAGGCAAGTGCCTTAGAACCACATTTGGAATGCTATCCATTCCAGAAGATTTCTTATTTTTTATTGAGCTAAGTATGTTTCTAAGTTCATCCTTGCGCACAAACATATTTGTATTTTCATTTCTGACGGGAGAATCCGCCCTATTATTTTCGCCGAATGTGATGAAACTACGGTTTTCGGATCGCTAGTTGTGAAGTTGATTGCGCAGCGAGCAATGTCTTTGACGGGCATTGCTTTCAGTTTCAGTGTTAGCATGAACTGATTCGTTAACTCTGTACAGTGCTTCGAAACAGGCTGCAATTGAATTCGCTTTCTTTTGCGGATCTTCGACTACTATTACTTCATCATTGGAGTTGATGTGCTCTAAGGTGAGTCCTGCGTTCAGCATTATCTGACAATTCTCGGGAGTCCGTGGAATTCGGAGACAGGGAATGTCATTGTGATCTTTTCTTCGACATATTTTCTTGATTTGTGAAAACATGTTCGGTCCGTTTGCTTGAACAGCTCGAATTCTGTTGCTCCACTCCTCATTTATTACTGTCCGGTAATTATCCCGGATCAGTTTTTGAAGATTTTTAATCAAGGACTTGATAGTTTTGATTTCATTGCTATTTGGGTCACTGAACTGCCTATAGCACAATTTCAGCTTTGAGAGCAGGGTGCTCTTTTGCCTATACAAAGCATCGATAGTTGCATTTCTGTATCGGTGGGAATAGCCATCCATATGAACTACTTTGGGAATGGAACGATTCATTGTGTTAATAACAATATTGTTCATAGTTAGGAGGTAATGATCGATTTTACCATTACGGAGGTTTCTATTAGTCGGTGCGTTTATGCCAATGTTGCGTATTTCTCTTTTTACTATGCGATCGAAACGCGACCAATGTGCTTTTCGGAAATCGAAAGAGTGTACCTGGTCGTACTGCTCAAGTAGATGGTACTCGTTTGGCACGTGTATTACGGCTCCAAGTCCGTAATGATCGCTATCGTACTAAATTGTGCGAAGACAATTTCGAGTAGTTACCTCGGTATCTGGTAACTGAATTCGATCATTTGTCATAAGTAAATCCAGGAAGGAATTACCTCTTGGATAATACGGCGTACTTGTAGCGTACAATTCTAGTTTATGCTCGATCGCATTTGTTTGCCACCAATCAAACAAGGCATTGCCTCTGGTGTTCGAGGTCAGATTGCCCCAGGCACTGTGCTTGGCGTTAAAATCACCTGCCATTAAAAAGTAATTGTTTTCCGAATCTAACTTGAGACTTCGGAAAAGCGTATCGATTTCACAGATAAATTGGGTACCTTGAACAGATTCAGGAGCGCAAGCAGCGACTATATATAGATGCCTTCGACTTTTTAGAGGAATATCTATAATGCATGCCTCTAGCACCTGGAATTTGTGTACTTCCGTGCTGTAAATGACCTTATGGTGAAAACCTTTCTTAACTAAGACCGCGACCCCACCCCCTCGAGTAGAGTGTGGTCGATCTCGTCTAATTATGTTATAATTTTTGTAGCCCATTTTGTGCCTTTGGTTCAGCTTAGTTTCGCTAGCCAAGAGCACATCTGGGCATTCGGCTTGGAGCAGATTGCCTAAATTATCCCATCTTTCGATGTGGATTAGTGAATTTACATTCACAGCTATAATTTTCAGGTTTAGTTCAGACGGAGGGTTGAAGATTTTGATGTGGAGAGTTATTTGAGAACAGGGTTGAATAGAGAGTATCTATTCGTGCTCTTTGTTCAGTCAGTGTTTTTTGAAATTCAGCAAATTGTCCTTGCATGGTTAATAACATTGTTATTATTTCTGAGTGTGCCTCTGGCGCAGGCGTCCTTCCATTACTATATGTATGTTCCATGGATGCTGGTTGCTTAGGAGCACCGGCCATTTGAGCATATGACACACAAGGAGCCACGAAATTGTTGTAAGAACCAGTTCTCATTTTTTTCTCTTCTTCAACTTGTTTCTTTTTGGATTCCAATTTTAATTTCATTTGTTGAAATTTAGGACATCCTCTAAAATTTGCAGTGTGACCTGTAGTTTTACAGAGGACACAGGACAGTGTTTTCCTATCTGGAAGCTGTTCCTTGCCCAAGGGGCATTCACCAATGATATGGTCGGAGAGGCACTTTACGCACCTGAATTGCATGTGGCAGTTTGATGCCGCGTGCCCGAAGCCTTGACAACGCATGCACTGCAATACGCGATCGAGTTTTCTTATTTTTTCCCAACTTATTGTTTGGTGGTTGAGATGTTTGATGTATCGGAGAGCATGAACTTTACTGTTGGGACTCAGTGATACAATAAAGAAAGGCAATTTGTAATTGCGTTTTCTGGAGTTGGCGGTAGAGAATTTACACCAGTAAATTTTAAATTGTCGGTTTCGACATTTTTTAATTCCTCAATACCTCCTCAGGGGAAAAACATGGATCAACTCCTTTTAGGAGCATGGAGATTATATTCTCCGATTTCGGGGTGTACGTGTAGTACTCGCTTTTTGTCCTACCCAAAGCAGTCATTACTTTGCGATATCCTTCAATATCATCGCACATTAATTTTATTTTAGAATTATTAATTTTTTCTGTTTTGAAATTTTTGCAAGTTAACTCACCTAATTTTATAACGTCCTTTGTTTCCATGGACGTAAGTATTATAGGCGGCGCCTTTTCCTTTTTGTTGGTTACGATGTGCTGGTTCTTTTGCTGCTGCTGCATCTCCTTTGTTTGCTGCCTTTTGTTTGACTCCTGATGTTGTTCCTGATTTTTTCTCTGTGTTGTTGTATTTTCTTTCCTTTGTTGTTGCTGCATTTTTCTTTTCTTTTGCACTTTTATAGCCATCTGTATTTGGCTTGTGCCGCTTCGTCATAAGACTCGGCTGTCGCTCGAGTCGGCGCCGTGTCATTGCCAAATGTGCGTTTCTTTTCTTTGATGTGCCGATGATGACGCTCGAGTAGGTCTGCACTGCTCTATGTCACATTGATTGTTTTTTTTGTTATTTTTTTGTTTTTGTTATGACCGTTCTTGATGACGGCTACACTGTTTTAAAAAACACAACTCACACTCGCGTTCGCACACACACTGTGTATACAATGAGCACACGTACATACCCTGAACACGTACACACTACACCATTCAATATTTCGCAATACGCTATACAGCCGTTCTCAGTGACGGCCACACTGTTTGAGCAATTCAAATAAAGGACGCGGGACAGGACGATCGGACGATCCGTACCGTTTGAACGTTAGATGTTGAATGTGACAAGCTATTTCAATCATAATTGAAAATTCACTCATATAATTCTGCTTACTGTGCCACTTAATTTCCTATCACCAGCTTAGCGCATAGTGTAAGAACAATGACACGATTGGACCCAATTAATTTGTGAATCACTTGCTAGCAGTAAGCTCGCAAGCGATTGTCATATGATTCTTTCAAATCGTAACCGGAGCAATTCGCGTCATTTACTCAATGAAAAGAATCGACCTTGAATTATTGTCGGCATCGAATGCTGGTTACCTGAAACTTGCTAATTGTGACAAGGGCAAATTGATTTACTTGATATGATTCTTCATGGTCATTTCGTGGATATGTTGTTACACTACACCAGTATTCCATACTTTAATATTGATTCCACGAATGAAAAGTAAACCTGCTTCAAGACATTGAAGCTGATGTATATGCTTAAAAGATGAAGTGCGAATTATCACCCTACATTAGTCACAAATCCACCATATCTCCAGAAGATTCCATTCGCATCATTCCATTCGCACCAGCGATAAGCTTTCCTTGTTAAGATAATATAGCTAGTATAAATAAGATGAACAACTTAGGCTGAAATTGCTTCTTCATTTTTGTAACCGAAAGAATAAAATAAAGTCAGGCCCTGGGTCTGTTGGAAAAAGAAAATATTGTGACGCATATGACAATCAGTACTAGAATATTCTAGAGAGTCCGAAACAGAGTACTAGAATATTCTATAAAGTAATGGAAAACTGGAGACTAGGAACAGTAGAACATTCAAGGCAATGGAACGGACGGAAACGAAACGCTGAAACAGTATAAATACGTCGCACACAGAGCATAGTGAGGAAGGCCTCATCAAATCAAATACCCACCCAAGCCAGAGCAGAAACAAAAACGAAATCAACCGCGAGAAATGAAAGACCCCCGCCAATCTACGTCAAAAACCTGACCAGCACCAAAGCTATAATTCAAACCCTGCAAAATGCTCTGGGTCACCGGAATTTCAGCACAAATATAAAAGGATCTAGGACTTCAATAACAGTCAGATCACTAGACGATCATGAAAGGGCAGTTAAAAAACTGTTAGAGGAATAATATCAGTTCTTCACATTCCAACATCCAAATAGCAAACCAACTACCTTTATTATAAGGCACATCGATCCAGAATGGACCAATGAAGAATTAGGACTGGAAATTGCTAGGATATGTCCACAAATAAAAATTAATAAGCTGGACTACTTCCAAACACCATACATGAGGACAAACAACATAAAAAGCCTCCGGATCATACAAATCCCACCAAATCAGGATATCAACCAATTTAAACAAATTAAATATTTGTTTACCCAAAAAATCGCAATCGAGGAGCCACACAAACAAGAAATTCTACATTGCAAGCGATGCCAAGACTCAGGACACTTGGCGGTCTCATGCCACCAGCAAAGACGTTGCGGCAGATGCGCAGAGGAACACGAGCTAGATGAATGCAAAGTAAATCCACAAGGCCTGGAACCAGAGACAGTCCAAACCGCCAACGCCGATGGATCCATTACCACAAAGAAGATTACAGTAAAATGTTGTAACTGTGGAGGGCCACATCCAGCAAATTTCTCTCAATGTCCTCAGAAGCTAAAAGTTCTGCAAAGACGGAAATTAGCAATGTCAACAGTTAAACCAACTACAACGAAACCAACAGTATTGCAAGAAGTAAAGTTAACCCGACCCGGAATATCTTACGCGGATGCAGCAAAAGGAAGCATCAACACCACCACTCCCTCTAACGATAATACTAAAAATTTCAATCTGGACATCATGGGTTACATCAAAAGCCTACAGGCCATGCTTCCTTCGCTGAGGCATATGTCAGAAACAGAAAAAAAAGGTCAGATTCTTTCACTAATAACTTCCCATATTCTTTCCAGCTCTCTTTAAACTAACCATTATCTCCCTCAACACAGAATCCATTTACTCTAACATACGTAAGCAACACCTCCGGTTGTTTGTTGAAAAGTTTTCCCCAGATATCCTCTTCCTTTCAGAGACCTGGCTCAAACCAAATTCCCGAGTTTCAATTCCCAATTACACTTTAGTTTCTAACCCCAGAACTAATGGATCTCATGGAGGTACCGGCATCTTAATTCACAAAAAATTTCAATTCAGTGAAATTAGATTCACCGGTATATCCAGCATTGAATACACAGCAGTAAAACTTTTCTGTGAGAACAATAAAGTGCTCGTCTTAGCATCCATTTATATTCACCCTTCACGACAACCAGATTTCCCAGATATTGACATTTCTCAGATAATCCAACAGTCCGTTCCCGCTCCATTTATAATCGGGGGAGACTGGAATGCTCGTCACACAGCATTCAATGATAATAAATGCAACAAATATGGTCGCCAATTGCTAGCCCTCCTCCAGTCTTATCCATATACTTACATTGACTCCCCATTACAGCCAACTCGTGTCTCTAGCTCAGCCAGGTCAACAATCGACTTCTTCCTCAAGTCCGACGATGTTTATTCAGCGGGTCCACCTACAGTCTCCTTTATATTTCCTTCTGATCATGGTTCCGTTCACACCACGATCCAAATCCCCTCTTTCTATCCACTATACTCGTCAAACCCTGTCCCAAACTTCACCAAAACAAATTGGAGAAAAGTCAATAGGGACATAGCGATAAGTTTCTCTGACTTGTATATCCCTGAAGCATCTAACTTACTCCCTACTGAAATCGATCAAGCATCTTTAAGAATAGAGCAAATTCTTAAGGAGGCTCTCAGCAAAAACACCCCGACAACCATTCCTCATAACTATTTAGGAAAGCCTTTGCCCAGCGTCCTAACCAAATTATTGCGCCTTAAAAAGCAGCTCCGCCGTAAACTTCATACAAGATACTGCCCCTTTATTAAAAGCCAAATCCAACTCCTATCCACTCTGATAAATGAGCAGTTGAAAAAGTTCGCAGATGAAAACTACATCTCCACACTTAAAAATATCAAACCAAATCGGGATATTTTCAAAAACATCAACCAATTAACTGGTCGTAAATATAAACCCCGAATTGACCATCTCATTAACCCGATCAGCAATAATATTGCCCAGTCCGATTCGGACATAGCAAATTGCCTCGCAGAACACTTTGCAAAGATCCATGAGCAAAACAATTCTCTCTCAACTCCTGGCTTCGAGAACACAGTAAACGAATACATCTCAAACATATTATTCCCATCTTTTACTCCTTTCATCGGTGAATTCAACAACACAAACATAGCTTCACACCCCTTAGACACTACAAATTTTCTAACTGCGGACGAATTATCCGAGATCGTAAGATCAGGAAATAACAAAAAGTCAACTGGATTAGATGGAATCCCACGTCTTCTATTTAAAAGGCTGCGCCCACCGAATCTACTTCCCATCCTCATTCTTCTTAATCATATAATTAATGCATCGCACTTCCCAGAGAACTGGAAAACTGCGGTAGTAATTCCTATTAAGAAGCCCGGTAGTAGTAATAGTCCTTGCAATTATCGTCCAATATCCCTATTAAGTACATTAAGTAAGATACTGGAACGCAAGATCTACCAAAATCTTCTCTCATTTGCCAATGAGAATGCACTCACCCCTAACTGTCAGTTCGGATTTCGTAAGCGACAATCCACATGTCATGCTCTACTAAAACTCACACACGATGTTACAACTGGTCTCCAAAACCAAAGCCCTACTGTGTGTATATCTCTCGATATTTCTAAGGCGTTTGATTGCGTCTGGATCTCAGGACTTCTGTACAAACTGCACTCCATATTTAATCTAAACTCTCACACAACAAAGCTCTTAGCCTCATATCTTTCTGACAGAAAATTCGTTGTGAGAATAAATTCTTCTGTCTCAGAAACCCACACCATAACCGCGGGTGTTCCCCAAGGCTCCATTTTAGGGCCAATTTTATATCTGTTATATACCTCAGATATTCCTCAACCCGTATCTCCTAATGTTGTGATGCTGAATTATGCTGATGATACATTAATTTACTCTAGCAGCAAATTTGTTAAGGCTGCAAGAAACCGCATTAACAACTTCCTCCCTAACCTATCATCATACTTTAATAAGTGGAAAATTCACCTTAATCCAAATAAAACGCAGCTCATAGTGTTCAAGGGCAAAAACGAGCACTGTACAAACAACACTAGACGTTGCCACAACAAAATTAAGATTCAACTGAACAATACTCTGATAAAACCCTCCAAAACCCTAAAATATCTGGGAATCACTTTTTCTAATAACTGGTCTTTTTCCTCCCACATTAAAAATTCCCTTCAAAAAGCCACAATTCAGCTTAATCTCTGTAGAAGAGTAATGTGGAAACCTAATAGTCTCTCTCACAAAGTCAAACTGCTCATTTACAAACAAATTATCAGGCCCACACTCACGTACGCGTGCCCATTGTGGTACCATATCACTCCCTCCCAAATGGAGAAATTACGAGTATTCGAAAGAAAATGCTTTAGGTATGTCTCTGGGTTACATCGTCGTCCTAACTCCTATAAGTACTATAGTAACGTCGAACTCTACAATACCGCTGGTATCGAGCGCCTCGATAGACGATTCCTCGAACTGTCTATCAAATTTATCGAAAACCTACAAAATAATCCCAATCCCATAATAACCTCGCTCTTAGAGAACCCTCTAGATATCAGAACTAACTATCCCAACTGTCTCCACACCAGAGCTATCTTCGCCTCAGGCAGACTGGTAAATGATTCAAATGAGATCATATACCACAACACCGAAGTTACCCCTAACCAGTTCAAATACTGTAACGTCCAACCATTTTCCAACATCCTACGTTTTTCCAACGAACAACCGGAGAGAAATACTCTACCACTAACCCATAACTGACCTCATTCCACATCCTTTAATTCATAAATCCCATTAATTATAAAACTTTGTTTTGTTTATAGCTCATTTTATAATAATCAGACTAAGTTAGGTTAAGTTATATTTATATTTATATTTAGGGTTAAGTTTAGATTAAGTAAAGTAAAAATAAGAAATTCCTGGTTTTCTGACCTTTTCCAGGCAGACAAAACCCTACTAAATGTATAAACACACATCTAGCCTGTAACTCTTAAAACATTGTTTGGAAAATGTATTATAATAATAATTACATGTAAGCAATTGTCACGAATTTAATTTTAAGTCACTGTATTACTTAAATGTACAAATTTTAATTATGGTTAATAAATACAGTTTTAAAAAAAAAAAAAAAAAAGCATAGTGAGGAGTATGAAGTAGGAAGTGAAACAAGCGATTGCTGAGGAGTAAGAAGTAGAACGTGAAGCAAGCGATACGTGTAGTAGTAATAAGTTATAAGTAAGACAGTGAAGCAAGCGATAAGTCTCGAGTGAGAAGTAAGCAGTAAAAGACGCGATAAGTACGGAAGCGATAATAAAGAAATCGTTAAGTGTACGGTATAAGTAACGGTTGTATTACGGACTAATAAAGTCTTATATAAATTCAAAATCGATTTAACGGCTCTTATTTATTTTAACATAATTAATCCAGCGAACCCTAAGCTCGCTACAATATATTCATTTTTTGTAACTTAAAGGGGAAGACATTAACTGGGGATCCTGCCAGTCGAAATATTTTTAATATTTCCTGTGTGAGCGGACCAACGCTGGGAAGTGTTTAAATTAAATATCATTTACGCTGGTAGGCGTTAAATAAATATACGGCATCTTACGTAGAATTGGTGTGGAACAATATAAAGCATACGAATCGCAGACGTGCGATTAACCAAATGACAAAAAACATAGTAGGAGTGCAATAAAAATAATCCTCACCCTGGATCAGATATTGAAGTGACAAGAGAAAGCAGAATAGTTGATGCACATAGGCCAACAACACAGAGCAACAGGTAAAATCCAGGAGTAATAACTAGGATACACAACCCAGGAATTCGTACGAAAACTCCTAAAAAACAAGGAAAGTAGGTGGAACCTAATTTCAGTCACCCGTACTAGGAAGGAAGACAGTGATAGTGAAAACATTCACGACGAAATGGCATCAATAGCAGAGCTACACGCACAGATCACACACCCCATAAACGGGAAGATAGTCTCTACTCTACAGACCAAAGGACTAACAAACGTTGAAGTTGTTACAGAGGGAATTAACACCAGTTACTCTGTCACTACATAGCGCGGATCAGATAGATACGGACACTTTCAAGGGCCTACCAATATTTGATGGGAAGCAAGATAGTTACCCTGCTTGGTGAAGACTGGCACGGAACTCAATGAATAATATAAGAAACTTCCAGAACTCAAATAAATACTTCACATGTTTGGCCAAATTACATATTCCGTCTGCCCCGCGATGGAATATCTAAAAGAAAGTTCCGTAGGGATCAACGGGAATATGAGCCTGGCGGGAAGTGGTTTTAGTCGATAAAAACCTGGCATACCTCTGGATCGGTCCGGAGGTATCTTTTGAAGATTTCCACCTTCCTACCGAAACCAAAAAAAAAAAAAAAACCTTCATTTTAGTACAAGGTAATCAGGATACTTTTTGCATCTTTTCCAGAGTTGATTCTTAGCTGCAACCTTGTTTACTAAGGCACTCGATATCCAAGGTTTAAGTCTTTTTGGCAAATCTTTGGGTGATACTAATGAGGAACAGAAGGAGATATGCCTATCGAGAGTAGCACTGAAGATTGCATAAGCGTCAGCTGAGAAGTAACAAACATACACATCTGCCCAGGTTTCAGTACATAGTCTTCGCTTAAGCAAAGCAAAGATTCAGGGGGGGCGCTGCTAATCTACTAGTCTTCCATAACACACCATTCAATTTTTATTCGATAATTAATCGCCTGGACTATGTGTATGCAGATAAAAGACCCCTGTATGCGTTGCAGGATAATTTACGAGACTTGAAGCAAGGGGGGCTAGATTGTGGGAATTCTTCGACGCCATCACGGCGTCCTTTGACCTGCGCCAGACACGGCTATTCGCTGGGGATCAAAAAACCCAGAGTCGGGTGAAAGGTATGAGGAAAATACTTTTCAACCCACGCCATTTCCCCTTCTCGGAGTGTATTTTTGGTTCTGCACTCTGAGAGCAATCAAATACGTAACTGGGTCATGCGGTCATCTTATTGGTTTCGCTTTCGTTGCATGCGAAAGCAAATCAACGCTGAAATCGTCATCCTCTCCCTTGCAGTTTACCCATTCTCCCGAAGTTCATTGACTGTTGGGTAAATTCGCAAGAGTTTATTTAGCTTAATGGGCGGGGAAGTGGGACAATGCGGATGAGTGTGCGATCAAGAATGGGTGATCGTGCGGGTAAAGAGAGTCCCTAAGTAAGCTGCTGAAGTTAGTCGAAATCCAAACATCCCTTTTCGTTTTTCGGGTTCCAAAACCCAATCAGAGTCGAGTTTTAATCACTGAAGTACACACATGAGTCGAATAAAGTCTCTGCGCGAGTGTAAAAGATTTTCCTTACCGGTTAAATCATTAATTCCACATCAATACTCTGTTAAACGTGCATCAAATATAACCTATTAATAAATCAATAACTTATTTCATTCGGGCCGATTGTTTCCTATCATCGGCTATACCACGATGTGGAAAGAACAGAGGCACTAAGTTATATCCAGGTAGATTAAAATCGGAATGTCTGTATTAGTAATTACCTGGGTTTCGCTAAGTGCAAGGGTAGTTGGTTTCTGGTTGGAAACTTGGGCAAACACAGAAGAGAAATTGCATCTTAAGCCGCGAATGTTACACAAATCAACGCGAAATTCCCGCTCCATCGAAATGGCCCTACCCAGAAAACCAATATCGCCTCGGGAAAAGATGAAAGTCGGGACCAGTAATAGATAATCGAAAGTGCAATTGTGTATCTTATGTGTATTTAACATTACCAAAACGCATTGCACAATTGGTCGGACGGTACGGATCACGAGGCAGAAGCGCACGCGCTGTCCCGTTAGCGGTTTCAAATCGACTCGCTTGCGCGGAGTCGTTGACAGATATTATTCTTCTCGGGATGAAGATCTACATTCCATCAAACGAGGTTTATCTGATAAGCCCTGGTTTGACAAAAGTTGCGAGCAGATTACAGCGGCAAAAAATAGAGCTTTTAAGCAATGGCGCTCCAATCCCACCGATGTTAACAGAATAAATTTCCTTAGAATCAGAAACGAGTGCAACCAGGCGATTGATACCACGAAGAAAGCTCACAGCGACAGAGTGATCAATAAACTCCATCGGTGCCCGACTGGTTCGCGCTCCTTCTGGTCAATGGCAAAAACTGTCAGCAATAACTTCGCTTTCTCCTTTTTCCCTCCGTTGGTGACAGACAGCCGGACGTTAGTCACAAATTCAAAGGGTAAAGCTGATGTGTTCGCAAATTAATTTTCCGCGAATTCAAACCTCGATCCCGGTCTTTTAGACCCACCTGTGATCGCGCCGGTACGGTCTTCCATGCGGCATGTGAGATTTCGCCCGCGTACTATTCAGCGCGTTCTATGTGAACTGGACTGTAGGAAGGCAACCGGCCCAGACGGAATACCAGCAATACTCCTTAAGGGCTGTGCTCCAGAACTATCGCCGGTTCTTGGCAGACTCGTTTGCTTATCTTATGCCCAGAAGATATTTCCTAACTGCTGGAAAATCGCTCGAGTTTAGCCAATCCCACAAATGGGGAAAAAAATGTCTCCCGCAAAATTACCGGCCGATAGCATTACTGTCTATATTATCTAAGGTGATGGAAAAAGTCATCAATACTGAGTTAATTAAGTATTTTGAGTGCAACGGACTTCCGAATGATCGTCAATACGGATTCGCCGGCAGGCGGTTCACGGGAGACCTTTTGACACTTATAACCGATATATGGACATCTGCGATTGAAAGGCATGGTGAGTCAAGACCGGTCGTATTAGATATTTCCAAGGCTTTTGACCACGTCTGCTACGGGTCATTGCTGAGCAAACTTCGTTCATATTGACTTGCCGCTGGACGAAGAGCTTCCTTGAAAATCGATCGATCCGGTTTGTTGTAGACGGCGAGTGTTCGAATCCGTATCCTGTTAATTCGGGAGTGCCCCCAAGGTTCTATTTTGGCTCCAACCTTGGCTTTGCTTCACATAAATGATTTGTTGGAGACACCGGATAACAAAGTGTTCAGTTTTGCGGATGATAGTACGCTTGCTTTCTCCTTTTCAAGTGTTCGGCCGATTGGTGCATCTACGTCGCACCAGCTGAGATGTAGACAGATTGACTCTCTGAATCAGGATCTATAGATGGGGATAAGGCCAATCTCGTCGACTTCAATGCAGCGAAATCATAATATACAACATTCACAAAGAAAAGTGGATCATCGGTTCCATAGCTGATGATGAATGGCCGGGCTCTCGAATCTGGAGAAAGCTTGAAATTGCTCGGCGTCACGGTTTGTGGGAATATTGTGAGGAAGAAGCATGTTGCGCCGGCGTACGGCGCTGATTCACTTCTTCCTCCATCATATATTGTTCGCGCGGACACTGCTCACAACAGAAAAGAAATGAAACACACATTTTGTTTATTGTTTTTCCCGGGGAAGTAGTGCGGCAGTTGATCCAATGCGAAATGTAGAGCGGACACAAACGGAGAAATAAATACACCGTATGTCTGTTATAATGAATGTTCTTTTATTTAGTTAAACTGTTTAAAAATCAAGTGTTGTGGTTATTTTATGTGTTTTTAGTTGGTAAAATTATTTAAGTTACTTTAAACAAAAACGGTACGAACATTGATTGAGTGAATTTACTTATGCACGCAACAAGGGGAACCAGTTAAGGTAAGTAGGTACACATTATTAAATTCTACTTGAACTATTATGATGCAGACGACTCACACGATTCAAACTAAATTCGAGGGTGTTAAATTCGCCACTCCGGGTATATAATTACGCGTCTCCGCTGTCAGCGGAGAGCGGAAGTCGGCATGCCCGTGGTGGTCAGCAGTCGGAAATGGACTTTCCGAGGATAGAACTCTGACATGAATTTCATCCTAGGTTAGGGTTAAGGAAAGGGAAGAGAAAGAAAAACTTTTCTCTTAAGGGTGTGGCCGCCACAGAGATGCACTCTTTCAGTGCAGTGGTGTGTGTGCCTAGAACAAAGAAAGGCATAAAGTCCATTCCTAGGATACGATTTCGGTAAAGCAAATAAAACCGAAATCGTCGGATGCTAATGGGATCTTTGTTGGAACATGTGCGGCTAAACAAAGAGACGACGATGCGATGTGGAAATGTGCTAATTGGTTGGTGGAAGAAACAAATCCCTTGCTTGCATTTGTATATGCAGGGAAATTCGTTTGTGGGAAACGGATTCTATATTTGCATTGTTTATGCTTTGAATTCAATTGATGCCAAGAGGCGCGGAGTGCGTATTTGCTTTGGTTTGCACATTGTGCGAGTCAGAGAATTTTATTGCTGGAAGAAAAAGGTTGCCGGCCAATGTGTACGTAAAGAAATTTATCGTAATCATGGCGAAGTTGGAAAATAGACGGCGCAATATTTATGATCCCTGGTGAAGGTTACAAAGTATGTAATTCCAATGCGATTGCATTGGCGAAAACTTATGCGTCTTGGGATGAGGTAATCGGGGTTTTTAGGTAAGTGTACCGTGGGGTTTGGCGGCACCGCCACAATATATCGTGGCATAAAAACGTGTCGAGCATCGCCAGGCCAGGCTCAGGAAGGCTGAGCTATCTTTTTACTCCGGTCCAAATTCTTCTCCTGTATAAATCCCAAATTAGACCCGGGCTCGAATACTGCTCTCATGTGTGGAGCTCGGCTCCTAAACATAACCTCGACCTACTTGAGAGCATACAGAGACGAGCGATCTGTCTGATCGGGGACTCGGCGCTGACGTCGGGACTACAGTCGCTATCACATCGAGGGCGCGTAGCCGACCTCTGTCTGTTTTACAGATATTATCACGGGTGCTGTTCTTCGGAGATTCGTGATATTGTTCCACGCAATTCGGTTTATATGCGCTCTACAAGACAATCCGACGGATTGCACCAGTTTGCGGTCCATCTCCCGACGGCGTGAACACCCCTGCATCAGAACTCGTTCCGGTACAGAGCGGGGAAGCTGTGGAACTCCTGTGGGGAGGAAGTATTGTGCCAGGCATGGGCACTCCGTTCACTTCCATCCCTATCGTCTATTGTTCACACGGAAGAAATAAATACCCGACGGAAGAACGATTAGTTAAACACATCGAGGAACTGCCAGGCCGAGGAATTAAACACACGGGTTTAGTTTGTTTTATTAATATTGGTTTTATTTAGGTTTATCTACTTAGTGTTTTTGATTTATAGAACTGATATTAATTACACTGATGACGGCACGCAGGCACAAAAGAATGTAAAACAATATACTCTACTTTAAAGGCATGCCGGCACAAGAAAAATTACTTTTCACGACTTGGTGACAACTGTTACTTACGCGACTTGCGGTAGACTTTTGCGTTCTCGGCGCGCGACGAGGAGCAGAAGATCGCGCGACCAGCGTGGTCAGCGGATGAAATTCGACTCCTCGATAAACGGCTCGTGGTGAGCCGACTCGCTCATGGGGTGAGTTTTCCCACGAGAGAAAGTGTTTCTCTCGTGGTGACAACAAGGAAAAAAGACTTGGCGATGTATGTGTATGTGTGTGTGAAGATCACATTGGTTTTTTCATACACAAGGTCATGGGAACGAATTTGGAAACCAGAAAAGGAATGGTGTGCACCAATGAGATGCGAGTTCGGTAAAGCAAACAAAACCAAAACTCGTCGGATGCTAATTGGATCTTTGTTTGAGATGTGCGTCGCGGCTAAGTAAATAGAGGCGACGCATCGAAGAAATGGTGTTAATGGGTTGGTGGACTAAACGAATCCCTTGCTTGCATTTGTATATGCATGGAAATTCGTTTGTGGGAAACGGATTCTATATTTGCATTGTTTATGCTTTGAATTCAATCCGGCGGCTATGGGCGAAGTCGATGCTTGTTTGGAGATTCAAACAAAGGAGCAAGTCTGGGTAAAGTGCTTGCAGCTGTATCGTTAGTTGCAAGTCATTGCAAGGCATATTAGATGGTTATACAATGACGGTTTGTAGATACCATCTGTGTCAATGGTACATGGTATCTATGGCGACGCAAGTGTCGAACTCTAGTGTGAAAATCTACACTAATTGGAAATTCGGTTTTTCGTCGCTTATGCAGAGACGCATTGATACTTGTAGGAAAAATTCTTTGCGGGCATTTCCAGGTAATGCATTGAAAGCATTAATTATCCTTGGGAAGGAAATGTTTTTGCTGCGTGGAGGTTGTTGGGCAGGTGTAGGGAAGTTGGAATGTGCTTGTCAACCGAAGGTACCGAATAGGTTTTGGGATTCCTGAAAAGGTAGAACAGAAATCTTACAGGGTATTGTGTGCGAAGGGATGCATGAAAGGTAAGTTTTCTTTTCCAGGGACTTTTAGATTAAAGATTTGATCTATTTAATGCGTGAAGCATTTAAGATGCTAATGCGATTGCATTAGTGAAGTTATGAGATTGGGATGTAGTTATGGGGGTTTTCCAGGTAAGTGGGCCGTGGGGTTTAGGGGAACCGCCACACTCCGTTCCCACGGGAGTGTTTCTCGTAGCGTTACAACCTGCAACTATTCAAAAAGAACTGCAACAGTTATTTGGTGGCATCTCGGCGCTACAAGTTCGCCTCTCCCGAGAGAATTTAAAAAAAAAAAAAACCTTCAGTTATTTGTTGTGACATATCGAACCACAACCCATCCACAATTTCAGCCACCTAGCTTATATTTTTACATTTATTAAAGCGACTTTTCTCTTAGTATCCTGCTTATTTTACACCTTCTTTACACTGACAATTAAATCGCAAAATTAAAAAATCGTCAAAATTGTTTTTTTCTTTAGTACAGAATTACAAGTCTAAATTTTGTTGACTGCTTTAAAGTGGAAAAATGTGACGACGTTGATGAACAGCAGTTTCTATGGCTTCTCGTCCTTTTAAAAATTGTTACATACAATAATTGTTGTATTTTTTAAGTGTACTATCCCCGAACTCTGCCCGAAGCCTTTTTAAAATATCTAACGGAAATTTACTCTAATCCGTGAAGCAATTAGCTCAAGGAGCAGCTACCATCATTCCACGAATACTGGGTAAGAAAATTACCAATCCGTTGGCAAAAACTGTTCAGGAAATCAGGAGATTATGTAAAACAATAACTTGAAGCCTTTTCATTTGAACCATGTCCCATTAAATTAAAAATATTATTTCCCGATTTATATCATCATTTATCATTTACTCTCATATAATAAAGAAAATGTCCGCGCAAACTTACGTGTTGAAAGCTCTGTACTGTCTTTGAATAGAACTCCATCTACAATGACGGCGTCGTTTTCATACCAAGGAGGAGGTAATTTATGTTTCCTACAAATCCGCTTGAGTATGTCAGATGGCGGGTGCGGATCTCTCCACAGGTTGTATCCACTCCTGTAAAACAACGTTAACATTATAAAGTTTTCTACTGGAGAGGAACATCACTAACGTGTTAAACTCATTTGCAATTCCAACAGTAGCTCGATGTTTACTCCTCAATCGGTCCTCCAAATCAATAAAGGTAGAGCCAATTAAGTTATCTTGCAAACCACCCCGATCATATACCGATATCTGAAGGATATGCTCTCTAAGGAGTAATGAAACTTATGAAAATCCTTCTAAACATCACAAGCACGCGAAACGAAGAATCAGACAATAAAAAGGGTTACTCAAAAGAAATTTTATCGCACAGAGGTGGTAAGCAATTAACGTTACTTAACGTAAATTGCTTTACTTTTCATAACTTATTTTCTTGAGTTATCCTTTGATGGTGAGTGCAGAAAGTACAAAAAATTTAATGAATATTTTAATGAAGTCCTGTGAAAATACAAAAAGGTGAAAATCAAAACTTGCCATCAAGCAAGTTGGCACCCTATCACTTGAGGTTTTCTTTTTCATCTCGTTGGGTAAGAGCGTTAAATAGATAAATAAATCACAAAAGATCCATTTTCCTTACCTTGGTATCATAGCTTCCATTTGAAACCTTTTTCCAAAAATTGGATTCGATTGATTGGGCACATAATGTGCACGATCGGATATAATATGCGGTCCCAATAGCAATTTGACATATGAATCCGATTGGCTGTATTTGTCGTGTGAACGTAATTGCACACCCTGCACTATATACACTCTCACAACCACTTTTGTCTCTTCTATGTTCTGTGAAACTTTCGGTGGTATTCTACCTGTATACGCGCTAAGGGTCACGGTGCTTGGTGTATTGCACAGACATGGCGACAATTTGATGTGCAATTTTAGTACTGCGTACAATTCCTCCTTTGGTGGTTTGTCCCTTTTCAATTTGACGCCATGGACCAATTGAAATCCTTCCGCCCATTCATGCATAAACTCGAAATCCAATTCTTTCTCTAATTCGGATTTAAAAATAGTAAGTCGATGTTTGGAGCTACCCTGCGCATTAGTCTCCAACTGGAAGGGTAGAAAAGTGCTAAAAATTTTGGGTAGATCTCATATCACAGTCGAATTTACTAAGTGCATGGAATTGTAGAATTTGGTCCACCAATTGAAATCCGATTCATCCATAACATCCATGTCATAGATTGGTGGGGTTACTGGTTTTCGCTTAATAATTGATGAGATCCAATAGCACATTCTTGTAAGGGCACCTTCCTTAGGTCGAAAGGATTGTATTTGAGCAACAACTTTCGGTTTAGGCGGACGAGTCGCTTTCTTTTCAGTTGGCGGTAGAAGAGCTGCAGTCTCGTCATCGTTAACTGAGTAGAATAATTTGAAAATTTAAAATTAATGTAAAGTATAAATATAAAGTATTACGTTCGTCTATTTGGAGAACAGTTGGTTCATTATTTTCGAAATTATTACAGGTAATTGGGGTCTTCTGGAGGTATTTACTTGGATTTGTTATGATAGCGGCAGCGATAGTTAACTCCCGCTTGCGGCCCTGGCAGTCAATGAGGGTAGCTATAATTGGAGGCCAGTATTCAAACTGCTCCGGGAGGTTCTAAAAATAATTGATTGAAGTCAGAACAGTAGATTAGTTTATGGGAAATATGTGTTTCTATTTTCGGCCAACGTTTTCTTTTGAAACAAAAATAATTTAAATATTTAAGTATGATAGAGCGTTGAAAGATTGGCATTACATGTATTTTAAGTTTATGTAAGATGATAGATACCCAGCAACGACAATCCAACAAGTCGCGAATGATCCGACTTGAAGGACCATGAAATGTATAATTATAGACGTTACAGGAGATAAACCCGTCAAGTTGCGAATGTTCCGGCTCGAACAACCATAAAATATTTGATAACAAAGGCCAAACGAGATATAAAGAAGCCCACACGAGAAAATAAATCGAAGCGCTTACATGGGATGATGAAACGAATATAAACGTTTATGGCCAGCATGCACTGAGGCCTAGACTGCACAACTCCAACAACAGCAAATCTCTAAAAAAAAAACTTCGTTGTTAGATTGATTTCGTCGATTGCCGTTGCCTAAGAGATCACCTCATGTCGAGTCCACTGGAACGCAGGCACAAGCAACTTAGTCAAAGCAGCAACCTTGGTGCGACAGCTCTCCATTGCATACCATTTGGCGGTGAAATCTTCGAATTACCCTTTTCTTCGCATTGGTGTCGATGCTGCTTTACTTTTTTTTTTTACACTAACGCGTGCACAAAAGGGGATTTTGAACTACCCTTAAATGTCAGAGCACAGTGCCAGCGGATGGAGAGGAATTGGATAAGGAAAGGAGGTGTCGATGTATATTGGTCTTGAATGTCTGGACATCACAACGGCCAGGAAACACATGATCGGGCAGAACATTCCACAATCGTGTGGTTCGGCTAAAGAATAACTCTCTATGTTTATTTGTGCGCCTAAAGTCCACTTTCAACGTGAACTGATGCGCATTCACAGATTGACGGGTATCGCGGGAAAATGTCGGAAGGTGCGGAATACATTCAGCAAGTTCAGTTGAGCAACGACCATGGTAATACCCATAGAAAAGAGATAGGCACGACACGTTGCGCCTGTGTTCTAAGGGCCGAATTGATCGACTTACGGCTGGGTCCCCAATAAGTTTCACTGGTCGTTTTTGCATATTATCGAACACATGTAGTGCAGTTTTGGATGCGCCTGCCCAAATATGGGAGTTAAACTCCATTTTGGGACGAATATACGCCTTATAAATAGTGGCCAGGTTGGATGGAGTGAAGTATTTTTTGCATCTCTTAAGGAACCCCATACATTTGGCCGCACTTTTCGCTGCTTCAAATATCTGGTCATTCCAGTTAAGAGTCGAATTAATTCGAGTGCCTAGGATTGATAACTCCTTGGCTTCGTCGATGCAAGTGCCGTTCATAGACAGTATATTTACTTTGGGGTTCACCTTTGACGACAAGAGGCAGCACTGAGTTTTTAAGGCATTGAATTCTACTTGGTTAGATAATCCCCACTGATATATCTTGTTGAGGTCTTAATTCAATGTATCAAGCATAAGTTGCTGGTTTGAAGTGACGTTCGAAGAGTTTGGACGGGAGTGTTCGTATGAGTATGAGAAACTCAACGTGCTATCATCAGCAAACGAGTGAATTGGGTTGTGAGTAATTGACAAGAGATCATTTATAAAGATGAGGAAGAGAGTGGGTGAGAGTACCGAACCCTGGGGAACACCTGCATTGATTTGAAGGGGGGACAGATTTGACACCATCAAAACCACTTGGATTGAACGGCCAGAAAGATAGTTTCTTATCCATTGGATCAGGGAATTGTCCACTCGATATGAATGCAATTTTGACAAAAGGGCTGGATGCCAAACTCTGTCGAAGGCTTTTGAAATATCCAATGCGACTACTTTGCTTTCACCGAGGTAGTGGATGGAATGGCTCCACTTTTCGGTAAGGTACACCATCAGATCTCCTGTGGACCTGTTGCTACGAAAGCCGTATTGGGGGTCATTGAGGAGGTCATTTGATTCCAGATATTTCGAAAGTTGACGGTTGATAAGAGATTTCATTACCTTGGAGAGAATAGAAGTTAGTGCTATGGGTCGATAAGAAGAAAGGGACGATTTGTCACCCTTTTTGGGAATTGGCTGAATGTTCGCTGACTTCCATTTATTTGGGCAACGACCAGTAGAATAAGACAAATGGAGAAGTTTCCGCAGTGCTTTAGCGAGTGAAGAGCATTGGGGGAATGCCGCCCGGATCAGCGGATTTGTGTGCGTTTAGCTCTTTGAGTGCGCGGGCAACAATACGCGTTCCGAAGCGAATCTGGCCCATGGTGTGCTGCTTATGCTCAGGTTGAGGTGGAACTGATGTGGTATCAGGCAGCGTTGAGTTCGCTGCAAAATGTACAGCAAGCAGATTCGCCTTCTCTATTGCAGTGGTGACTGGTTTGTCAACGACTATAAGCGATAGAATGATTGAAGAGACCGACTTTTCAATGTTTTTCACGAATGCCCAGAAGTTTCTACTACCCGTGGGAGAGTGTAGTATTTTTTGTATCACTCTCTGGTCATGCAAGAACTTGGCGCGTTGAATATACGCATTGCAGTCATTTCTAGCTCTCTTAAATCTTTTCCGGTTTTCTTCAGTATTGATTGATTTATACAACCGGAAGCTCAACTCTTTAGCATTAATGGCTTCTCTGCACCCGGAATCGAACCACATATTTCTCTTGGGTTTGATACTCTTTACTCTGTGTGAAATAAAGGTCCGCATGCCAAGTAGAATCGTGTCTGTCAATGTGTCCGCTACAGAGTCAAAATCGTTATGGAGGAAAAATAACTACCGATTTAACTCCCAAAAAAGTCGTTCAGACCTCCCCAGTTGGCTGTCTCGTAGAGCCATACTGTTCTTTTGGGAGCTTTCTCATTAACGTTACTATTGGTTACAGCAAATTTAGCTGACACGAAACAGTGGTCTGAAGTGCCCAAGGGCGAAGAAACTTCAATTGTGTATTTGTTTGGGTGGGAGGTGAGAAACAGGTCCAGTGTGTTGGGAAATAACCATATATATCTGGTACCCGTGTTGGCTCATTGACAAGTTGAGTTAAGCTATTTGAATCAGCAAAAAGCTGGACATACTGACCTTCGGGTGTTGTTGTTCCGGAGTGACGAAGCCACTGAGAGTTATCGTTCTGTGTCTCCTATGAACGAACCAACCACTTATTTGTATCTCAATCACAAGCACCCCGTACTAACTGCGACCAATCCACGGCGTTGACTTGCCCCACATGGACAACACCAAGTGAAAGGACTATCACTGATGCATCGTCGCCGGCCGGGAAAAATGTTGCAGTACAGCAACATGCACAAGCTGACCAGGCTCGGACGTTGTAAAAACATATAAACAACCAATTTGTTTGGGAACGTTAGCAACCTATTGGTTAGAGGAAATTTAGCTGACACGACATAGTGGTCTGAAGTGCCCATGGGCGAAGGAACTTCAATTGTGTATTTGTTTGGGTGGGAGGTGAGAAACAAGTCCAGTGTGTTGGCGAAATGACCATATATGTATAGTACCTGCGTTGGCTCATTGACAAATTGAGTTAAACTATTTAAATCAGCAAAAAGCTGGACATGTTGACCTTTAGGTGGTGTGTGTCCGGAGTGAAATCACGCGCAATAACGATTTCAGTGAGCGGATATACGGTCAACATCCTATCGATAGAATCAGACAGAGCATCAAATTCGTTAAAGGATGCATTTCTATCCAAGCTTGGGCTTCTGTAAAGGAAGCAGTAATGTATGATATGCTTACGAACGTATAGTTTTAGCCACGAGAAATTAAATTCTGGGTTGGAACAGAGTCCATATTGTGGCAGACGCTGATAAGCAATATCATTTCGTATGTATGCGGCTATACCACGATGTGGAAAGAACAGAGGCACTAAGTTATATCCATGTAGATTAAAATCGGAAATATCTGTATTAGTAATTACCTGGGTTTCGCGAAGTGCAAGGATAGTTTGATTATAGAAACGTGGGCAGACACAGAAGAGAAATACATCTCAAGCCGGGAATGTTACACAAATCAACGCGAAATTCCCGCTCCATTGAAATGGCCCTACACAGAAAACCAATATCGCCTCGGGAAAGGATGCAAGTCGGGACCAGCAATAGATAAGCGAAAGCACACCTACAGGTCTTATGCCCTTGTAGTAGGAGCCCCACTAGATCCGTGCCGAAATCCAGATCACATCCCTTCCATGGATGAACATTATGCCACTCAGACACAAAAAACCCTCCAGAGATTACTAATCAATCGAGAGTATTGATGCCTGAGGGACGCAGACATAGTTGCGAAAAAAAGGAAAACAGACACAAGGGATATAAAGTAAAGGGTAGAGAGTTTTCCCGCACTGCACATCACTCGCGCGTATATTCTCGGACTTTTCACAGCACTAAGACGCGTGCGGAGACCCGTTTGTTTGCATAGGATCGCACAGAATACTTCGTACTGCAATCGGACGCGTGTGTGAAGATCCGTTTGTTTGTTAAGGATCTCACAGTAAGACTTCGCGCCCGAACCGATGGTGCAATCGGGTATCTTATGTGTATCTAAGAATCCCAAAACGGATTGCACAATTGATCCGATGGTACGGATCACAAG